>OY755183.1:746847-939045 GCA_963576735.1 Bedellia somnulentella
GGAAAACATCGTGATGAAAACTAAGTCGTAATTAATCCTGTGACAGTCATGTTATTTGTACCTTGAATTCTAGTCTTAAATTTTCAAATGGATGGAAGACCATTTAAAAATTTAAGACTAGAATGTTTGAATTTAATTGAATTATTAAATCTGCACAATTTTCTGTAATTAGCAAATAGCAATGTGTAGAAACACCTGAAGATACACATTTATTGCATACATATAACATTTTTTATTTCAATCCAAAATTAAGAAGTTGAATGTGTAGTTTTATACAGTTTTCCCGTAAAAAAGTCACGTTAGTACATTGATTAGGGTAAGTACGTTGGTTTATTAGCGCTTTGTTCGATGTGAGAGTCAAAAGTCAGGGGAGCAAGTACAACTCAGCCATGTGGATTTCATCATGATGATTTTCGTCTACGCTGTCAACCTTAATTAACAAGCAAGTTTTATATTTTGTTATCCTAGCAAACTCGTAAATATACATACATACTCACGAATAATAAAGGATAAATAAAGGAAAGAAAAATTTCGACACAGGCGGGAATCGGACCCGTGACCTCGGGTATACGCCCCCGTCGCTCTGCCAATTGAGCTATCGTGTCAATAGCTGCCAGTGCGAAGTTCTTCTATCCGTTGTTTCTTTTACACTTTTAAGTAGTGTTTGCGTTCCCTACCTCCGACGGGGGCGTATACCTGAGGTCGCGGGTTCGATTCCCGCCGGTGTCGAAATTTGTCTTTCCTTTAGTTATCCTTTATTATCAGTAATAATCACCACATGAGGTTTTCATGAACAAAAACATTCAAAATACATACTCACGGTTATAAATCTCAAAAGGAGTAGCCAGAACTAAAGAATTTGCTTAGGCGCTTGTGCAATTTTACTGGGTAATTAACATACAATAAATTGTGCAATAAATGATGATTGGTGAAAATTATTCCGCCACATTATTTAATTTAATCCCTTACCCTGAAGTCACCTCTCACAAGCACTGCATGTCATACTTAATAAAACATATTCTTACCATAAGCTTTACTAGCTTTATTAGCAGAAAGTTTTCCCTGTCGTAGAGCAGACAGCGCATCTCGCAACGCGTTGGGTTGCCAGCCTCGCCCCGACGTCTCGCGTTTGGGAGTATCGATACCGGCGCGGTGTGCTCTCTGCCACAGCGTCGTGGATGGTATCCCAAACTTTGCAGAAGCCTGAAATGTAGGGATACTAACTTCCTTATTGAATTCTTCGTTTACGAAAGGAATCCAAATAGTAGGAATTGGTGATGGTTCAGTATGTTTAGGTTGAACTACCTAATTTTAATAGAATGTGGTGTGTGAACATGTAACATGATGTGAATGTTTGTTATGTATTGTGAAAAGAACATTTTAAATATCAGAGAAATTAAGTATTCTAACAAATAGAAACAACGTCTTGGTTAGGTTTTTGGAAAGGCACTGGAGGAGCTGATGATAGTTTGTTGTGTATATCTTTGGAGATGTTTATTACATACAGCCATACATATTATAGAGATAGAGCAGTGGACGTCTATAAGCTCATGATGATGAATGATTGTTTTTACATAATCACAAACACAAAGATTTGAACTAATAAAAAAATCACAAAATTAAGGTTACCTTAGTGAGTGTCATATCCTGTTGTCTGAGAGCTTGAAGGGCATTCTCCATATCAATGGCAGTCCACGATTTACCTGAGCTTCGAGAAGACTGACTTTCATTGGTTTCATCCCCACTCGTCGTTGGAGCTTCTAAACACAATTTGTTGGATTAGATTAGAAATAAATAAATAACCATTCCATATAACGATGAATGATGGCCCAAATCCTAAAAGAAGGTTTATAAATGAAATAAGATTGAGAGACATAAAGGATTGCCAATGATTGATGGCCTAGGCTTAGCCAATTAAATAAGAAAAATAGATCGAAAAACTTTTCATTACCTCCTTCAGAAGAGGGTTCATCTTTGATTGATAAAAGCGGCATAAACTCCGAAGACTGTTCATCTTCAGATAGCATGGAAAGTTGTTCCAGATGGATTGAAGAGCTCTGAAACATAGATTAATCATGAATTGAGTGGTGGCAGAGCGGATAATGCATAAGTTTTGTAATAAATTTTATAGCTTATAGATCATTTTTAAAGGTTTTTTTATTTATAAAATGTTTCAGAATCGTTTTAAGCCTTGCGATATGTGCGTTTTAAAATATTATTATATTTCAAATATAACATATTTATAATATTATCACAGTTAATTGACATTATCTAGATCAAAAATCAGATCACCCGTTTTGAGTCGACTAAGATAGTCGTTTATTTCGCTTGCATCGCTGCATGATTAATTATTTTTACAAAATCTGTCAATATCTTACTTCTTACGTGTCATTCTTGCTTTAACAGGCCTTATTCTGAGGAGGCTAATTGACAGTCGTAATGGCAAAAAAATATATCTTATTTTCAACGAATTACACAAACAGCATGCTCTCGTGTTTGTATATTTTTTTACTAACAGTCAGGTGAGGAAGTATGAAGAATAAAAGAGCATATATGAAAAGAGTGATGGATGTGAACGAAGCTAGAAAGGGTTTGCCAGAATCTGGGTCCGTCTCTCTCTACCTAGGAAACTGGTTTCGACTTAACCGGCCTAACTAAGTCGACTCATTCAGATGACTGTCTTGTTAAAAGCAATACCAGCGCAGTAATGTCTGCCTACCCCAATGGGAACTAACCACGTGAGTATATGTATGTAGATATTTCTACTATATACAATACTAAGACACTGTCCAAAAAGCAGCATTGGATAAAGCGTTTTATATACTTACGCTGTGAGTTAGTGGTGCGAGTGTTTCCAACGTCCGCGGAATATCGACTGGTTCTGACGTCATCGAGACAGGGATGGCTGCAGGCGCGGCTGGACAGAAGGATTCCAAAGCCGTCTGTAAATTGTTATTATAAACCAATGTGGTAGATTAGGTAGATTTAAAATATTTGATTTTTGTGTGGCATGGCAACACTTTTTAAACCTTATTAAGATTAAGTACTTAATTTTTTTTTTTTGTAACGTATGTTTCTATTTTTAATATAAATAAATATTAATAATTTAATATAAATTATAAATAAGAACTAACCCTAGCATTAAGCCTTTCTACTAACAACATTTGAGTCTTAGTTACTTGTTAATTGAATTGAAATAAATAAATACTTTTCAATTCAAAAAGTTTACTCTTGCTAACAGGACATAAGAGGCATTTAGTGAAGTAATAACCTCAATAACCTTTTCTATTTTGATACATACATAAATATACTCACGGCTGTTTGAACCCAGAAAGGGGTAGCCAGAGCTACAGAATTATAAATAGATTGAGCGACTGACAATATAAATTGGAAATATATTGTTAATTAAATAATGGTACGTAACAAAAAGAAAACGTACCTCGACACGTCAACAGCGTGCTCCACTATTTATTGTTTTTAAATATATTTGGTGCGTCCATGAACTGCATAATTTAAAACGAAAAATAAAGATCTGGCTATAAGATCGATAGAACATTTTTTACATTGATGAGTTGCCAAGATTTTCAGTTATCTCAGTTTGTATTATATCTTATCTATTTTTATCAACAAAGATCTTTCAAAAAATCTGACTGTAACCAAGCAACAAACTACAAATAAACATTGTTGTAGCAACAATCATTTTGTGAAATTAAACAAAAAAAGAAGCTCACCCATTGGCTGCTGAAGTGAGTTGAAGAAAGTGGACCAGAACTACACCCAATCAAATCGACTATAGGGCCAAACAAATCGACTATACGATACGCTCATGGTCATGGATACAATATGTCATTTTGATTGACATTTTTTATACATTTTATTGATTTGTAAATATTTATATGTTTCTTTGAGTTTGTAAATAAGTAATTAGTTTTTTGTATAAGTTTAGTTCTAGCTAAATTGTGCCCAATATTCAGCTAACGGCATCAAGCCTCGACGATGTCTTGACTTTTATGCTTCGTTACGCCCACTTTTTTACACACATAACTAGTTGTTGTTTTATTGATGAGTTTGCCTGAGAGGTGTGTTTGCCCATTTTGTCCCGACTCCGGCCGTACCTTTGTCGCTCCGCATGGTCTTCGAGTCCATGTCGGGCGTGTGCACAAGAATGTTTCGTCTTCAGGCTTGCCTTCTTCAGCCGCAGTTACAGTTTCCACGATACCGTCGACGTTAGAGGTTTCTGTTGATTGGAATAACCTTGCCATTTTAAGGAGGAATGTCCGTGTGCTTAAACACGTACCGAAGGGTGCCAGGTGTGTGGTGGCTGGGCGATTAGCGGAAATTATAAATAAATGCGTCCAGGACAATGATGCTCAGGACTGGTTCCAGCTCTTTACGTTTGCGTATAATGCTATGCGGCTACCGGACAGGGGGGAGGACGGTCGATCTCTTACCACCATAGTGAAGGAAAATGCTGTTAAAGGTTTTTTGGGAGATAATGATTTCCAGCACGGTGTCGATATTTTGCGGATAAGGAACCGTGATAAAATAATTGAGCGCAAGGTTCACGATGGGGACTTGAGAGGCGCGGTTCGTCTTTTGCTATCAGATTCTTCCATTGCGCCAGCGAATGAGGCCACGTTGAATGTTTTGCGAAGTAAGCATCCCCTACCTCGTTGCGGAACCTCCTCTCTTAGAGAGCCGAATTCCTCTGTAAGTGTGCCTGTCGTCTCATCAGCCCAGGTGGGAAAAGCAATCGCGTCTTTTCATAATGGCACGGCTGCAGGGCTGGACGGTTTGCGTCCCGAACATTTAAAGGAGCTGACGTCAGTATCGGCGGGGGATAACGGTGGTCGTTTGTTGGATTCTTTGACACGTCTTTGCAATTTCATGTTGAGAGGGGTGGTTAACCGTGAAGTTTGTCCAATCCTATATGGTGCTTCACTTTGCGCTTTGGAGAAAAAGGACGGTGGCATTAGACCCATCGCAGTTGGGAGCATTCTTCGTCGTTTGGTAGCGAAGATTGGTTGTTTAATTACTAGGGGCATATCCAGTTATTTGCAACCACACCAGCTTGGTTTCGGCACCCCTTTAGGGTGTGAGGCGGCCATTCATGCTACCCGGGCATTTGCGGTTTCTGGTGTGGGTCATGGTCACGTCATTGTAAAATTGGATGTGCAGAATGCTTTTAATTGCGTGGACCGTGAAACAATTTTGAACGAGGTTGAAGAGCGGATTCCAGAGTTATATCCGTTTTTACACCAATGTTATTCGTCTCCGAGTAGGCTGTCTTATGACGATGCGGTGATTCTGTCTCAGTCAGGAGTGCAGCAGGGTGATCCATTGGGACCTTTAATTTTCAGTCTGGCTGTACATAAGGTTGTTACGGGGGTTCAATGTGGTCTCAATGTTTGGTACCTAGATGACGGTACTATTGGTGGGCCTCCGGACGTAGTTTTAGAAAACATATCACGAATCGCAGCTGCTTTTGCGGAGATTGGCTTATCCATTAATAGTGATAAGTGTGAGTTATTTCCCTGTGATGACTCTTTTGTCTCTTTACAGGAATTTCGCAATCAAATCCCGGGTATTAAGTTGGTAGATAAAGCGACATTTACTTTGTTAGGAGCGCCAATTTTTGCGGAGGCCATCCCCGCTGCGATAAAACAAAAAAAGAAAAACCTTTTGAAAGCGCGCATGACATTAAAAAATCTCTCGGCGCACGTTGCGTTGTCCCTTATCCGAAGTTGCCTGGCCATTCCAAAGTCAGTTTATTTTTTAAGGACTTCTCCGGTTTGGAGGTATGAGGCTGAGGTGGCTGAGTTTGATGCGGTGCTGAGAGAGATCTTAGAAGAAACTCTTAATGTATCACTGACGGGAGATCAGTGGATTCAGGCGGTGCTGCCGGTTCGTTATGGCGGTTTAGGCGTGCGTAGTATGCGAGACCTAGGTTTGCCTTCGTTTCTGTCTTCTGTGCATGGGGTAGCGGGCTTAGTCACTAGCATTTTAGGTACTAATGGTGACAATTTCTGTTTGCCCTTTGCAGAGGAGGCTTTGGCGGAGTGGTTGGCTCTTAGCCCGTGTACCGATAAGCCGGAGCACCCCGAGGTTCAGAGGTATTGGGATGACGAGTTGGCAAAGAGGGTCTTGGACAGTTTGAAGCAGAATTGTGAGGGAGTAGATCTTGCAAGATTAAAAGCAGTATCAAGACCAGAGTCCGGTGCGTGGCTTCATGCGCTGCCGTCACCGCAGCTGGGAACATTTTTGGACAACGATAGTCTTAGGATAGCTGTAGCGCTCAGGCTTGGCTGTAAAGTGTGTGAGAGGCATCGTTGTTTTTGTGGCGCGGTGGTAGAGGTAAATGGCCATCATGGTTTGAACTGTTTAAGGTGTGTTGGTCGCTTTCCGCGCCATCATGCCTTGAACGACATTATTCGGAGGGCGCTGGTATCTGCCAATATTCCGTGTGTGGTGGAGCCACCGGGTTTGAGCCGGACGGATGGTAAGCGGCCGGATGGGCTCACTTTGGTCCCGTGGGAGAGAGGAAGATGCTTAATCTGGGATGCAACGTGTGTCAGCACTTATGCTCCATCCCATCTGCCCTCGACCATCAGACAAGCAGGTGCTGCTGCAGAGTCGGCTTCAAGGCTTAAGCACGCGAAGTACGAGCCCCTTAAATCTAATTACTTGTTCGTGCCAGTGGCGTTTGAGACATCTGGTGTGTGGGGTTCCGAGGCCATTACATTCATAAGGGACATTGGCAGGAGGCTCCGCGAAAATGGCCATGATGCTCGTGCTGGTGCTTTCCTGAGTCAAAGACTCTCGGTAGCAATCCAGCGGGGCAATGCGGCGGGCATCATGGGTGCTTTTGCGCATGAGTCTGTTAGTAGATAACTTATTTTATTGTTTTAGATATTTAGTTACCATTTAACGGTTAATAGTAGTTAGTTATTTTTAAATATAATAATGTATTTTTTTTTATTATTATGTGAATGTTATTTTTTTATAAGTTTCCGTTATTATTATTTATACTGTGACAATTTAGAAATAATGCTAGTATGTTTATTAAGGTGTTAATATTATAATTCGGTAAGACATTACAATATACATTAATAATTTAGACAAATACTAATGTGAAATAAATATTTATTCAATACTAGCATATATAGTCAGTATGAAATTGAAAATCAAAGCAGACTTTGGAAAAATACGTTACTTACGTTTGGTAAATAGTTTAGGAAGTAACATGGTTTTTACAACGATTTTAATGGAAAAATAATGCATAATTTTTGATAATTGCCCAAAAAGATAATATTGCTGAATAATTTTTTTTTAACTAGAATAATCAATTGACCTAGTTGAACTGATTGCAACAAACAAAGAAATAAAATAATAATGGTTGATGATGGGTCTCCACGTCACCCAACCACTTAAAACCCTTATGCCTTTTCCCGCCTCGTACGGGTTATAATAAATGGCTTAGTTGCATTCTTAGTCGACACCACACAGCAACTTTATTAAATCGAAGAGATAATAAGTACCCAAATACAAACTTTGTTCTTAATATTCGGTTGATACAAGGACAAGGTAAGCTTTCCATATACAAAACTTTACCTATTTTTATTATACTTCGTTAACGTTCACGCCGCGATTCTCTAATCTAATAGTGTTAGTAAAGTTAAACGTCAAGGGTAAGAACACCACGTGACATGTTTATCACCTGATCCTCATGAGTATCCAATACTTTCATACAACCTTATTTAAACATATTTATTTTCAATAACGACATTCTAACTGTCTCCAAATTAATAATAGCATTACATCCCTGGGGAGTATTAATACTATAACCGTATCATCAATATGTCCCAAAAATCAATTTAGCATATTTTTGACCAACAAACAGTTACAAATAAAAACAGTCGTTATTGCGACATCATCACCGCGCGTCATCACACGTTTATCACCAATATCACATCATTTTACTTCAATTTACTTTTAGTTATTGGGCTAAATACCTCATGGTGTGCAATGAAGTCTCCCCCGCCATACATGCCATCTTCTGTCCTGTCCTCACTCGGCTCACTTTTCACTCGAAGAATGCTGTAGTCGGTCATTTCAGCTAACCTGCAAAGCATTGTATACCGGATTTGTTACCATTATCAATTCGTTCATTGAAAAAGGATTAATCCAAAGAGCCATTCTTGTAATCCTTGCATTCCCGCGACTAGGGGTGGATCCCAAGCGCGGATCCAGCCATGGGCAAGATGGCAAAGCCCACAACCCTACGACCTATGATCTAACACATTTATGGTCTGCTGATAGCATGATGATACTAATACTATGGCCAGGAAATCTTGGTGCCTATGCCCAGGGGCGCGTATACAGCCCTGAACAAAGATTGTGAGCATAGCCTTCGCATTTCTGCAAAATCATACTCGCTTATGAATTCACCGTTAAACAATCATAACTCAGGAATTAGGAAAGGGTATTGATTTTTGCTTTTTTCGGACATCAGCTCTTTGCCCTTAGGTATAAGCATTGGAAGGAATCAAACTTAATTTGATCTTATAGATTAAAATATTGATGGATGTAAACGAAGCTAGAAAGTTTGCCAGGATCGTACAAAGTGGCGATCAATAGTCTGTGCCAATGGGAAATAATGGCGCGAGTATTTGTATGTATGCAGCATTATTTAAATTTATCTTATAATTTATTCCAAAATTATGAAACGGAATATACCATTCAGGGGTTAACACTCTTATATACATATACTACATACAATGAATATATACTCACGGCTGTAATTCCCTAGAAGGGGTAGCCAGAGCCAAGGAATTATAAATTCCTCAGCCACTTTTGGAAGTTGCGTGGGGAAAAGATGGTGAAATAAAGGTTTTTGGTGATGGGTCTCCAACCGCATCGCCCAAAAATTTCTTAAAAGCCCCAATACCGTTAGTCGCCTCGCCTCTTACGATCACCCACGGGTAGAAATGGGGTAGTGTTATTCTAAGCCGACACTCTTATATACCATGGTATTAACAGAATAGTAATACGGAATTGTACAAAAATTCTGAAAAGAAATAAACAAAGGGAAGCTGTGTCTTATTGAATTTTTTCGCGACTATGATAAGGATGAGTATATTTGCTGTCTCTGTTCCCCACTAGGGAGGCTAGCTCCCGTGCCCGCATCTTTTAATTCTAATTAGTTTTTTTGGTTCGTTTCAACTTCGAATGTTCTTTTTTGTTCTCTTTTAATGTCTAGTAACATTTTATTATTTTGGTGCGTTTAAATGTAGTTCTTGATTTGACTAATTTCGCTATAATTCTCTTATTTTGATTTATTTAACTTCACTCATCACGTGTTACTGGCTTTACGAAACAATTATATGTTCTTTACTATGATTATTCTATTCGCTGTTTGTGTTTAATAAATAAAATATCTATTTAATATTTCAGCAACAAAAGCAGAAATAAAGGATTCAAGATTATTGAAGAAAACATTGAATATTATATTATTGTCAAAGTAAAGTTTACAGAGCTTTACAGTAAACTCTTACGAAAGTTTTCTGTATTTACAAAACATTTGCAACTCTATATCTCCAACAATAAAGCTTAATGCTCGGTAACTTGGAGGCGTAACGGCCAAATAGTTCATAAAAAGTTTCGCGGTTAACTTAACCCTAACATCGCACTATTCCCGCTCTCACCAACCAAGTATCACGAAAGTAACATACGTCTGCGCGATAGAAAAACCGCGAGATACAAACACACTCGCCGCGAGTTCCTTACGAAGGACGGTGTGAAGTGGACCTGATAAACGAGAACGGAAAGCAGAGCCGGATAGAGAACATCGCAAAAGTCACTCACCTAGTCGGCCAGTGGCGGTCGGTTCGAGCAGCATTCGCTCCTCAGCCCGTGCACTCGGAATCCACGATTGCACGCTGACCTTCGGGACACGATGAATTGTCGCAAATGAAAGTGAATTCGGAATACAGTCGGTCGAGTCTGCGTCGCTGCGTGGCGCATGTTTAGGAGGTGCAGGGCGGGCGTTGTGCTCATTTTTTTGCGAGACCGAAGAAATAAAAACAAACGCCTTTTTGTCAGGAACCGACTGGGTGGCTCTCGAAGCGTGCTGCTTCGCTTCCCTCTTTATAATAAGCTATAACATAAAGTATATCGCGCTCCATTTCAGCATTGAGAAAACTAAAATAAAGTTGGATTTTCAAATTTGACGTATGTTTAAAATAAACAATTGAAAAGTAACGGTTAGATATAGGTGGAGGTAGATTGCAATACAGCACGTGTAGTGTGCAGTGAGGGTGGGGCGGGAGGCTCGCCCGGCCGCCCGCCCGCCCCAGCTTGGCGCCTTTTCTGCGCTCCGATTGATTTTTATTACAAGAATTTCGTCCGCACTTTTTTTTGTTTTCCGCACACTGGGAGAGCGACGGACGCACACAAACAAGAGTCGTATAATTCGTTTGTACGGACTTACTAATGCTATTGATTTTTATAACAAAGCGACCCCGCTCTTCCCTGAAAGCAGACATTCTATTTGATGTTCGAAATAATTAGAAAGGAATTCTTTCCTAGCATTCCTTTAAAATTATTATGAATATACTTCTTGGTAATAGTTCGTGGTAATAGTGGCTAGACTTGTTTGGATAGTCCCACCCAACTATTACTCTTACACCGGAGAAAAGAACTAATACTACAAGATAGTGTAGTGCCGGCTTAGAATGTCGCTACCCCTTTCTTCCCACGGGTGTCGTAAGAAGCGACTAAGGGTATCGGGGCTTTATATTGGATTTTTGGGCGATGCGGTTGGAGACCCATCACTAAAAACCTTTATTTTTACCATCTTTTCCCCACTCAACTTTCCAAAAGTGGCTGAGAAATTTCTAATTCCTTAGCTCTGGCTACCCCTTCTAGGGATTTATAGCCGTGAGGATATGTATGTATGTATGTATAAACGTTAAAAACCCGTTATAGGCGTAATACCCGTTATTACAATTTTCATATCGAATTAGCATAATAATAATAATAAGCATAAACGTTCACGCCGAATATCCCCGAAGGGGTTGGCAGAGGTACTAATACTTCTGAACATCACGTGACTTTGTCACCTGGTGTTCAGAGTACCCACGTTTTGCATGGACAGTGTACTCACGTGATAGGGGGCAGGCCTATCGCCGTTTTGTACGAATACACTGTCACATGACTAAGTACAACTCAGCCATGTGGGTTTCCTCACGATGTTTTTCCCTCACCGTTAACAACCATGATAAATTAACCACTCATATGTCTTTAGAAAAGACAAATTGGTGTAGGCCCGACCCAGGATTTGAACACTAGTCGTTTGCACGATAACCGAGAGTTCTACCCACTGAGCTATCACGGTTGCTCATATCGAATTAGGTACCTACTTAAACTTTAAGCTAATAATATAATGGTTTGACACGTGCCTTATCAGTATGAATCAATGCATTGTAAATTATCGATTGTTGTTGGTGATGGATCTCAACTCTACTCCAACCGCATCGCACAGCAAACACTTTGAAAGTTCTCATACCCTAAGTTGGCCGTGACAACGATTGCGGGAATAAATGTGTTAGTGCTATTTTAAGACGATACTACAAAGCTTGGCACAATACACCTACTAAAAAATCAACAAACAAAATTTTGAATTTCACAACCGTAGTTCTTCTTCCGCGTTAATCAAAGTTGTGTTAGTATTTCATATGTAAAAGGTGTGATGTCTTAATTACTTCAAAATTTTCGATTGCTGCTGACGGGACATCTCGCTCATTATAGTTTCATTTAATAACATATACATTCGTATTTATTGCTAGGTTCAATAAGTAGTTTAGGTTGTGTAGGCAAATCCATTGCATATCTTTTTTCATTATAGAAAGAAAAATAATTTTAAGTCCTCTTTTACACTTCCGTACTAACTTTCAGCTTTTACGACTAGTTTGTTGTAGCTAGCTTTGCTGAACCTTATCTTTGTATCGTGAAATCTAGCCCAGATCTAATCTAATCTAGTTCCCACAAATTGTAACTTCTTAGCATGCAGTTTCAGCTATCTCCGTCCCCGTGGGAATGGAGGGAACGGAGGGATATCCTTCCTTCGTGCGCATCAACACTACCGAAGACCCACCACACCGAAGACACTACCGAAGACACCCACAAGTGTCGGTACTCACAAAATTTACATATAGGGGTGAATATTTGAAATGCTAACTTAAACAGTTACCATCGGGATCATCTTTCATCACTAAGCTTACATATGTATGAAATGACCATTTTCACTTTGGCAATATTTACCCAGAATGTTTTGAGTGTGGGACACCGCTGTGATTCAATCACCGGATGTGATTTCTCCGAAACTTTTCACTGCTGCGTTGAAAGATGTCTTTAAGCTTCTGGACTGGGAAGTGCTCGGCATCAACATCAACGGCGATTACATCGCGCATCTTCGATTTGCTGATGATATTGTAGTTATGGCTGAAACCATGGAGGATTTGAGTAAAATGCTCAATGATCTCTGTAGAGTGTCTGAGAAAGTGGGTCCTAAAATGAACATGGATAAGACGAAAATCATATCGAATAGTTATGTTGTACCCACTCCCGTCGAACTTGAAGACTCTACGCTCGAAGTTGTTAACCAATAAACGAGTGTGTACCTGGGACGAGCCATACGGTTAGATAGAGCCGACTTCGAGAATGAGGTCAACCGTTGACCGCAGCTCGGCTGGGTAGCGTTCGGAAAGCTGTGCCATATCTTCTTGTCCAAAATTTCACACAGTCTAAAGATAAAGGTCATTACGCAATGTGTGTTGCCAGTCAAGACCTACGGCACAGAGACGTGGTCTCTAACAATGGGCGTCATCAGAAGGCTCCGAGTCACCCAAAGGGCAATTGAGAGGGCTATGTTAAGAGTTTCACTACGCGATCGAGTCCGCAACGAGAAGAAGAACAGATCAGTAGAAGAACCGGGGTCACTCACATAGTCCTAAAAAATGCAAAACTAGAATGGCAATGGGCAGGGCACATTGCACGCAGCACCGACGGCTATAATGGGGCTCGAAGGTTCTGGAGTGGCGGCCACGTACTGGACGAGGCAGTGTGGGTAGGCCTCCCACAAGGTGGACCGACGACTTGGTCAAGGTCGCGGGAAGCCGATGGATGCGGGCAGCACAGCACCGGTCGTGGTGGAGATTTTTGGGGGAGGCCTATGTCCAGCAGTAGACGTCTATAGGCTCATGATGATGATGATATAACAAATGTTATTACAAACTAATTCTAACGTTCACGCCGTATCTCCCCGGAGGGGTTGGCAGAGATACTAATACTTCCGAAAATCAAGTGACATTGTCACCTGGTGTTTAGCGTATTAACTTTTTGCTTGGACAGTGTACTCAAACAACTTTCCCTCTTATCATATATATCGTTGACCTTAAAACCACAACCACTACGTTACTAGTTCATTCATTTAAAGTGAACTATTTATACTTCTTGTGCGAAATAGTATCTCACAATATTTCACAACCAATTATCAACGTGGTTGATTGGTTGAGTTTTGTAATCTGTAGTAATAACTACACCCTAGAAATTAAAAAACGAAATTATGTTTATCTTAAGTATCGCCAATGATGGAGTTCAACCACTATGCCCAATAGTTACTTAAATAAAAACTTCAAAATCTGGTCACTTCATACGATTCTCACTAAACGAAGCGGTTTAGAGTAACTGAAACTAAGCTTACACTGTACGGCTACTCAAATTCAAGATTTTTTTTCTAGTAATAAAACCAATAGTTTAAATAACTTGTATTGAATGTACTGGTTTTAGTTAGACATCTAACCGGGAGTACCATTATTAACAGGCATTAGTTACCACAGTTATAATATTATATCACCACTACCACTACCAATAAGTCTGATTACGGCCAAATAGCGTAAATAGCAGAACAAGATCCAAAATATCTAGTGTTTTTATTTTAAGTAAGCAAGTTTTTGAACATCGGAGAACGCAAATGTGTCTATAGATATATAAGGCAGTTAGTAAGTATTTACGAAAAAGTTAGAGTGCCATCACCATTACTGTTTTAGTGAACAGGCTATTCATATTCAAAGTTATATTCCAGGGTATAACATATACGTACGTACTTGATTGCAAACCGCCCAATACTCAACTTAAAATTAAATAAAATAGCTGCGTCTGCGTAACATACATTCGACTCTATTATTAATCCAAAAGCCGCGTTTACACCTATTCAAGTATTGGTCAAATACAATTGTTCAAGTATATTTCAATATCGCAATTAAACTCTATACAAAATGTAATTATTCTCAAAACACCACTTTGTACCCCCTCTAGATTCATTCACATCCATAAGACTATTTTTTTACCCTCTCTTTTATTCTTCATATTTCGGACGCCTGCCTTTTTAAGCTCTTTCTTTATTTGATCTAAATATGTTCCTCCAAGTAATTTAGTGGGAATACCACCCATATTGACTCTCTTAAGATTCAAGTCCTTGTCAAATACATTTGGTGTACTTGGATAATGTACAAAAAAAACTATCAAATTATGCCACTGGGTAGTACCCATTCTTAATACTTTTTATATCAATTTTATACTTATATACTTTTACCCCAGCCCCAGCTGTCTAATAAAAAAACTCGCAAGAGAACCTACATTTGACAACCTAGAAATATTACACAAAAAAAATACCACGCGGGCAATATGCAATCGAATTGTGGCACTTTAAAGTTAAAACACAAATACAAACTTAAATAAAGTTACTTTATGTCGGACAATTAAAATCTAAAAGTTTACATTATAATGTTCATTATAATATTAAAAAAAAATTCAAAAAAAATCCTGAAAGTGACATAAATAGAATAACTTATACAAGATATAGAAACTACTGCAATAACTTAATTAAAAAAATAAAAAGAACCTTTGAAAGAGATCTACTGTTAAAATCGCTAAACAATAATAAAACCCTGTGGAAATCAATTAAAAGTATTACATACACTAGCGAAATCAATAAACAACCGTCTGAACTACTAAATATAAAATCATCAAACAATGAATCAGTTAATTACGTAAACAAACATTTTGCAAATGTAGGTAAAACATTAGCCGAAAAATTTAATAATAATAAAACTGATGCGCAGCTTGCCAATAGCCTAAATAACACTCCACTCCAATCTAATAGCTTAGTCTTAATGCCGACGAATTGTGAGGAAGTTAATAGTGTGCTAATGAGCCTCAAAACCGAGAGCGCACCCGGATGGGATAAAATACCCATATCTTTCTTAAAGCTGGCAAAGACTGAATTAGTCCCAATCTTAACACATTTTACAAATGTATGCTTCTCAAAAGGTGTCTTTCCACGCTCATTAAAGAAGTCCATTATTACGCCAGTGCATAAGAAGGGCGACAGGGACGATGTCAGTAATTACCGCCCTATATCTGTCTTACCTGCCATGTCCAAACTGGTAGAGAAGTTAATAAATATAAGATTATTAAACTATTTGTACAAATATGAAATTCTCTCTCCTAACCAATTTGGCTTCAGGCGTAATAAGTCAACTGATGACGCAGTAATAGGATTGAGTACCTTGGTGTCGCAGTCACTTGACAAGGGAGAAAAATGTATCTCGGTATTCCTTGATTTGAAAAATGCCTTCGATACCGTCTCTGTCCCCATTCTTGTACGTAAACTGGAAAGACTAGGAGTAAGGGGAATAGCACTTGATCTACTTAAAGATTATGTTAGTAATAGACAACAAGCAGTAAAAATAAACAATATTATTAGTGATTTTCAAGAAATAACATACGGTGTGCCCCAGGGTAGTGTTCTAGGCCCCACACTTTTTCTGACTTATATCAATGACATGTGTAATAAGAATATTAAAAATGGAAAAATATTTACATATGCAGATGACACAGCAATTGTTTTTACTGGCTCCACATGGAGCGAAGTTCAATCTAATACAGAAAGAGGACTGAGGGAGGTGGCACGATGGCTAAGTGATAACCTTTTAACACTCAACACTTTAAAATCCAACTACATTTGTTTTGGCATTGATAAAAGAAACCAACCCGGTGACGATTTTCATATAATAATACACAATTGTGTCAGTGATCCCACAATTTCTAACACATCATGTAATTGTTCTAGAATTGAAAGAGTGAAAGAAGTCAAATACTTGGGTGTTGTGTTGGACCAGAGGTTATCCTGGTATTCTCATCTAGAGCATGTCATAAACAGGGTAAGGAAACTATCCTGGGTATTCAAGTCATTGCGTTACGTGGTACCTAGAGTACATGATTCCAAAAATAACATCTTGAATTATATTTACACTTCCCTGGTGCAATCTGTGTTGGTGTATTGCATAACAGTTTGGGGTGGTTGTACCAAAACGTATCTAATAGACTTGGAGAGAGCGCAGAGATCTTTAATTAAAATAATGTATTTTAAAACTAGTTTGTTCTCAACCACATCTCTTTATAAGGAATGCGAACTTCTCTCAATAAGGCAATTATATATCTTAACTTGTTGCCTAAAAAAGCATAAATCAATAGATTATAATGAATCAAACAATTCTCGTAGAAGGAAAGATATTGTTGTAACTATCCCTAGAACGAAAACCAGCTTTGCACAAAGGCAATATTACGTAAGATCATCAATGCTATACAATAGGATTAATAGAGAGCTAAACATTTATGATAAATTATATTATGAATCCAAAGTGACTATAACTAAATGGCTTAAACTAAAAACTTATAATGAAACAGAGGCTATACTAGAAATAATAACTTAAATATGAATACTTTATGAATATAAAACACACGCACGCGCACACACACGCACGCGCACACACACACACACACACACACGCCCACACACACGCACATACACGCCCACACACACGCACATACACATGAACACACATGCATACACTCAAACACACACATACACACACACACTTACAATCGTTTGTTACCTACCTTTATATAATATAATAATAGTAGCTTTCTGTATTAACTAACCTAGGCATAAGGAAGATAAAATAATTTAATTTAATTTTAGTTTTGATTGTGATTTTGATTTTAATTTTAATTTAAGTTATGTAATGATTTTTCATTTTAATTATTTTCTTTCTTTCATGTATTCTATTGAAGAGCGGGGTTTTCTAACACAGGCTTTAAGCTTAAAAGAAGACCCCAACCAATTGTTTACAAATACTTGTTTTTATCAAATAAAGAAATTTTTGAATTTTGAATTTTTGAATGTTTTTCTATTGCGCTATTACAAAACTGACAAAAAAGAGAATATGTATAGTCTGTATCAATTAGAAAAAACAACTTTGTAAACAATGAAACGTCAATGACCTTTTAGTATTTTAGTGTTGTTACCAATATTATTGACGGCGACGTAAAAATCGAATACGCTACTAAAGGTTAGTAAATTTTTTGATCCAATTTTATAGTATACTTATTAAACAGACGCAAACTACAGAATACGTCCCTTATTATAACATACGTAGATCCTCAATTCAATTAAGATTACTCAAGCCGTTAGTTCCCATATAGGTAGGCAGAGACCATCATTATAATCAGTACTGTATTTTATCATAAATTTATTTCCTTGAAACTTAACAGTCTTAACTACCAAATACGTTGTTTATGATTACAAGAAAAGCCTTGATAGCGTAAATTTTCATTCTTAATAACCAATAACTGTAGTGGTGAATAGAATCACAAACCTTATCTTGTTTGTAAGACAAGCAAACACGGGTGCATCCCATTAGTTCCGAACTAAACTGTTGGGGCACCTTCGATGCTTCCGAATTTCATCCCAACAGTTCTATATAGAACTGTAGTATAGTTTTTGCCGCTATTTTACTTGTGGCATATTTTTTTACTTTTAACGACTTAATTTTTGTTTCACTTGTTAATATAAAATTTAATTAGTATAAATAGTAATTTAATTTTGATGTAAATACCATCCTTATTAACCGACTTCATTAACCGACTTCAAAAAAGGAGGTTCTCAGTTCGATTGTTTGTATGTATGTATGTATAATTGTCCGCGATTATCTCGAGTTTGGCTTAAGCTATTTGGATGCGGTTTTCAGAACAGTATTCGTTACATTTAGGAGAAGGTTTTAGTACCTTAACCGACCAAAAAAAGGAAGGAGGTTCTGTGTTTGACCTGTATGTATGTCTGTTGGTCCGCGATTATCTCACGTTTGGCTTAAGCTATTTGGATGCGGTTTTCAGAAAAGTATTCGTTACATTTAGGAGAAGGTTTTAGTGCCTTAACCGACCAAAAAAAGAAAGGAGGTTCTGTGTTTGACCTGTATGTATGTCTGTTGGTCCGCGATTATCTCACGTTTGGCTTAAGCTATTTGGATGCGGTTTTCAGAAAAGTGTTCGGTACATTTAGAAGATGGGTTAAGTGATTTAACCGACTCTAAAAGAAAGGAGGTTCTGTGTTTGACCTGCATGTATGTATGTTGGTCGGCGATTATCTCGCGTTTCGCTTAAGCTATTTGGATGCGGCTTTCAGAAAACTACTTGTTACTTTCAGGACAAGGTTTTAGTGATCTAACCGTCTCAAAAAAGGAGTTTCTGAGTTTCACCTATAAGTATGTATGTAAGTTTGAAGGTTCTTAGTTATTATTATTTAGTTATCAGTTTATGTTATTACATTCAGGAGAGGGTTTAAGTTCTTTAACCGACTCGAAAAAAAGGAGGTTTCTTAGTTTGAAATATAAGTATGTATATAAAGTTATCAATACTAGACAGAGATTTATCAATATATGTTAATAAAGTTTTTTTATTAGTAAAAAACAGAGTTACTAAATTATTAAACAAAAAAGTATATAAAAACATGAATAAATTACTCTTAATTATATTGAAGAAAAAAATATATATTGCAACATCATGTTTTTCATCCTGGTCATTTCAATCAAGGCTCTTTCGTCATGGGGATGGTTAAGTAATTTCTTTGAATCTATATCACTTAAAGCCATGTCATCAAGGGATTTTACACGACTCAACGCTACATATATATAAGAGTGTTTCTTCGCATTTGTGATAGGTGAACTTCTCTTTGCTCATCTGTTTCGGCAGCAAGAGCAGCACGCTGACGATCTCTCTCATTCTGAAGGGCAAGCACGAGTTATCGACACGATAACGGTTAGAATGAGATGGCAGTATACGATACTAAGTAAGTGCGTAAAAGATGGCTGCTTTATCCCACGCGATAACTAGTTTAAATATGGCTCGTGCTTGCCCTGCTGAAGTCTTTGTTTTTTTTCGATGGGTGTTTCGTTCTCCCTTACGCGACTTTTCCTTAAAGCATCCTTTGATTTTCTATCTAGGCCCGCAGGTAAACAAAATAGTAACAAGTAAGCTAAAGTCATAATAACAAATATTATAACTACCTGTTAAAAAAACTATAAAATAAACGGACAGTAAAACTTATCTCTAAAAAACTATCACTAATTCACTAAAAAAACTCAGAGTGATTTAAAAACTTATCACTAAAAAGTATAAAATAAAAAAGAAAAACAAAAACTTCAAATTAAAAACTAAACAGAAAAATTAAATATTATTATTTTTTATTTAAAAAAGA
This sequence comes from Bedellia somnulentella, assembly GCA_963576735.1. Lineage (NCBI taxonomy): Eukaryota > Metazoa > Arthropoda > Insecta > Lepidoptera > Bedelliidae > Bedellia > Bedellia somnulentella. The sequence continues at coordinate 766,505 of OY755183.1, forward strand.
ACCGCCTTCAAAAATCCAACTGAAAAGTATAAAATAATTTTTATTTATTTTATTATGTACAACTCTATTCAACTTCTTCTTTTTGAAGTCGGTGCCAAACAGACAAATCCAAAATGAAAATTGCTACATAGAGAAAACCATACGAATAATAAATCAATCGATAGTGCCTCAACAACAGTAGGTAACACAATCGCGCTCAAAAATCAAGAAATTTCATCCGCTCGCAACGACGTCGCTTTATAAAGGATGGAATTGGGGGACAGTGAGCGGTGCTTAGCCTGGTGTGCATGCGTCGCACTCCGCAGAGAAATTATCATAATATACATGTCACCGTAAAACTGTAAATACTAGTAAATTATAATTTTAGATAGATAGCGAGATAGTAAACTAACGTTAGGTTAGGTTATGTAAGATTATCAGATTTCAAACTAACGGAATTAACAATTCGACAGAGGCATGCATGCACCGAGTTGGCACAACCAATACTTCTAACACTTTGTAAAAAGACGATCGAGAATCTAAATCACTACATAGTATAAAACAAAGTCGTTTTCTCTCTCCCTGTCTGGGATATAGGGACATCCTTATGTATACTTTAATCTGTAAAACTACGAAATGAATTTTGATGCGATTTTTTTTATTAATTGATTAAAAAGGAAGGTTTATAAGGATGACATACGCTGATGGGGTGGAGAACTCACTCAACTTGGGCGGGCCACTAATATTCGTTCTTCTTTGTCATGAAAATTGGTTTGGCACCGACTTCAAAAAGAAGAAGTTGAATAGAGTTGTACATAATAAAATAAATAAAAATTATTTTATACTTTTCAGTTGGATTTTTGAAGGCGGTTCTTTTTTAAATAAAAAATAATAATATTTAATTTTTCTGTTTAGTTTTTAATTTGAAGTTTTTGTTTTTCTTTTTTTATAATTATTAGGGTACTCGACTACAAAAAACCAACATATGGTTAAAATTACATTGAAAAGTATGAAATTATAGTTATTGTATGGTTAGCACACAGCTTTGATTTTTTTGTTAGATTAGATGACAGCAAACAATTCAACATTTATATTCATATGATGAAAATTGAAAATGGGTTATTTTAGTAATTGAGGTAAGAAGAACTTAGGTATTAATGCATAATTTAGGGTGTATAACACCGACTCAAAGACGATGTCACCGTTTAATACTCTCATTGCATAATATATTGCACATATCTCTCGTAAGGAAGATTTAATTTCCAGTTGGTAAAAGTATTTGGAAAAACAGTTCAATTTGATGCACCAACAAACATTCTGAAATTAACACATACAACACAATTTCAACGATCCCGAATCGAACCCACCTACTTTTATAACATTTTTTTCATTACTTATTATTTATTTCTGTCGTCATTTTAAGGTAATTCCTTTGGCATATATTTTATCGGATATACGTACTAAAAGCGGTTATAAATTATTGGGTACCTTATTATTCAATTTACGTTTGTTTTTTTTATTACGAGATACGGTTTGGGTAAGTTTTAATTTTCTACATTCTTTCTTTTAACATTTAATAAACGTCTAGTCCGTTCTGTCCTACCGTTTGTTCTACCGGTAGGACAGAACGGATAAAAATAGTCCGTTCTGTTCGACTACGCTGTCGAACAGAACGGACTACGAAAAAAGTGTCCGGTTTGTTATACCGGTGAGTTTGACAGGTAAATAGTGTTGTGCTACACAATAAATATTCTTGTGACTGGCGGGACTTGGGAAATTTTCACGAGTGAGAAATCATCAAGAGATAAAAAAACATAGGTTTTTTTACCAGAAATATTGGAATAATGCAATGATTTTGAAATGTTTCCCTCCAACCAACTGAATCTGTACAACTTAAAACAGACTAACCAAACTTTGCCCCACTGCCTAATGCCGTGTTGACCCTTATAAGTTGTAATACGTTAGATTAAAACTATGAAGTGGTAAAATAACTTAGACATTTGCTTGCTTGCATATTGCTTGTTTTTCGTGTTTTTCTTAGCATTCATGAAGCCATACATATATTTTTAATGAACTAGGACAATTGTTGACCGAAAATACAAAAGCCATTTATGTTTGAAAATATGAATTTTATTGCAACAAAAAACAAGTAACTTAAATAAGTAGACATTTTATTACTATCGTCAGTAATAAAGTCACGAAACAAATATGTTTTGGTTAAACTAGATTCACAAATTTATTTATGTACTTTACTAACTTAGAACTTTTCTAGCAATGAATAATTAAACATCCTTTTTTTTTGAAAATAGTTATGATTTAACTAATTTTACACTACACATAGCAAAACAAATATGAATGTTTTTATCAAATTAAAATTTGATATGGTCCAGCAAATCATCATCAGAGGGAGTGCTCTTTTCCATTGAGCTATCAAGATCGTTACTGTATTACCTCGGAAATAATTTGGGGCATTATTAATTTTTTTAAAGAAATTATTCTAAGTTTTTCTTTCTACTGATGTTTTTACACTCTCGAAAATTTCACAAGTCCCGCCAGGCATTAAAAATACATACAAAGTTCAAAATAATTTCTAAGTCTTTTTACCCCTTTATGTTTTAAACATGGTAGAAATTTATGAACTATAAGTATAAGTTAAGTTTAGAAAATAATTTACTTATCGGACCTTGGTAAATACCCATCACTCAAAACAATCTCTTGTCGAACAAACCGGACACTTTTTTCGTAGTCCGTTCTGTTCGACAGCGTAGTCGAACAGAACGGACTATTTTTATCCGTTCTGTCCTACCGGTATGACAAACGGTAGGACAGAACGGACTAGACGTTAATAAATCACAAGAACAAACTTTTAAACACGTTGAAATCGATTTACGTCGAGATTGCTTTACATACGGCCAAATATATGTCGCGTTGTCAAGATCGGGTTGCGGAGAAAATCAGTATGTATTTCTGCTGCAAGTCATAAACTATAAGTATCATTTACACAAAGGTAATTTAAAATATATTCTTTTATACAATTCTTAATCGCAATCATAATAATAAGAATTGACGCGTACAATATTATTGTTTAAATTACAATAATTTATAGTGTAAAAGATATTATTCACTGCGATTTATATGGATATATTGAACCTTGTAGTATCGATTCATTAATCGGTAATCGATTTCTGTCATTCCTTCAATATCATTCAATATTCAATAATCATCACAAATTTTTGCATTAGAAAAAATAACAAATAATCTCAATGTTTTTCATCTAATCTTATTTTTAGAGTTTCGCAAGATTTAGCTCCAATTAATACTTAAATTTTGTTTAATAAGTGGACAACTGTATTTCCTGATTGATGGATGTAAAATTTAGGTGATGTAGAAGTAGTTTCTTGATGAAATCAAAGATTTTATACCCCGCAATGGTTTGTTTACAAACTTTATGACTCTTTTTGATATGAACGGTAAATTTATATTTGATGATATTTAAAGGGTCTCAAAATGAAATAATGTTATTTGCTAAAAATTTTTGCTTGATATTGACGATAACAGGTAGATGACACAGATGATTTTTATTTACTGTTTTAGAGCATATGTCGTGGCCATATCGTAGATTTGAACACATCGTGAAATGATCGATCATTTCATGAAATAGTCGTATTTCATGAAATGTTCAACTGTTTATTGGCCACATCGTGATGTGGTTTGGGCAGATCAATGATAAGAAAACGTTTCTCGATATGGCCAACTAAACGCGCGGCCTCTTCATGAAATGTTTAAGATTATTTGGTCATATCGTAAAGTAGTCACATTAATTACCGGTAGAGGCGCTGAAAACGCTTTGTTTATGTGTGAAGATGGCGGCCACTGTCAAAAATGTTATTTCTCGCAGTAATAAAGTTAACTATTCGCTATTAAGCGAGGTAGAAAGTGATTGCAAAAGAGTTTTCGACAAAAAGGTTCACGAGTACTTTGCAAATTACGAAAAAACTGAGCAATATTTTAAAATAAACGTTGAGTTTGGATCGCATTTCACAGGTCGCCCTATTCTACGATCTGGCCAAGCGTGGATGATTAAATCGTGAAACGTTGACGATTTTATGATCTGGTCAAATTAAGTTGGCCACATCATGAAATGTGACTATTTCATGAAATGATCGATCATTTCACGATGTGTTCAAATCTACGATATGGCCACGACACATACACAACTAGAGAGATAAAGAATACGTCACGACGAGCAAGAAAAGGATAGCTAATTACAAAACTCTTAAAGATAGAAAGAGTTAGTTCTGTAATTTTTTGTCCCTGTGTACAAAACTCTTAAAGATAGAAAGAGTTAGTACTGTGATTTTTTGTCCCTTACGGTGTAACCTGTTTTTTCTTGGAACAAACTGTCACTCTTGGCAGTTTGTAGAAAATTCAGTGTCAGAATAATAAGCCATTTGTTTACCTTTGATGATTTAAGATTATTTTGTTCAAATACGTGAAACAAATCATATTTCGGACACGTAGGAAGTAAGCTTGTTTAGGGCAGAGACCTTGTTTATGTGATCGTGCTTTAAAAATAGGTAAATATAAAGTTTTGGGTTGCAGTTATCGAAGCGAGTAAAAAGCCCCAGATGAATCACTTCGCAGTGCTGAAATATCAATAAAAATATTTACAATAGAAGATATGCTGTTATTTATACGTTTTACATGTGTTTTTGATTTAATTCTAAACAAAACCTTCAACAACAAAAAACAACGGTGTTGCCCACTTCAAAATATCAATAATCCTATAGAAGTAAGAATTCATCATGTGAATAAGAAAATTACTATGAACAAGGAAAGTATTCGGAACTAAAAAAATATTGTTTAAAAGACAGTAACTTTGATTGTTGATTTAAACTATAATGAATTTGACTTAGGTAATATTAAATTATAATGAATATTTGATTTAAAGTGTAGTACAGCGACATCTCACGTGAATTTATATAACTAAAAATGTCAGTTGTAAAACCCCTGATAGCTTTCAACTCTACGTTGTCATTTGGATTTGGTTAACTGCTTGGCTTCGAAATCAAACGATAAAGGTTTGAATCACGTATCAATGTACATATTTGACTTTGTTAATATTAGCGTTTGCACTTTGGAAAAGTTTATCAAAAATTCAATACGATTATACTAATAATAAAAAAAATGGAAATTGTAAACCATTCGAGAAAATTAGCTTATTGTATTGAGTAAAACATGCTACCTTTTGTTTAAAAAAATACATAGACAGTTCAACGCCTTCTTCATTGAGATTTGATGTGACGATGTGACTGATCTCACTAACGCTGCTAACATTATTAATGTCTTTTTTTTGTACAATGTATTTTAAAAACTTTAATAAAGTATTCTGGCTGGACTTATGCTGTGATGATTGTTATATTTACTTATTTTTATTGCACTGAGTCGATTATTTAGACTACGTTGAACTATTGTAACCAATCGTACGCAAACCATTAAAATTTTGCTTAAGATATTCGTAAAATCCATCAAAAGATATTATGAAGTCACTTGCGAGATAATGTGAAATATCACGAACGATTTTAAATTTTCTAGTTAGTACATGGTACAACAATATGGTCAATTTGACGTCTTGACATGAAATTATAATGTTTTGATGATATTTAATATTTTGACCGAAGTTGAAAGTATAAGTTGTCACACTCAATTCATATTCTTGTTAGTAGAAAGTAAGTACATCCAACCAAAACTAATAAAAGTTATGGCTATTATGCACAAGAAGTTTTAAGACATTAACCTATAAAAAGCCAGTACCTTCACAATATGAAAAACAAAGTTAAGACCACATTTCAATTCATCTTATATATAACTCCTTATATCTCTTTTCTCTAACCTATGCTTGCTACTACCAAATCTTTCACTGGCGAGACCAATTTAATTCACTTATGGGACAAAATTAAAATGAGATACTTATTCGTTACATTTCGTTAACATTTAACGAACCTGGGTTAGTGCGGAATTCTTAGAGTTCTTTAAACAATAAATAATCATGCATACTTTTCTTAAAGATATCGATATTCCCTCATTAATCCAAGAAATTACAAATGATATATAGTAAATCTGTTATGAAAATAATTGTATTGTATTGTAACGCAAAATCGTTATTATTTTATTGGAACGTGGATAATAGCAGTCACTGCAACGTAGGTAAAGTTAAAGGTTCATAGTTTAAATAATTATTTCAAAATTAAGAACATAATAAAAATCAACAGGACCGATTATCCAACATAAGCATTGTAGTAACGTATTCATAATTTAAATAGTTTGAAATCCGAATATATCATGTATAACTTCAGTTATAATTATAAGCATTGTTCAAGATATATAAATCCCGCGTGGCCACTGAAATAACTATCAGTTTAAATTAGAAATCGTAGAATCGATACTTTAAATAAATATTATCAATTTCTTATATTACCATTGAGCAGCAAGCAAAACAATGTAAAAAATGCAAGCTTTCTATTAGTATTTACTATATTTTTTAAAGTGGCAACATTGGTCCGAGCTTATTTTGGGTCACTGCGTCGCTTCAACCAACTTGCTTCGTTTGATTTTGTAGTTGTAGAGGTGCCTTTCTCTAAACTTGCATAGCAAAGTAGATGTTTTTGTTCAAGAAAGAAAGCTGGCGGGCGTGTTAAACTTACAAAAAATAGTGATTGTTACTAGATATTAGTTATTGCAGTGATAATTAATTAGTGTTGTTCATGAAACAGTCTAGGTAAGTTGTGTTCTTTTGGTGAAACATTTCAAAGGTGATAAGCACTGTGTTAACTTACGAGTTTTCATCTTGAAAATTTCCACTGTGAACTTTCGTATAAACTTTCTTGGAAGTTCCTTTGTTACTCTCGAACTTTCCCCGAAGTTTGGCTCACAGCGTGGCACTGAATAACTTAAGTTTATGTTTGATTCTGGGAAACTTGGCTCAGGAAATAGTAAAACTTAGAATTTTCGTCGCCATTTTATTTTTTGTCGCGCTGGAAAAGCGGCCATTTTCTTTGTGCCGCGTCGCTTACGATTATCCAAATACGATTTAAGTTATAATCATTACATTTAACTAAAACAAAAGCGAGACCAGTGTTGAACATCGATTAAGTGAAATATGTATGACGAATGTCACTAGTCATGTGTTGGTGGCTTGACGGAGCGGAATCGTGTTATGTTGTGATTTAATTCCCTGGTGGCCTAATTTCGTAGGAGTGTAAATTCATTTGTTTTTGTTGTGCTTAGGATAATTTCAAAATAAGAAGTGGCACGACGGCAGGATGGAAGACGACCAGCAGTTTTGTTTACGGTGGAATAATCATCAATCTACTTTAGTGTCAGTATTTGATACACTACTCGAAAAAGGAATACACGTGGATTGCACCCTGGCAGCAGAAGGACAGACCTTAAAAGCACACAAAGTGGTTCTCTCAGCATGCAGTCCATATTTTGAGGTATGTATCAGTACAATTGTTCATTTTTATCATGACTAATTGCAGCCAGCCACTTATAGTTTCGCTCTAATAATCATGGTAACTGATTTTACTTAGGCAGTTAGATCATGGTACATTGGAAATTGCAAAGATTGGAGTATAGATGAGTTGGCAGCAGAAAGTTGTTAGAACAACTTTTCCTAATTGAGCCTAAAATTTTAGTGCCACAGTGTAGCAATCAATTCACTTAAATACCTTGTCAAACTGGTACCACTATCATTTTCTTAATTATATCTTGCATTAGTCTTTGACACAGTAAGAAACAAAGCAGTTTATTTGGATGTATATATGACTTATTGATTTACTCAATTTGCCTTGGGTTATTTAAGCACAATTATCAATTAGCTCTCATGTGATACCACTTATTTTATTTTGGAAAAGTCCTATTCACCCCATACAAAGATTTCTAATTTTAATTTTCAAAGCTGCATGTAGTTCAAACTCATTATCTATATTGAATATATACAGTGGTCTAGTTTTCTAGCATTGTTTTTTAAAAAATACCACATGCTTTCTACACTACAAAGAAACAAAAGAAGCACAAGCATTATATATACTGATCAGTGGCTGATTTGTAGTCTTGGCTGCCCTAGTCGGGGACTATTTAGCTAATAGATACCCCTGTATCAACAATAAGCATATGGTTGGGACAAGGGATGGTTTTTAGCTGTTTTGTGTCAGAAGAGACGATAAGACCTTTGGGCGTTTTAACTGATATTTGGGTGACACAGTTAGAGACCCATCATCAAAAAGCCTTATTTTACAATCTTTTATTCTGATCCTCTTGCTACCCCATCTTGGCATTTGTAGCCATGAGAACATGTATGTATCACTATTTAGTTTTGCCATTAGAAGAAAAGAATGTTGGAGTATTTAAGGATGCAGTGCAGGTCATTTGACATAATAAATTGTTTGTTTTGACATGATTGAAGCCATCCCTAAGTCTGGCAGCCCTAGGATACTGGGCCCAAGATTAAATCAGGCAATGATAGGAATACAAATCGGCAAAACAAATTCCACTGTTAGTCTACACTGAGTGGATTTGTTATCAACAAAGACCTTAACTAGCTTATTATTTGACTTACTGACCTTCTTAACAAATGGTCTAATTTCATAGACCTAAACCTAAGTTGCATATTTCAATTAGTAGGTTAAGTTGACATGACATTGTAATATTGGAATTAAGGTATATAATATATAATAAATTTCATAGTTAATTGTGTCTCTTTTTTCATTATGTATTATTTATTGGTCTTAGTCCGATGATATATATACAGTATAATAAAATAACATTTCTAATGTACCTGTAGCTTTTGGGATAAGGGTGTCCTCAAACAGACTCTTTAGAATTATATTAGTAGTAAGATTGTTAAAAAATTTATAGTTGGTTAAACTTTCTAGCCACAACACCCCATAATTACTCAAAATGCCCTATTTCTTAAGTTGCATATTAGTACACTTGCAGAAAGGAATGGGTGGTAAAGCTTTATTAAGTGCACAATATGACTGTAGTATAGATTATACTATTATTATGTAGTTTAACTATGTTTGTGGCTGAATTGATGGGGTCATGAGTTAGATCCCTGCTGAGAGCAACATTTAAAAAATAAATAAAAAAAAAAAGTTTATTTGATAAGGCATATTTACAGTACAGATTTGAAAAGGGGTTCCCAAACTAGGCAAGCCTGTATTTTGGGAAACATAACATATAAACATAATAAAACATAAACGTTCACGCCGAATATCCCCGAAGGGGTTGGCAGAGGTACTAATACTTCTGAACATCACGTGACTTTGTCACCTGGTGTTCAGAGTACCCACGTTTTGCATGGACAGTGTACTCACGTGATAGGGGGCAGGCCTATCGCCGTTTTGTACGAATACACTGTCACATGACTAAGTACAACTCAGCCATGTGGGTTTCCTCACGATGTTTTCCCTCACCGTTAACAACCATGATAAATTAACCACACATATGTCTTTAGAAAAGACAAATTGGTGTAGGCCTGACCCAGGATTCGAACACTAGTCGCTTGCACGATAACCAAGTGTTCTACCCACTGGGCTATCACGGTTGTCTATCTATTTTGGGAAACCAGTTGACATTTATGTGATGAGCATGTTACTTATATGTGTATTGTATAATATTGGATATATTGTTGAGTTAGTATACCATAACACAAGTTTTCCTTAGTTTGGGACGAATGTCTTTTCACAAAACAATATGTCGTACTAAACATGCAAAAAAGCAATATTAAATTTTGCTACTATTTAATAATCTAAGAAAAATGTTCAGGTGTGGCAGCATAATATATGGTAAAGTATCCTAAGGGTCACCTAAATATTAAAATCTTTGAATTAACAACAACAACAACCTAAGCAAGGTTTTGTTAGTAAAAATTTTTTTTTCTTACATATCATAAGTCAGACAAGCATTACTCCTAATGAAAATATGACTAAAGTTTAGATGCTGCCCTGTTTAGAACTACTATTACCGATGTTTGGCAAAACAGGAAGTAATTTAAGAAGTAGTAGGATACTGATAAAGAAGTAATGTATCATACTATGATGAGTTACCACTCGTTCAGGATAATGACAATAATTGTTTAAAAAAATGCTATATTACAAAGATTGGATTAACAACATTACAAATAGCCCATTACAGTAAATACAGTGATATCACTTAGGTATTCTTGTCTTTTATATTATAAAATACAATTATTGAGCACTGAATATAGAGTAGAAAACCCTTGTATATCTTTCAACTTTTGGATTACCTTTGTATAATATAGATGGATAGTAAGAAAAATAGATGCCCAAAAACATAATAAATCAACCAATTTTGCTTAAATAGGCTCAATCTTAACAAATTATATCTAACTAGGAGAGTATAGTATTATATTATCTGTGCTAGGAGACAAAACCACCAAAGAAAGGTGGTGGTTTAAGATAACACTGTTTATTGCTTTTATACTGAAAATTCATGTTACTTTATTTGTTGGTAAAGTTTGTAAGTTTTGAGGCTTATTTCAGTTTTTGTCACGGAGTAAACTTATTATGCAAAAGATAGATAAAGTCCAGATAACCACTTTTACTTACTGTCTTATGAAGTGACTGCTTGATATGAAGCTTTTAAAAGCATATTTCATCATCTCACCCCATATATGACCCCAATAGGAGGCTCAAGCCAACACTCAATAGGGAAAGCCATAGTCCCCGAAGCTGGCCTAATGCAGGTTGCCTAGCTAACTAACAGAGACGTTCAAATCAGCTTATTTTAGTATCATCAGGTGGTTCAAGTCTGCAATATCCTTCCAAACTCTGCAACCTCACTAGTTTAATATGGGAGTTAACCCACTGGGAATCTAACCCAAGAAACTCAGATTGTTTGTTTTACTGATAGGCAATGGAGGCAGTTTAAATTTATCCTCCATTACACTCTTCGTCTTGTTGACACCAAATCTTATATCATTTTATTTATTAGGTGTCGATTTCTGTTCTTTTTCATTTAGGGTCTCTTTTATGGTATTACATATTTAATTATTTACTAATAAGCAGCTCAGAAGAATTCAGTCAAAATCGGATTTAGTAAAAAAACGCAATATGATTCCTTATGGTTGAAGTTGATGGTATGGCTCTGGCTACCTTTTCAACATTGTTGAAAGTTGTAAATGCACATAAAAATTAACCACTATACCCAATGTCACAAACTTAGTATCTTTAAAACCATTGCTTTGTCAACAAAGGAACAATTATTAATTAGTCACTTTAATGCGCCATAGTTCTGAAACACTTAAAACACAATAGCCACGTATGTTATATACTCTATATATTATACCACTTTCAGCCGTGCAGCTATCGAACGTACATACGTGTACTCACGCCATTAGTTCGTATTAGGGTAGGTAGAGACTCTCGATCACCACTTTGTACTATTTACAGAGTTTCATTTATATTAATAGATATTTTCATACTTAAAAAAGCCACTCATAAAATTACAATAAAATACAAACTATGCTGGTGCCTTGATAAATTTGCATAGGCTGTAAAGTAAATATTAATATTTGCCAAACTATGTTGTATTGCGCAAGTAACCCGTTTCACTAATAAATAAAGAATAAATAAAGGAAAGAAAAATTTCGACACAGGCGGGAATCGAACCCGCGACCTCGGGTATACGCCCCGACGCTCTTTATTTATTAGTAATAATCCCCACATGAGGTTTTCATGAACAAAAAGATTTAAAATAACCCGTTTTATACAAAGATATTTTCTTAACATTATAGTAATGCGTTAAAACACACTTTTCCTCCAAAGTATAATAAGCTGTAGATATTAATTAATTGGTTGGACAAAATACTGCCAGCCGTTTCCAGATAAAGCATATTGCATTGAACTGCAAACACAACAATTTCACACCAACACAAGTCAAGTAAGCAATTTCATTCCGACTTGCAAAATTTGATACGTATCCGCTTACGACTACGATTCTCCACGGGTGTTTCCGACTCGCACTTGCCCAAATTTCTATTAAGATTTTCTTGTCGTGTTTTCTTTTTCAAAAGACCTAGTAAAGCGACGTAAACCCAATTTAATTTTAGTTTATTTGACGTTGAGTATATAAATATTTTTTATTTTAACACTCAATAAAAGTATTAGCTTTGTAAGCCGCGGGTATAAGTAAGTAGAATTGATTAGCGAAAACAGCGAACTTGAAAGAATTTAAGTTCGCATCGAATCGAAATAGTCAGAACCGGCTCTAAGTAGGTTAAAGCGATGTTAATAAACTAAACTCGTGTACAAGTTGACCAGGATGCCTAGTACGAGCGCTAATTTATCGTCACGAATTAGAATGAGATGGCAGTATACGATACCAAGTAAGTGCGTAAGAGATGGCTGTTTTATACCACGCGATATCTAGTTAAAAGTTGGTGGTGCTAGCCGTGCAGCTAAAGAGCTTATTCCATTTGTCTGAATTCAGACGTCTGAAAGCGCGTGCGTTAAGCTGGCGTACCATGAAGCTGTATCGAGCTGGTTACTATGTCAAAAAACTCTGCCTAAATAGTGAAAACGTACACAGTGAAAATGGTGTTTATTTCCTAAACTAAAGAGGCACTATTTTTTTTAGTTTTACACAAATTAGGCACTATTTAGGCAGAGTTTTTTGACATAGTAACCAGCTCGATACAGCTTCATGGTACGCCAGCTTAACGCACGCGCTTTCAGACGTCTGAATTCAGACAAATGGAATAAGCTCTTAAGCTGCCGACGCTAAGCAGATGGTCGCGGTCTATTATTGAAGACAATTGACCTATTTGGAGTTCGGCTGATGCACGCCGCGCCTGCTAAGTTACGCTGGCCTAAATTTACTACTAGCGAAACTCGGTTTACTCTGCTGCTCTTCCGGATATACATGTATTAATAAATTTATACGAGCGTAGTACATAAGTACAATTGTAGTAAGGGATATTAACACGATGATAATATATATAAAAAAAAGTAAAAGACATTTATTTGGCAAAACACACACAAAAACAGAATGAAACATAATAAAAATAAAAAAACACATTAATAACACAACGTTAAAATATATATGAAAAGAATTAAATAAAATAATAGCCAAAAGGGTGTCGTCTCAGCATCTGTGTGTATTTAATAATGCGTCTTTACTCAAACTTTCATATTTATCCTAAATGTCATTCGAACCTGCAACATCAGGGCTAGGCGGCCAGTCCTACCTACCGACTAGGCCACGGACGTAGTATACATATTATTTATCAGAGGCTTGGTATTAATTGTAAATAAATAATAACAATACATACGGTCAAATTACACAGATCAAGTTAACGAAATGTTGTTGAGTTGCCTTACATATGACTTTCCCCACAATCAGATGTTTATCCTCAACGCTTACAATTTTTCCGCATACATTTTTAAACCAAAGAGACCTCGATTGTAGCTGTTGACAGATTGATAATTTGTCTTATCCGCTGAAGAGGGCTCCACTGCTCCGCAGTTTACGATTGAAGGGGGATAACTATACGTATAAACTTTAATGTGCAACGTGCAACTAATGCGCACGACGCAGTTTGAAAGGATATCTTAATTTAAAGTAAAGGATAGATTAATATAAAAACATAAGCACCAAATAGGTAAGCTTCCTATTTTGAACAGAACCACGTTATGTCAAAAGGCTTTGAGCAAACTCGAGAACTTTGAGTACCTATACAAATATTGTTTGTAACGAGTAGGCTCCTAATCTCCTAAAATTCAGAAACATTAAGAAGCTATAGGATTCAGACTTAATATCATTCCACTCCACTACCCAAGCGAAGTTGTTAATATATTTAGTCAACCTAAATAAAATGACAGGTATTGTATTGTCGATAGAATTAAAGGAAATTAAAATAGAGCATTGTAAAAATAGTCAAAGTATATATCGTGCTTTGGTAAATAACTTAAATACATTTTTCATGCCATTCTACAATATGTAAAAGTACAACGATTTCTTTAGTCCGAAGTAAGATATTGGGTGAGCATCCGGTGTTGTATAAACACCTGTACACAAACAACCAAGTCTTAGTAATACATTCATGTACTAATTGCTATTTACAAACAAGCGCAGTGTCCATTATGCGACGAAACTAAACTAGTACATATAATTGTTTCAATGTACGACTAATCTAAATGATCGACTGACATACAACTCATCTCTCGTACTTAGCAATGGTTGTTGCTTAGTTGTTAATTATTTAGGAGGCTACTGGGCCGACCACAAAATTCTAAGCTTAAACGTTTATCCTTCAAAAGAAAATGATCAGCTAATAACATTTAATGCCAAAACATAACTTCTTATTAAATCTAAATGTGATGGTAAGGGGAAGAAATGGAACAAGTTCCTAACCAATAAAAAAACTATAATTAGAGGTCTGAAAAAAAATGTAAACCATCGAACCAACGCTACGATAACTTATAACTTGTTTGTAAATATAAAGATAGATGTAGATGCTGATTGTTGTTCCAAAGCTTTGAATACTGTTCAGTTAGTAGTAGAAATAGTTAGTTTAAATGAAAGAAACTAAAACTCAGAGACACGTTTAATAATTGTATGAACTTGTTTTGAACCAATTTCTCAGCAGCACTTATACATAGAATATACACTTTCACTTCGAGACTACCAAAAAAATGAACTCGTTTTGTGCCATGATTTCGCTTTTTACTATCGGCTCGTGTCCTCGAAAAATACTGATAATTATGAAAACTCTAAGAACTATAAAAAAAAGGAGATAAAATATAGTAAAATATGATAAGTAGAGCCAGGGCAAATAGTAAAGTAATAGTATAACCTCTTCGTAGCATAAAGGGTGTGAGAGCGTGTACGTCACGTGACTAGCGTGGCTACTGACAGATTATTCATGCTAAATCTTACTTCTCACGTGATTTTATCGCTCTCACATGCCTCCTACCCCCATTGCAGAACGGTAGACGTTTTTGGAGTCGGTTAAAAACAATCTAGATAATGATTACACAGATTAACACTGCCCATCCATCTGTTTAGTATTTATCTATCAGTTGATTGGTATAATATTAACGCTTGGCTTTTTACTGTATTCTCAATTTCTTTCTTACATATTTCGTTCCTTATAAACACTTCTAGATATATATTTTTACCACTTGCTCCATTTCTTACTTTTTACATTTTTTTTACATTTACCATCGATGCTTTGCTCCTATTGGTCTTTGCGATCTATAGCCTACTTCAATAAAAAGGGCTTAATTGACGACAGCCGTGGCCGAGTGGATAGGTGACTAGCTTCCCGGTCCGGAGGTTGCGGGTTCGATCCCCGCTGAGAGCAACATTCATGTGATGATTATTGAAATTATTGTTTCTTACTCATGGATTTTATTTATAAGTGTGATATATAATATTAAATATATCATTGAGTTAGTATACCATAATACAAGTTATACTTAGAATGAGGCTAACTTGATCTGTGTATGATATGTTATTTATAATACAGAAAAAAACAAATCGAACTTACTGAGATTAGTTTGTTTAAGAAAACATACTCCTCAGCTGCATAATAGAAAAGATATAATAGATATAGTATGTATTGCACTTTCGCTAGTTCTCTACATATAGGTTGAACAAAATTCCTTCTGTAAAACTTATTCCCCTCCAACTATGAACCGTCACCTGTATAGACTATTATCTAATTTCCCTTATCTACGTTCCAGAGCGTGCTGTCCCAGCAATTCGACAAGCACCCAATAATCATCCTGAAAGACGTGAAGTACGCCGAGCTCCGCGCCATGATGGACTACATGTACCGCGGAGAAGTGAACATATCCCAGGACCAATTGGGGGCCTTGCTTAAAGCCGCGGAATCTCTACAGATTAAAGGCTTGTCTGATAATAAGCCTTCCCGGCCCCCTTCCAGGCCTGCCGTCGCGCCCGTACAGCCTTTGCCAGCTTTGCCAGCCTTGCCCACCCCCGCTGTGACTAGTGTGCCCGCTATTGTACCCGTTGTGCCCGTTAAGCCACCGGTAATTATTTCGTTTTTATTATTATTTTTAGATTGACTGTGTAATGTCGGCTTTGAATAGTATTAATCTATTTCTTCCTGTCAGTGTTTGTAAGAGGTGACTTTCGACCAATTTCTGAATTGAGTATTCCAGCTGAGAACAACTCAAGTATCGTTCTGTCACATTGAAATCTTAACAACTGAATGAGATAAAACGATACTTGAGTAGTTCTCAGCTTGAATATTCAATTCAGTAATGGGGCGTTTGAGTATTGATATTTTTATATTATTTTTAGATAATGCGGTTGTTGACCCCATACAACTTCATTAAGTTGCTAAGGAATTTCTATTTCTTAAGATCAAGTTTCCCTTTTTTGTGATTTATTGCCATGAGTAATAATTATTATAACTGCAATGAATTTGACAATTTTGGCCATGCCGATTGATAGTATTATCTCCCAACAAATCTGTATCATGTGTTATCAGTAGTTATACGAGGCTAGTAAGGATTACAACTTTTTTAGTATTTACATATCACCGCCTCTACTTTAAGTTCCCATCATTTTCAATTCACAACCTCCCAAAACATTTCTAAGTGGCTAATGGCTGACTTTCAAACTCTAACCAGCCAGTAATGATATGAGGAATAAGAGCAGGCATACAGAAGAGATTTACAGAATCCAATAAATTACTTATTAATATTTTCCCTTCATACTTATCTATATAAAACCACCTAACTAACCCATGATTCTCCCCAGCTCCGTGAAGACACCTCAGAAAGTCGAGACGGGTCAGTGAGTCCGAGCAGACGTCGCAAGAAACCGAGACGAGGATCCACAGAGATAGAGCGAGACAATGGAGAGGTGAAAGAGGAGAACCCTCGGGACGGGGTGGAAGATCTCACCCTGGATGAGGAGCACGATGAGAGTATGGGGCATAATGATGTTGTGCGAAGTAAGTTTTTCATTTTCCTTTTTTGGTCTAGCTGGATGACTGAAGGGTTTGAGAGTATACAGTGAATAGGGTTGTCTAAACAGAATCTTTTAACAAAAAATTATTTTTTAATTATTTGTTTTGGAACTAAAAAGAAACCTTTGTAGTCTTTTAACATCTCTTTAACTTATGGAATGCTTAGAGATATGGCATTGTAAAACCTTAAACTCGTGCAGTAAATCAATATTTAGTTTAATAGAAGCAAAAGTATGTCTGCCGTAATACTGTAAACAAAGTAGGTGCGATGCACTCAAAGAATCTAAATTTATATTTTTGATGAGCCAGAGTTAAGATAATTAGCAAGTATAAGGTTGCTATATCAACAAGGCGAGAGAAATACTTGAAATTATAGTTGTTGTTGTCCTATAGTACCCCTCTGTTGCACAGGGCCTGAAATTATAGATGAATAAATAATAGCTACATTAGTTGCGCGCGACTGTCACCGCAAATAAGGAGTTACTCAAAAAAAATAGTTAAAAAAATAAATTACTAATCAGTTGCTTCAGCGTCACCGCATACATTGTGATTGATGTTCGCACACGGCGCGACCAGTCACAAACCGGTTAGTAACTAGTCACGAGAGACGCGGCGTGCTACTAGTTACCAATTGGAAAAATTAAAATTTTGACATAACCATGACCGACTGAAACCTTGAAACTTAAGTAACGTCGTGTGCGAGGTACGGTGTCTAGTAGTTTGTAATTGTAATGGACCTGACAAGCGTTTTTTATTTTATACTCCAAATAATTCTACAAAAAAATACAAGAAAAACTGTGTTTTTACTTTTTTCATTGGTTGAAAAATGGCTGAAATATTTAGGTTCAAAGTGCGCATTTTCGGCAGATTTAATTGCGCTTGGCGCGGGAAGTGGCGATGTGACGTCACAACCCCGCCATTCGTCGCTCACGCTTACGTACGCATAAGGTGGTAGTTTTGTGATACAAAATAGCAAATAAATACTGTAGTGTGTCCCAGTGTTTCAACTACATATATTCATACATACATATACTCACGGCTATTAATCCCTAGAAGGGGTAACCTGAGCTAAAAAATTTGAAATACCTCAGCCATTTTGGTAGTTAAGTGGGGAAAAGATGGTAAAATAAAGGATATTGGTGATGGGTCTCCGACCGCATCACTCAAAAATCCATTTAAAAGCCTAGTCGCCTCTTACGTACACCCGCGGTAAGAAAGGGGGTAGTGCTATTCTAAGCCACACTACACAACTTTACAGTTATAATACCAGATAAACTCTTTTTTATGTGCCTATTATTATTACCTATTATACGAGACTTTAAAGAGCCACTTTAATACATGCATATACTAACGGCTATATATCTCTTGAAGGGATAACCAGAGCTAGGGAATTAGAAATTCCTCAGCCACTTTTGGAAGTTGCGGGAAAAAAGATGGTGAAATGAAGTTTCTTAAAAGAAAATATCCCTTAAAAGCCCCAATACTGTTAGTCGCATCTAACGTACACCCACCGGAAGAAGGTAGTTGTTAGTAAGAAGTTAGTAGCAGGGGTAGTGTTATTCCACGCCGACACTACATAGCAAAACCTTTATTAAAATTTTTTACTTATATGTATTGTATATTATATAGTAATATTAGTATTAAATGTACATGAGGTTTTCATGAACAAAAACATTCAAATTTTATAACCCTTGTGAAGAAACGAGGTAGTGCTATTCTGTGCCGATAGTACACAGATAATATAAAACAATCACCAACAACAATAATCCACTATGCCATTTAGTTATTCTCAATTCCTATAAGTGGTTTAAAGTTGTTACTTCAGGTATCGGACAGGAAGTATTTGTAACAATTCAACTCTCAAAACTCAAAACTTTCACTCAGTTACCCCCGTAGGGGTCGACAAAAGTAGCTATTATTTATGTTACTTTATTGTAAACATAATATAAAACAATCACCAACAACAAAATCCTCTATGCCATTTAGTTATTCTCAATTCCTATAAGTGATTTATGTTACTTTATTGTAAACAAGCATATAAAAGGAATAAGTAAATAAACAATCGCACCACTCCTGCGGACCGACTTCGCGCAGTGGCAATGATCGACCGACTCACGGGTTGTGACGTAAAATTAAAAAGCGCGCAAAATCTGAAGATTTTAAAACGGGGTTGTACTTCTCGAGGTCCCTGCTTTGGAAATACAGCATGTATTGACGTGAAACAAAAACTATTGTAATATAAACGATATAAACTAAAGTATCAAGTGCATTTGGTACAGATATTTTGACCCATTTGTGTTCTCCATTACTAACTAATAGCGTCACTTTTGAGTAGCTCCGAAGCTCAATAAGGGCTTAAATATTAAAATTGTACATAACATAACATAAACGTTCACGCCGTTTATCCCCGAAGGGGTTGGCAGAGGTACCCATACTCCTGAACTCACATGGCAAGCGCCATCCAGTTCCCAGAGAAGGTACCCACGTTTTGCTTAGACAGTGTACTCACGTGATAGGGGGCAGGCCTATCGCCGTTTTATACGAATACACTGTCACATGACTAAGTATAACTCAGCCATGTGGGTTTCCTCACGATGTTTTCCCTCACCGTTAGCAACCATGATAAATTAACCACACATATGACTTTAGAAAAGACAAATTGGTGTAGGCCCGTCCCAGGATTGGAACTCACGCCCTTCTGTTTTTCGGGCGGGTGTTCTACCCACTGGACTATCATGTCGCTCATTAAAATTGTAGTGATACAAAATGCCCGCCTTACCACGTTGTCGGTCAAGCTTGAGAACTCACTGCGTAGTCCCGTGCGAGGCCGCCACCCTACAACCTTCGACACTCGACACAAGGACCCAACGCGCACATGACCGTGTCTGTAAAGCTATAAATCTTCCCTAGTTATTCCTAGGAATAATTGTCTGGTGAAGATTTTTCTTCTCACGTTATGTGATTGGTTTTTTGTGATGGACAATTTATTTTAATTATGTCAAACGCGGTCGCATAGAAAATCTTTTATAAAGTAAAAACATGTTTATAAACTGAAATTGTACAAACCATATTTTGAAAAAATGAGAATGTAAAGAGTTTCTTTGTTGCTTCTTCTCTTTACGAACACCTTCCGAAGCAACGGATTAATGATAAATTTAAAATTTTGACGTTCAAAAAATGATAGTATTTAATAGGGTGGAGTGAAAAAAAAAATTTTTCGTTATCGCTTTTGCATACCCATGAAAAGTTGCATTTATAATTCAGAAATAAACACATGAATTTTTATCTAACTCTGAATATATTTGGAGGTGCCCCCAACCTCATGAATATTAAAGGATTATACCAAAATTGGTCACAAAACACATTCATATTACTTCGGCTATATTATATTCTGAACGTTATCTTGTTAGTATTTTTTTGAAAAATTTGACGTTTGGGTGGGTAGTACTTGGGGGAGGTAATTTCACTACTAGTATTGGTCCCTGCTCGGACGCCATCAAGCTAACACACGCGCGCGATTATTACTCCTTTACTTGTGAGACAATTCGATGTTAACGACTGGGATCAAGAAATTCAAATCACGTAAGTAATATTTATAATAAAATGTTTGCAGTTGAAGTTATTTAAAACGAAAGGAACTACTTTCAAGTTTTAAGTTTTAATCTATTCTTTTTATTCATTATAGTAAAATGAATCAAGCCAAAACTCGACAACCGACGTTATGTCCCGTGTATTGTTTGCCGGAGAAGTTACCAGTATCTCAATTGGCCACTTATAATTATGATATGAAGTATTTTCCTTTCATTAAACATGAATATAAACAGAAAAGACAACATAAGAGAGAGACGGTCCAAGAGATATCCGAAAGATTGGCGCAAGAAGTTTTTGGCAGTAGGCATCTCTTCCAGCAGTTAGCCGTAAGAGAGTACTACAACTGATTCTAGCCTACCATGACAAATAAAGAACTTTAATGAAACCTTATCAAGGTTGACCAACAGTAATTTTCTGAATTATATGGATGGCAAACATTATAGAAAAAGAGTAACTGAAAGTCGTTATGTGATTTTATCGGAAGTGACTATCTCGGGCATGTCACGTGTGAGACGGGCACTGTGATTTGTATTATAAACTCTATTTTAATTTTACTTGAAATCCAAATCAGCTGATCTCAACAAAATATCTGTTGGTTGCGATGGAACAGTTGTTAACACAGGTTTTCAAAGTGGCGTGATTTGCTTTACGGAAGATGAACTTAAAAAGCCATTAAAGTGGTTTGTCTTTTAGTTACATTATTGTAACGAATAACCACTGCAACGTCTACCGTTGCATTTGGATGGAAAATTTATTGGACTTAAATGCTTTTCAGGTCCCATTGGGTCCGAATTACAAAAATGGGATGCCTACTATGTCAATAGTGGAATTTGCCGCTATTCCGTCAACATTACCTATAGAAACGATTTGAGTACTGACCAAGAATATCTTTATGATGTAATGACGGCTATCAGCATTTCTGTTTTCTTCATACGATTTAGCTAACATGGAAGCTGGGCTTCTCAACCATTCTAGATGTCTAACGACAAAAAATATAATTTTAAGATTATATGCCATCATAACAGATCCAAAAGAAAAACTGGTGATATTAGCCACGTTTTACACTATAATGTAATTCCTCGTGTATAAATGGAGCTAAGCTCCTGTGGCAAACTTTCAATCTGAGTCGCTATTTGAAACCGAGTTTGAAAAAGATCGTTGACAAGGTAATCCAACAAAATGGATATTTCGGTCATCCAGTAAATAATTTTGTCGCCATGCTTGGAGATGATCAAATTCTAACAACAGGAACAGAAAATGTTTCAGGACAACGAACATTTAAATTGCCTGCTTTCAATATCAACGTAAAATATTTTATCGAAATGATTACGTGGAAAAATTGATTGTCAAAAGTGGTTTGAGTGCAGTTGAGAATATTAGAGATTTTCCATGCCACACCCAAGCCGTAGAGCGCTGTATTAAATTAGTAAACTGAAGATTCAAGTGCAGTTTGTGGAATACATAAACGAGACGGTTTCATTAGGGCAAGACTACTTTCACGTTTTCAAATGCCAGAATTTGATACAAAACAACAATTTCATGTTTAATCAAAATTAACCCATTCCTATCGTCTCTATCTTCAAATAAATAATTGTATGAAATAGTACTGATCTTTTAGTTATTGCAATCATGAGTATTTATAACGAAAATTAGTTTAAAATAGCTCTGAAATTCATGAAAATACTTTCATTAGACATTCTGACTGTATGATAAAAAAGTGTAAAAAATTGATATATTACCGATTTTTAAATGGGTTGGGGCACCTCAAGATATCAAGATAGATAAATAATACTTCGTAAGTTTGATTTTCTCATTCAAAGGCAACTTTCTATCGCTATACAATTAAAAAATAATAAGAAAAAAAATTCTTCATACATGATCGCTCCACCCTAGTATTTAACTTTATTTTGAAAAATAAACTTTTTGACTTGACTTTTTGACTGATCCCGCCGTCCGCGTCGCTTCTGCAAACATGCCCATCATAATCAGCATTTTAATTTTGCATCCCGTTGAAACATGGCAATTACCTTGTTTTTCTATTAATTTTCTCATGACGTATTGGATCACGTGATGAAACTAACATAACCAAAAATATCTACTGCTTTTTGGATCCTAAAAACCCTAGACTTATTATTTACGATGTAAGAGAATCTTGTTATGTTAACGTTTGCTTTAAATGGCAAGAGACATCCCTCGAGGAGGAATTTAAAAGCGGCTAACATGACCCTAAAATCAGTGGCGATATCGGGACAGTGGTGGGGAGGTACCTAGATCGTATCATAAATTGCCTCGTGTGTAGGCAAATCGTACCCGATTTTTGTCGTCCCTAAATCGCGATTGATTTCTACGCAGTCTGCGCTTGAGTGCCGCGACGATACGACGTGCTTGTGGCTATAATTGAGTAATTCGCGCGAAAACATGGCGAAGAAGAAAGATCGAGAAGCGTGGACCAAAGCTATCGATCTATTCAAGGATTTGCCATATTTGTGGGATAAAAAACAAAAAAGATTATTTCATAATCAGAATGTTTTGTTCATAAAACCTCATGTGCCGATTATTTACTTATAAATAAAGGAAAAAAAGGTGTCGAAATTTTTCTTTCCTTTATTTATAAGTAAGATTATTTCAACCGCGACATGAGACAGGGGGCATCAAAAGCAGTCTGTTGCACGGTCGGTTTCGTACTGACTGGCAGGGACGTGTGTAGAGTAGCAGCCGATTTCATCCCCACCACCGCTGTCCCGATATCGCCACTGATTTTAGGGTCGTGTGTAGCCGCTAAGAAGAATTAATATTCAGCTAGTTCTTCTGAAACGGGTTCTAGGGAGTTCGGAGAGTCTGATTTTTTGCCGGGTTTAGTAACCTTAGCCGGGGCCGGACCATACCACTAATTAATACGCATTATTTCTCAACTATTTCATGTACTACGTATATTGTTATCATAGATGTAATCTATTCAAAAAATACCATAATAACATTATATTGCTTCAGATTTTCAATGGCATATGGAACGATCTCAAGACGAAATGCTGAATTCGACCGACGCGGTCCGCGACTCGCAAGGTAAGTCGCCATTTTGTGTCAACGGCGGCCATCTTGGCGGCCATTACGTGCTATTGTGTGACAAACAACTTACGTTATCGTAACTTCTCAGAACACAACAGTATTGAAACGTTTCTGTACAAGTTACTTTAACGCAAGTTGTTTGAATGGTGATTTTGGAAGAATATTCTGGAACAGGCAATTTTTATTTTAAATGTGTACAGCTATTCGTAAAAGTTGTCTGTTCCAGCAAGGAACGGATGAAATGCGCAATGTCTTCCCATAATTTGAACAAATCTCATCGCTTTAAATAATCTCTATCTATCATTGTTATTCATAGTATATCAATATTATATTACCGGAGAGTGCTAGTGTTTTCACATGTGAAACGACCTATTTATATTAACTCGTATTATTTAATATACCGACTACTAATCTCGTTATACAACTACTATACATTTATTTTACATAACATTTGTTGGAAGTTGACCGTTTCAGTGCTGAAGGTTAAAGGTATTGGTTTTGAGTGTGAGTAGCCTTTTCAAAAGGTGAGGTACAAAGCGGGTAAGTATGCCTCACTCTATTTTACATGGTTTGTGTGTCCTAGTTTGTGATAAATAGCTTTATTTGTATGTAGTTGGTTTCCTTGGGATTAGATGGAACGCATGCTTAATATCTCACACTAATATATTATTTGGTATTTAATGTAAAGGGTAATTTACAATTGTGGTAAGTAATTAACACATATTTGTTGGAACTAATGTTTGAGACACGAATTGTTTTAACCGACACGTATTTGTGCGCACTCATTTGTCACAGACATTTCATACGAAATCGTCGCTAGAAACCTTTCTCTTGTACGGCGCTACGGCTTAGCGCCACATTTTGATTTCCGTGCAACTTGGTTCACATATTGTTTTAGTGATGCTAAGAAGCTGAAAATGCCACCGACCGAGTGATTATGCTAAGGTAAATCTATGACCATATTATTTTTGTAGTTTGATGGTATTGTGGCTTTATTTATCTATTTATAATTTCTTTTTTGTTCTTCTCATTCACATGTGATTTCACTGCAGTAAGTTTTGGCAGTTTTTCTGAATATTTTTTTCAGTTTTTACATTTTTGATAGATTGACGTGTAGTAATTTTAAGTTGTAACAATGTTTAAGTTGTGTGTAACCTTCCGTTTTCTTAGGTTCTGTGCATTTCATCGAGTGTCATTCTAAAAAACAATTAAATAAACTAGGGTCTCCAAATAGCCAATAATTTCTCGTACCGATATAACATACAGGCAGCAGAGATGATAATTGTAAAATAACCGTGTCATTTCACCGCTAGTAACTTCCGCTTCCTCCCCTGCTACTGTGTTTTACTCCCCACACCTGCAATTGTCACCGCTTTCTAACCAGCTCCCCCCACGCTTTCCTTGCAGACACCCTCTGGCTTCAGGAACTTACCCTACCATTGCGCTTGACTAGAAGTTACATTAAAAATAAGGTTAAGAAGGAAGACGAACACACTATTGAGACGCCCAAAGAAGAATCTAAACGTAAAACTAAAGTCAAACCTAATAAAAAGCGTCACTCGAAATCCAAAGTCATTGGAGGCAATGAAAAATATGTCTGCTCCATCTGTAAAGCAAAGCATTATAAGTATAAGAGGAATAAGCTTAGGCACGAGAAATACGAGTGCGTCACGGGACCCCAGTTCTGTTGCGAGAAGTGCGGAAAGAAATACTCGCAGAAAAAGACACTCATTGCTCATATCGATTTAAAACATATCAAGAAATGGGAAACCTAGTCCGGATTCTCTCTTTATTTACACATGTTTAACGTGTCGCTTTTCTACCAGTTTTGTTTGTTATTGTTAGTTTGTTTTTGTAGTCAATCAGACTGATCAAGTTAGAAGTTCCTTTTAGTTGTTTTTTATATTAGTTTATTAGGTAAAACTTATTGTTACCGTCGATCGTTAACGTAGCATAAAAAAATGATCTCAAGAACTGCCATAACAAATCATGTTTTTTTAACAAATCTTTATGTTGATTGCTTTAAAGGTTTAAAATACATTATGTTTTGTAACAATCGTTTTTCATTTACATCGAACCTGTCGGTGGGGTCGAGAAATGGCATTTGATCGTATTTCTTTTCTAGGATTGAGGCCGGCCGTCATACCGGTGCTGGACCCGGGGGACCTGCCCAAGATGACCACGCTGGCCGTGCTCAAGAACGTCAAGAACGTCAAGAGCATCAAGATCAAGAAGGAGTTGAAGCCGCCTATGCCCGTGAAAGAGAAGGCCAAGCCTATAAAGAAGGAGAAGGGCTACAAGTGCTCGAACTGCATGCGGGCGTACAACGCGCGGCGCAACCTGGTGCGGCACATCACGACGGAGTGCGGGCGCGAGCCGCGGTACAAGTGCCCGTTCTGCGCCTACAGCAAGCACCGCCGCAACGAGCTCAAGCGCCACGTCGACAAGAAACACCCCAACCAGTGCGCGCCCGCCAACTAACGTGAACCACATACGCGCTTAATACTGCACTGACATACATACATACATATACTCACGGCTATAAATCCCTAGATGGGGTTGCCAGAGCTAAGGAATTAGAAATTCCTCAGCCACTTTTGGAAGTTGCGTGGGGAAGAGTTGGTGAAATAAAGGTTGTTGGAGATGGGTCTCCAACCGCATCGCCCAAAAATCCCTTAAACGCCCCAATACCGTTAGTCGCCTCTTGCGTACACCCACCGGAAAAAACGGGGTAGTGCTATTCTAAGCCGACACTACACAGCTTAACACAAAAAGGTTCAATTTCACTTAGGTCTTTATCGTCTCGTATTCATATGTTTTAGAGCATGCTTTTTGAGTTCTGTGTAGTATTTTAAACTCAATTCATCAAAATGTTGACATAGGTCACTGTAGTATTAAGCGCGCGACATTTAACAAGTATTTCTAGCGATAGGACGAGTGAGGTTACAGCTTCATTTTTTATTCGTATTAATTTAGATAGGTTTCTGAAGGATATTCTCTGCAGTTGAACGTAGCACAAATTTTAGATTTTACTGTATCAAACAAAGTTTTATAAAGTCAATTTCTATGGAGTCCGATTTTGAGAGTATAAATGTGTTATGAAAATGTTGTCGGTGGCCAAATTAAAGAAATATATATTTTGGATATCTTATATGATATAGTAGCTCTATTTTTAAATAGTTAGGAAAGTGAGAAATTTAAGCAAATCTCAATATGTTAAGACTTACAATGAATGAGATCACTCTGTGACGATTATTTTTATATGAAAATGTTATAAATAGGTATTCGTAAGTGTGTTTTGTCCTTAACTCAGTGCTTTATGTCTAGTGCCTTAATATGACTCGATCTTCCTCTAGATGGTATTATAAAACTTAATGTTAAGCGAAAGCGTCGGGTACTTATGTACTTTATGATTTGATATTAAATATTTCTTGTGACAGTCCGAGTTTCATTTGTCGTCCCCTCATCGATCTCATCATTTTTATGGGAAGATTCAACTTATCGGATTGTGCATGTCTGCATGTATGTATTAGAAGCTTTGCCTTTTATATTTTTTTCTAACAAGAGATTTTTTTTATTATAATTATTTTTTTTATCGAATAACGCATTTCTTTGGTTCCTTAATGATACAGCCGGTAGAATTAACACGTCGTATGTAGTAGCGCTTGTTTTATTTTTCGTTTATGTTGCAAATAGTTGACGTGTTGCTTGCAGATCGCAAGGACCTGCCGTCGGCCTTGCTGTCCTTGCTGTCCTCGCAGCGAGCCCATACCCTGGCCGCGGTACCCTCCGCCATCCAGCTCACCAGCATCGGCAAGGACCTGCCCTTCCCGCCGCCGCTGCTCCCCAAACTAGACATCCCCGAAAACATCAAGGCACATCTGCTCCAGCAAGCGTTTCTCAACAACAACGTGTCCATGGACTATAAGAAAGAGGAGCAAGACTCTGACGCGGAATACGACGACACCGACGATATAGTGCTGCCCGATGAAACGGACCCCTACTACGAGAACTTTCTGCAAGACCCCAACGGGGAACGGAAAGACATGAAATACCGCAGAGACGGTTCAAGCTCAGATGACGCTAGCAGGCAGTTCGAATGTCGCCATTGCGGCAAGAAATATCGCTGGAAATCCACCTTACGTCGCCACGAGAACGTGGAATGCGGGGGCAAAGCTCCTTCCCACCAATGCCCGTACTGCTCGTACAAGGCCAAGCAGCGAGGAAACCTCGGGGTGCATATAAGAAAGCACCACAACAACGAGTGGTACATCTACGCCAGCAACAAAGTGAGGAAGAACAAGAAAACCTCCAATTCTGAGCCCGTCGGGGTCGACAACTAATCGATAAGAGGGAAGCTACGTTTCTCAGGATATTAGAAAAAATATGGCCTTGAAAAGTAGTTAGACGTGTGCCAAAGTCGATTCGATTTGACGCTGACCAATTAAACTTGTAATGTGATAGTAACAATATGAAACGTAGCTCCCGCCGTAGTTCGTCGTCGACTCGACCGGGTTATACCAAAGTAGAGACCCAACCAAATCGGTAAAGCAATATAATATATTAGTTGATTTCTAAAGTATATTTTATAGGCTTATTTGCACATTCCCTAAGGATAGTTTTAATTATTTTTTCTTGTTATTTGTTTTCATTTGAGAGTCTATTATTTCTTAGTTAAGACTGAGAGCCGCGGACCCGAGGTCTGCCGCAACGCGTTGAAAGCAATAATTATAAACCAAAACGTTAGATGTTGTATTTATCTCGAATTTTTCATTGTTTAGGTGTAAAACATATCATTCCGAAACGGAATATTCCAAAAATACGCTAGTGCAATGATATTGTTAATTGATATTAAATTAGTTTAATTTGTTTTGGGGCGACGGGTACATTTTATGTATTTACCATTGTTACATTGAGTCGGGTGTCATCGAGGACACGACGATGTTAAATTATTGAAGCATTACCTAACACGGGTTATTGATATTGGATTTAGTTCTATTGTTTTTTTGCTTGATAAAGTCAGTTTGTTTTTTATGCAGATGGGATATGAAAATAGAAACAAGTACCCGTTCATAGAACTATGAAAATCCATGAAATTATGATCTGGATCTGGGTTATTTAAAAAGATAGCGTTTACATCCAACTCCATTCCCAATGAGATCGCATCTATATGAGATTTTTTGTTTGGATTTAAAGGGGGGGGGGGGTTAAAATAGATACAAATTTCAGGATAATTACAATGTGTGTTATTTTAAAATTGAATTTATTTATTAGTTCTAGATTTAACTAAGAGAAAATTTAGTTTCTAACATTATACTTCATTGCATATAAAACAAACTGTGTTCATCCAGCTATCACATTCTTCCCATGTAGTTGCAGCCCAAAGTTATTAGTTGGAGATCAGCTGATCAGCTGGTCACACCAACGTTAGTCTTATGCTCATCCAAATATGTGCCTACAATGTTACCTGTAGTACGATAAATATTTAAAATGTTATATAAATTATTTGTAAAGATTATATACGGTGAATTTATTCTTGCAAATATATGTCATAAACGCTTCATAGTCAAAAGAAAAATTTTGGAAGATATTTTTTTTTTATAATGACATAAGGCAGCTTAAAGACATGAAATATTTGCAAAGTGACAATAACACCTTTACAGACATAAAATAAAAAACAAAGTCAATCGAAAAGTTTTCCAAAACCAATCACTAAACATACATTAAAAGTATTATTTAAAAAAACAGTCACAATTTTAGGTTGAAATTATTCTGTGTTCTCTTGACATATTATAAAAATATTACTGACCGTTTTTTTTTCTGCAGGAACTTAGTTTGCAAACTGTTGTTGTTGTTGTTCTCATACTGAAATACAAACATTCTTACTCTGACTATGTACTCGTGTATGACATATATTTAGTTGTTAAAGTGAAGAAGCTGGGATAAATGATGTGTTCAAAACCATTAGTTTGATATTGGCGATATTAACTAGTTAATATTTATCTTTTTTCTTTAAATTTTAATTTGGATATTGATTTAGTAAAACTAAAGTTTATGATGTTTTTTTCAATATTTTTTGAAAAGTACTACATAGTTGTTATTGGTATTATAATACTATTGAGGTAAGCGTATTATATTCGTTTTAGGGTATTTAAACTATACATATGAACAGCAAAAATCTACCAATAATTTTGCTTATGTTTTTATTTATGTTGTTTTAAAATATCAAGTCCAAAAAACTTTGTTGAAGAATAATAGTAATATTGTTTCCATGTTCCTTCCAATTTTCCATGTTAGTAGTTAATTACATGAATTATTTAAATTAAACGAAATTTGATAAATTATTTTGGTACCTTTTGGTCCTGGTTTAAAGCCACAATAATTTGATAATGATAAAATAAAAAAATGGGCTTTATAAATATGAAAGAGAAACAGTCAATTCGTTATATAAATTGTTATCTGTTGATATAGTTGTTGACGCTGTAGAGTAGACGATGCTATTTGACCAAAGTCAGTATTAGTTAGTCGATGTGATGCTTCGCTGCTGAAGGATTGTATCTATTTGACGTTTGCTTCGTTCACTGTGAAATATGCCTCTACCTTTACTTGGCGGCAAACGTAAGTATAGTGTAGGCTACAATAAAGAACTTTAATTTAGCATCATAAATAAACCTATATGCTCAACTACCTGCAAACAATGTATTTAGACAAACAATAATATTTTATGCGAGTGAAATGTCAAAGCAAGTCAAAGAATCACTTTATAGTCGAGTTTTTTTGTAGGTATTATAATTATCTACTTAACGAATATAAGTTAAAACTAATAAATTGTACCAAAAATATATGTCATGAAACCAAAGAATCGCGGACGAAGGTGGAACAAGTTTCACAGTGAACGATCAAACGAAGTAGTCATAATGAAATGCGGAAGTTGCGAAATATATTACCACCATATAAATTGTTCTGTTTACGGTTTTAGGTGTTTATTTAAATAGGCAAATAGTAATATATGAAAACATATTGTTTGTTAATGTTATTATCGGTTAGCTAATGTGTTAGTGTGATTTTATATGAATATATTGG
Source organism: Bedellia somnulentella (assembly GCA_963576735.1). Classification (NCBI taxonomy): domain Eukaryota; kingdom Metazoa; phylum Arthropoda; class Insecta; order Lepidoptera; family Bedelliidae; genus Bedellia; species Bedellia somnulentella. Next base: position 797,253 of record OY755183.1, read on the forward strand.
GGTTTACTTGGTAGAAATGTTTAATAAATTATGTTTAGTATGCTAGCATGACTTTTTATTTGCCGTCGAGGTAACTTTTGGTTTTGTAAGGGTATTCTAGGTTTCATTGTTTTGGTAAGTTTTTGTTTATTTCTATTATTTGTTTTTTTTTTCATATCATTCATTTGCGCCGTTTAAAAACTTAATGCATGTGCATGAATTTCTATAAATGTTTACGACGAGCACGTTGTCGGCGTGTTATTTTTGTTTGTACTAATATAATTAATACTTTCAGGTAACAAGAGCACCGTACGACGACCGCACTAAACATATTAACACATATTAATGGATCGTATCGAAACCGATTAGGTACAAGTTAAGTGACTGCCAATTATCGCACTCAGACATGTTCAGTTTATATCTTCCTACCGTTTATAGAACTTTGTGTTGTCGGCTTTATGTACTCGTCGACGTCGTGCCTTACAATAAACTATTTGTTTTCCTTTTTGTTCTTTTTTTTCTGTTTTCCTTTTGCAACGCTTCGATCACAGCACTCGAACACTCACCGTAGTATGTATTTATGTGTATATAACTTATGTATCGCTTGTATCGTGTTTAACAGTATGGGATTGCTCGTTCGCGCCGCCCGAGACTATTGAGTGTGTTTGGTGTTTCAGGGGAGGACGTGTCTTTCAGTAGGATAGCGGGGTTGTCGTGGGAGCAGTGGTCGTCGCGGCTGGCGCTGCCCTTGGTGGCTAGCATGAGGGTGGCCAACTCTTTGCCGGCGAATTCTCAAGAGTCGAGTTTCGCGTGTCCGGACTGCGGGCGCACGTACAAGCTGAAGTCGTCGCTGCGCAACCACCAGAAGTGGGAGTGCGGCAAGGAGCCGCAGTTCCAGTGCCCGCACTGCGTGTACCGCGCCAAGCAGAAGATGCACATCGCGCGCCACATGGAGCGCATGCACCGCGACCTGCACATCAAGAACGACCACTTCCTCAAGCACGACAACGTCGACGCCTGCACCTAACTACCGCACTCTCTTACAATTTAAGCTTAACACTACAGTGACCTATGTCAAAATTTTGATGAATTGAGTTACAATACTACACAGACCTTAAAAAGCATGCCCTACAGCATAGGCACGAGAAAACACCCGTATTCTTAACACAAAAAGTTTCAATTTCACTTAGGTCTTTATCGTCTCGTATTCATACGTTGTTGAGCATGATTTTAAGGTCTATGTAGTATTGCAACTCAACACATCAAAATTTTGACATAGGTCACTGTAGTATTAAGCGTGCGAAATACTCTCGCGGGGATCGAAACTACTAAACAAACGTTTCACCCTGATCTAGATGAAAATAAAACCACTAGTGTATAATCGGCTGTTATAGAAATCCAATCGTAGCGTTTCCGTGATGTGATGTTTTGTGATGAAATCTCTTTGTGATAGTGGCGCGACTTAAGTCACGTTAGGTTTTATACTCGCCTTTCGAGGTCACTGTTTGTGCCTTCAATCGTTACCTACATATTATAACATCCGTTTAATTTAGTCGGGCTCGGACGTTGGAACTTCCTTAAACTTTTATCAGCTGTTTAAACCTATAATTTTAGGGATAATTCCTCCACCACAAATGAAGTATGACACTAATTATTTGAAATGTTCAAAATCTCCAAATTTCAAAATAATCTAAACCAATATTTCTCTAAAACATCTTGATTTTTTTCTTTTACTGTTTTTAGTATTTTAGATCCGTTCTGGTACACGTTATTTATCATTGAATTTCAATTAAAAATTGAAGTCTCAACTCCCAGCTTCCGAGCCCTTAGTAAAGATAATCTCAATTTACTCGAAGTATTCCATACTCGCTAGATACCGTTAGCCGTATTCGATAGGACAGCTGTCGCATTTATTAATTACAAGTTAAGTTCACAAGTGATTTATTAGTGTTAACGTTTTATACAGCCACTACACCGGTGGCTTGGTAGGTCATAAGTTAGGGAGTGCCCTGCCATGAGCGCAGGCTTGCCGCTCTCATATCAATATTGCTTTTATCTGAATCTGCTTACGCATTTAGATATTTTTTGTTGGTCCCACAATGGCATGTTTTAGCGTATACCATTCCTATCCTACCTATGTGGAAGGTAATTAAATATGTTGAAACGTGGCATTGTGGTGGAACCTGGTCGTTCATACTCGGAACCCAAGTCACATAACCGAGCGGCAAGCCTGGATGTTTTTACAAAGTGACGTAAAACTGGTCGGACGTTGTCCGGCGCCGACTACATCGCTGTATTGTTTACCACAATTCGCCATTTTGATTTGTTACCAGTTTTTATATAAGGACATAGTTTTAAATATAATCGACGCTGAGTAGGTTTCGTAACGCATTTACTTGCCAGGCTTGTGTTAAGCATTGTTTATACTTTTGTATAGAATTATGGGAAACAATCTATGTTAGTTAATATTTGCATATCTTTAGGTTTATTGCTGTTGCTGAAATAGGGACTTCTCTATGGTATTTTTTATATACCTCATTTTTGTTAAAAAGTACATTTATGTTGATTGACGCTGCTATATAATGCAATTTGAAAAGTCCCTCGAATCTATTTCTGCCATACTGCATGTTCCATTAATAAAATACTCAATTAAGAACTATTTTTAGATCTCTTTACATTCTACTGCATTTATTTTAAACATTTATTATTAAGTATTGTATATGTGACTTCTGCATGATATTTTGTGGAACGGGTGAGATACACAAGTTCCTTAGTCTCGGATAGTACTCGTGTGAAATGTTGTCAATTGTGCGGGACCAATGATGTGCGAACATCAGAATTTACTCTATTATATTAGCTTAATGACACTGCCATTGCAAAATCAATTGAAATCATGCACAAACTTAGAAGATCCGTACAATCTTCCAATCTAGATGTAAGATATTTTTGGATACCATTTTAGTTTTATATGTTATTTTTTATATTATTCACTATCCGTACAGGATTAAGTTACCATCACAGAATCATTAGCTGAATATGTTGTAGTACAAGTCTTGTCAAATTTAGAACAAAGTGCCTTCGTTGTTAGTCATTAGGGTTTAAATTCCTTCAGCATTCTCTTGTGACGTCACAATGTGTTGCAACTGAATAGAAATTGAAATTAAGTGTCGTTAGTAAGGATCGGCTCGACCGGGCCCAGCCTGTTGGCTGTGGAGCTTTGTTATAGGTCCAAATGTCATCAGCTATGTCTCACTCACCAATGATATATCTCAGACTGACTAAGTAATCTAGACTAAATCTGCGGAACACCAAATGGAAGAATATTACAACTACGCCTTGGCCTATACGGTGATTGTGAAAAACTCAATATTGTCACTAAATAACAATTTATTAAATAACATTTCCAACTTTAACTTGTGTTACTGATTCTCTCTTTCAGTCTAGATTTCTTAGACAATCAGAATATTATACTATATAAATCTGGCGTAATTATTATAGGAATCTCGTTCTATCCAATAGCCATAAATACTAAGTACAGTTTAAGCAGTATAAACTAGATAAATTGACAGGGTTTTTTAAACAAACATTAAATCTTACGCGGTTGCCACCATTTTGTTTATGCAGTGATGTAAGCATAGCTGATTGTATTTGGACAGTAAATTACTCTATTGCAAGTTGATAAAATGAAATGTTTGCTTCACAATTGATAGATGTTCATTGTTGCAGTTGTGAAATGTTGAAATTGTTAGAAAGTGTAACGTTAGCATTGACCAGTTTTCCAGTGTCTGTGATAAACACTCCATGTAGCCGTTTCAGTATCACGAATTTATATTACATTGTAAGATTTATATTTAGCGTTACTTTAGTATTGAAGTCACTTGTAGGAGGGCGAAGAGTGAAAATAACTCATTTGAACTATGAACAAAGTATCTCAAACTCTTCGCCGGGTTCCTCTGTTTGCCGCGTTACTAATAAAATACATAAAGTTAAATTACATTCCTTTTGATATTCGTTTTTATTCCACAAGCCGAGCTAACTAAGATACTGCCGCCGATATGTTGTACACAATTAACAGAAGGTACTTAGTTATTAATTCATACTAGCATTTAACTGTAACGAAAATTTTCGTGAGTTTTCCATTTTCTGTTTATTTTCATTCTCTGTCAATTAGAGATTCCTAGCCCCTGAATATGTTTTAATAAAAAGTCCTGTTTCGTTCGTAATAGTACAAATACAAAAATACTCAATAAATACATATTAGTTTCATATACAACATTTATTTTTAGTCAAGAAAAAGCCATGTGATAATAATTTGTTTTGCAAAATAAATAAAATTGTACACATTGTTGGTACATATGAGCGCGGCAGTATGTTGGGTGGCCGTGGACAAGATCTCAAGGTGGATCACAACGTTGTTACAACTTACATGACAGTATAAGCCAAGTGAGGTAAATATAGTTTTATTTATATAACTAGTTAGTACCACTGTACCACTATACCGCTTACCAACCAAGTGAGGTTTTATGCATTTTCATTGTATTTTTATAACTTTGTATCAAATAAAGTTGCTATTCTTTAGTTTTGTGTTTAATTTATCACTAGTGTTGTAGATCAGACGCTGCAATCGTTTACTGACTAATATTGTATGTAAGTAAGATATTAACCAATTATATAGTGAATAAGCTATCATGTTAATGAAGGACTGAATGTTTTTGCTATTTTATAGTAAGGTTTCCTTATAACTCTTTTCTAACCTATTATATACAAAAAAAATATACTAACGTCTTTATGTAATAAGATGCTTGATTATACTAACAATGTAATAATAGATTAATATAACACTAATATTTTATAGACGGTTTATAGTATATTATTTGTAATTCAAGAGATTGTAAGATAGTAAAGCGGGCCAGTGAATGCGGTAGCATGCTCATATATTGTTTAATTATATAATTATTGGGAGACACGGTGCATCATATATTGTATGCTTTGACAGGAATATTTGTAAACCTTACACTTGTTATTTAACTCGGGTATTTTATTTTAGTTATTCCTTAGTTTTATTATTGGTAGAAAGCTTTGTAAAGGGTTTGCAAATACGCTTTTAGTTAGAATAAGGTGGCTAGAGTAATAAAAATTATACCAATCTATTATGAGGCACACAAATTAGAAGTGTACCTTTAAGTGGTTCAATTATTTTTTTATTTTTCAATATAAAGAATGACGCCATAAAAATCGTAATAGATTGGTAAAATAGCAAGTAGATCGCACATTTATTTCATTTGGCGCTTTTTCAGTTTCGCAATTGTTTAATCCTTATATATTGGGTTACGGGTCTTCGGGGCTGCTAGCCAACCCCAAGGAGTGGACGCTGTACGAGTGCGTGGACTGCGGGAACAAGTACAAGCACAAAGGTTCCCTGCAACGCCACATAAAGTACGAGTGCCGGAAGCAGCCCAGCTTCAAGTGCCCGTACTGCGTGTACCGCGCCTACCAGAAACATAACTTGCTTCTTCACGAGAGACATCTGCACAAAGACTTGCCCGAGAAAGTCGATGTCGTGTCGGAATGACCCCACTCCTGCGTCAGTAAATATTTTTGGTTTTATGTGTATTTAACCCCACCTTTTTAATGAGTTGCCGCTTCTTTTTGTGTGTGTTGTAGATGTTAGTCTTAAATTCGAAGATGATTAAACAAACTGCACCAATTAATCCCATAAGGCTCCTGATGATATGTGAACACTAAATGGCGATGCTGTAAAGCACGAAACCAGGCCGAGCTATTCGTTAAGCATATCTTTAATTCATTATTTTGATGACTTCCATTCTCAAGTGGTTGTTGGCGTATGAAGGGTGTGCTGGATCCACAGGTCGCGGGGTTTTCCCACTGAGTGCAACATTGATATGATTAAGAGAGATGCTTTTTTCGTTATTGTTATTGTACTTACTAGATCCGTGAACTATGCCTGTAAATATATCGTCTACATCTAAATAAATAAAATAGCCTCAAACTAATTACATTAATATTTTTCTCCTGATACTAGAAAGCTCGACAATATTTAGAATAAATACATGTAAGAATTAAAAAAGTTACTTAAAACAAAAATCATTCTGAATCATGTTAATATTGTACTCAATCTCCGGGGGATCCAATCCGTGATCTCCGGACCCAGTATGCTCTCCTAACCGTTTAAACACGTCATCTATATCGTCTTATATAACAAAGAAATCGACTTTTTAAGAAAAGCTTTATACATACCACGACCAGTTTTCTGAATTTTCAACTCATGTTTACGACCGTACTCGCGCGGAGCGAACCTTCTAAATCATTTTCTATTTATTACAAGAGTGCATTGCAGCATCGCCATTTTGTGTTCATCAAAAGAGTGTCGTTTGAGTATTGCTACATGGAGGAGATGTATTTCAGATGGATCATTGTACTGAAACAAGATATGTTTTTAGATTTATTATACTCTTACTGTCGTACTCTATCAAAAAATCCTTATGATTTAATCATTCGATAGATATAAATCAGTGTCATTCTACTCCTGTAGCGGAGCTTCTCTCGGTTCGAGATCGAGTCTTTTAGCAGATCATTTTATCTAACAGACATGAGATAGTAATTTCTCCTTCACGTGGCAAACTGAAGAAACATTCTGTATATCATGCGGGAGTCCTAGGGGAGTTATCGTGGGCTCTTCCACTCGGTCTGAACTGGGCTACACTGATGTCACAAGTTAGTTTTTAACTGCAGCCGCCATTTTGAGTCACGATGTGCACGTGGTTTGTGACAAGTTTAAGTAAAATAACAAATAGTGCTGTAGCTGAGTTTAACGAGCTTGAGTATAGTCTGATTATGAAAGCACAACACAGTTAATTATATAGCGAACTCCGACATCGGGTTACCTGAAATCTGATAAAATAGAAATAAAATACTTGCGTTGCCACTAATAATTATTCTTCAGCGTTCGATAATACTTTATCATTCAGCCCTTTATAATTTTATTCAGCACTTATGATTATAGCCCTGGCCCATACAAAGTGAGTCGCCGATCGTGCTAATAATATATTATTCAACAATTAAACAATATATACTCAAGCGAGTTAAAAATCCACTAAGCAGTTATATTAGTAAAGATATACATTTTGTTTAACTCATAACTAGATAGAATTCGCATGAAGTTGCTTTTAAAAATAGGGTATTGTTTTATTTGCAGAGGATTTTACACTTTAATGAAATCCCGTCTTTTACATTTATTCAATAGATGATGTTAAAATTGTACTTTTTTTTTAATTTATTGGCTTGAATAATATTAAGTGGAACTAAGAACCGGAAATAAGAACTGGAAGGTTAAGTACAAAAAACATCAATTTAATATAGAAATGCACTCAATCAAAACTACCATCGTAAGTCAGAAAATCATAACATATTGTAACTGTACATATGTCAGATATAGACGGATTTCCTAAGAAAGTGTAAGATCCTCAAAGTTAAACAGTTGTCTTAACCAGCACGTTGAAGAAATTACACATAATTAAGTAACATGTATATTTTGCAATATGTTTATTTTATTTTTCATTTTTTTTTGTTTATTATTACAGCTAGGAGCATACTCATATAGTATCGAAGAATGAAAAATCAAGAAATCCCAGTGAAGGTTTTTTGTATTTATTAAACTGATATTTATAGAAAATAGATAATTCTGTATAATAACAACTACCTATTTCAAGTGTTCATTCTTGTCAAAGTGCCAAAATAATTTTCTTACCAAATGTATTTTAAACCAAAGAAAACCGTTATATTTGAAGGCAAATTATTGTGCAATATTAAAAATATCCAAATTTTTACTCTCCTTTAAAAATATGTCAAATATATACTTAAGCTATTATGAGATAAGACGGAGAACTTATTTTATTTAATCTTATAATTAATATTAGTGCCTTTTTTAGATAATCTCAGTTCTACAGTGTGTTTCAGTTACACTAAACAGCATATGAAGAGCCTTTAAAATATATCTACTCAAAATAAAATTCGAAACAGTTCTTTAAAACAACATTCTTTCCAAATTATTTACGTTGTAAAAGGTTCGCAAACTGTTGCTGTATTTTTTACAAATAGCTATGCTGTTATCTGCACGAACTGTTCATAAAATATTTCATTGTTCTTAATATTTACACAAATGGAAGTCATTGCTGTGAGTAGAATCTCGGTACATAGCGAAGAAAAAACCAATTTAGACTATTTAGAGATCGTTTTGTGTATGACTGTTAAAAATTAGGACATCACGGTAATAGCGGCCAAATGGCTTACCATACCAACAAACGAATCCAAGATAATAAGCATGACCATTTTCAGAATCAAAATACTGGGTGGCTTATTGCCGAGTTGTTTTTATACACTGACGTTGTAAAACATTCTCTTGAACTAGTATATCAGTTGTATCATTATCGACAAGAAAACATTTATATTCATTGACTTGTTTAAATTGTTAAATGATTAAAAATGTTCGCTCCGCGCGAGTACAAGGGTAAAAATGAGTGGAATAGTCAATTAATTATTTACATACTTTAAATTGGGGTGTATGTAAATTATCAGTATTTAAGTACTACTACTACCTTCAGTGTCAGATAGTTCTCTGATAGTGTAAAAGTGTAGATCATGAAAGTGCCTAGTGAAGGTAGCGCGGAGCAATAATTGTTATAAAGTTGTTGTTGTTGATGTTATAGAGTGCCTTGATCCTTGTTACCAAAGACGATGTGTGCCACAAATATTTATTGTCTAATTTATTGTAAGTATTAATAACAAATAGTTGATATTACCTGTTGAATGTATTAAAATATTAAATGCATTTGTTGAAGTTACCTTGTAAAGTGCAAATTATGCATATTTTCATATTTCTACTTTCTTGCCCGGACGTAATTTTAATGTTTGTGTTTTTATTCTTAAGCGCCATAATATAGTCTGACAATGTGCCTTAACTTAGATTTAATAAATTATCGGAACAAATCCATCTTTTTAATAACTGACAATGTATTTTTATAAGTATTACCGTATTACTGATTTGTTCGTGTGTAAATATTCCCTTGTAAATCCCACCAAATGTGACTAGGTAGAATTTGTTAATTTTAATTATGCGGATTTTTGTGCCAAATTAAAACACTAACTGAATGCAGATCGAAACGCTCATACTTAGCAAATACATAACGACGAATTTGAAATAGTGAGATATTGACATTGTTTATTATTCAAGAGTATATCGTCTGCTGAAATCACCTTAACGAATTTACTGATAGAAAATCAAGACCCAATACTCAATAAAGTGTTATCATCTATGTCAGAACAAAAAAAAAACATTTGCAGTTTACTTAAGTGAGTTAATTTCACAATTGTGAAGTTTATTTGAAAAGTTAAATTGGATTTTAAAATTAAGTTAGCGATAGATCCGCGTTAATTAGGAAACTTAATCTTTCGAGTTTATTGTTTGTTCAGATCATGCAATGGTCAATGCAATAAGTATATTTAACAAAAAATATAGAAATGTTATATTTACGGGAAAAGATTGTGTCTATTTTATTAACTCGAAGTTGTTTTAATTTTCTTAGTGTGTTTGGTTTGTTTATTTTTAACGACGGTTCGTAAATAAATGTTCTTGATTACAAAACTTGGTATTATTTACTACCTTCAAATATCCAGATTCCCGAATATACCCTCGTGATGGGCTAATCCTGTCGCAACTTTGTAATGATACACTTGACTTGTCACACAAGTTAATATTGCTCAAATAGAGGATTTCCTTGTTTGCTCACGATGTATAGATTCCTGACCCGGGCTTAAAAATCATTTTCAGTATTTCGCATATTTCATATTAGCAAAAGGGGTTATTATATATGCATGAAAATCTGTTGCTTAATTTAGTCAAACTAAGAAATCCAGAAAGAAGCGGGAAACAATAACCTGACGCCAATTTAAATATGAACCAATGCGCGTGCCGGGCTGGGAAGTCTTAGTTCTTATTATGTTACGACTATGATTCGAGGTTTAGTTTGGTAATTTACAGCTACGGTTGAACTTAATTATCTAGATTAATAGATAGAAATACATTCATTTACATACCTTTGTTGGGCGCCATTGTAATGCGTGCCCAAGAAACACGTCGAAGCCGCATATCAGCCAAATCAAGGCATTGCTGTATCCTTTAAGCATTTTGAACTGGTTGTGTAAAAGGCATATATACGGCTATACGGCTTATTTGGGCACAAATTTTACGGCTTTAGAACGTACATTGGCATTTGCATGAGTTTATTACGGCTAACGGCCGTAAAAAAACATTATATTGGACAATGAAAAGGCGAATGGCCGTAAAAGAGCATTTTTTGCTTCAAACAACATGCCAAAGGCCGCAAAAAAGCACTGCTGTTGTCAAAATACGGGCCAACAGCATTAGAAAAGACTCATAATGGTCATTCAAAGGGCCAATAGCATTGTATCTGTCAAATATACGGCCAACGGCATGAAACTATTTTTACAGTGTCATTGCAAAATTATCTCTAACACCACGGCAAAGGTGATATAATCAATTAAACGTGATTCATTTATGTCAATGGATGAACGACGATGGCAGTGAGAGTGAAGTGACTTGACAACCATATTTATTTTATAAAAATATAAATTATAAAGTGTTAGTATTAGTTTAACTAGAATTCTGTGCTTAAATTACTGCGCTTTGATTTTTACTGTGAATGTCTGTATAGTTTCCATTGAAAATTTTCACGCGCCTTCGATTTATTGTAGTTTTTGAGGAAAAAATGTGTGAAATGATAAAATAATTGTACATTCCGAGCATAATTTGAGTTTTGTTGGCTTATTATTAGTAGTTATAGCTGTTTGAGGAGTTTAAATTGAAGTGCCAGCATAACACAAAGGATTATTTATCTTAGAGGAAATAGATTAGAATGTTGATCTATATGCATAATAAAATATTAACGAAATGGTGCCACCATTATTACAATTTGGAGATCCTTGAAAATGAAAAAAAACCCTCGCTTTCCAAATAATATGTGATATGTGAATATTATAAAGGTATTAGAAAATATATATGATTTATATGTTGTTGAATTCCTTTTTTCATACAATTTTTCTGTTAAAACTTTTTCCTTTTTTTTTTCTTTTCTTAATGGAAACTTTATATTTAGTAATATCCCTCTCCAATCAGGGACCATTCATACTTTTTTTAGTTAGCACAAACAAATTTAAGTCAGATTTAAAAAAAAACATGATAGGTAACATCGTACGGAACCCTCTTCACGCGAATTCAACTCGCACTTGTCCCCTTTTTTTAGAAATAATAAGATAACCTCAAATATTTTCACTCTCATGGCTGCCTTATGGTTGATAAATGCATCAAAATGGATGCAAATACGGCTTTAGGCCTTAAAATAAGCCAAGTATATCTGGTTGATTTGCTATTAGCCGTTCAAACAACACACAGTTGACCTTTGAAATGCTAGCCGTAAATTGGCATCCTGTCGTGCTAATGTACGGCTTTAGACATTTATTATGTATATCTTCATGAGTTTACGCGGCTTTTGGCTTGATATTACGACAGATTAATGCCACTATACGGCCAATGGCACTTGAATCCACTAAGAGCCGCAAAACTGGATTGAATTATTCCAATATCTGACCGCTATGCGGCTTTAGAGCGTTAGAATGATTTTGGAGTGCCAATATAAAGCCTTAAGACGTGTGGCAAACTTATATACGAGCTTTTACGGGCTTTAAGCTCTGCATAGGTATAGAAAAAGTTAGTTAGAGGGCTTTTCGTGTTACTTGGGTGGGTATTAAAGTAAAATAAAACAAGTAATGAATGCATCTACTATCTATAATAAAAAATAAAACCCAAAAAGAAAGGCAACAAATATGTGCTCAATTAAACCTATTAACGAGAAATTTAATTAATTAATTTCAACATTAGTGTGTAATGTAAACGATGGATATGTCGCAGCCAACTGGATAAATCAGCCAGCTGACAAAGCAGCTAGCCCCTTAATTAAACGCCGGCTTCTAGTAAAGGGCTAAACTTCAGTCAGCCATTAAGTTGAACACAACGTCCAACCACTTGGCTGAACGTTATATCGCTGTCTGGTTATCTAGGGTGACTATGAGATTTTATGCAGCATGAAAATAAAAACTAGTAACTTTAAATAATAACATGTAATAATTAAAAAAAAAATCAAAGAGTGCGCTAAATAAATATGGGTAGGTATTTAAAAAGGCATTTAAAAAATAAATTCGCATCAAACTTCAAAACAATATTTTGCTTAGGTACTTCTCATGGCAGCAATACTTAAATTATATTCATTTAATACAATATAAACAATTAAATGACACAAAGCTTTGGCACACTAGCTAAAAGTACTGTCATACCGCACAAGTTAAATTTGGCTCAACATTTTTTAAGTCCTCAATCGCAATTCATATTACATCAATATTATTATCATTTAAGCTTTCAGTTTCATTCTGTATGATTTCTATACCGAATGGCTCTGATTCAGAATATAAGCCAAGATTTGTTTCAAATTGATTAGCAACAGAAATATGTGTATTATTAGGCTAGGCCCTAGGTATAATACACATCATGGAATCATTGGGGGATTTTCTTTTTAATATTAAATGCTCTTCATTCCCAACCACCATGACATCATACTTGTGCGTCCAATAATATTCCATTGCAGACTTTTTTTGGTTGTCATTCATGGTCACCCTAGCATTTTGTATATAATTCATAACCTCCAAAACTTTCCAAATTGTCGCGAAAACAGCTATTATCAGCTAGTGCTAATGTATTTATTGAAATTTCCATGATTGTACCCTTTTTCAACAGTTATTCTATTAATTTTAACAAAAAATAAATGTTAAATGAAAATTTAAATGTTTAATTACTAAATTCAAATCACCCGCCTGACGTAACGTCAGCCTAAAACAAGGGGCTAACTATTCAATCAGCCGGGTAATTGGACGTTCAATGACGACAATTAATTTTACAAGAGGGCTAGCCGTTTAACTAGGAGCCGGCGTTTAATTAAGCGGCTAGCTGCTTAATGAGCTGGCTGATTTAACCAGTTGGCTGCGACAGATATATGAGTAATTCACAATGTTACGCCTTAAAATCACTGTTAAGAATTTGTGGGGACATTTTGTAAGGCGAATATGAATGAACAAGTGAAAATTAAAACGTTTTGGATTTCAAACAAAATAAGTAATTTAAATTTACTTTCGTATCTTTACATTGAGTTATAAATAAAGTATTCAGGTATCCTATTGAAAGTTGGGATCTTTGAAGACACAAAAATTCCAGAATAAGATATAAGCAGAAGCAAAAGTTAATAGGAAACAGGTCAAAATAATATAATTCAATAAAACGGACATAAGTACATGAAAATCAAAACCTACCGCTGAAGGTAGTATCTAATATTAAGAAGTATGTGTATAGATCTCACTTTTTTTCCATATAGTATTGTCCGTTATTCATGTTATAACAAATATAAATATTAAGGGTTTATTAAGGCCGAAAAACAAATAGCTTTTCAATTGTCTAAAGTGCAAGCTCAGAATGACTACACCTCGGCCTAAAGTTACATTTAAACACAGAAAGTTACCAAACTACACCTTGCATTGAAAATCGGTCAGTTTTGTCATACTTGCATGAACATTCAGCCCTGCACACATTATATATCGAATGGCCATCGTTTTACTGTTCTCTGTTTCAAACGTGCTCACGAAGTCGAAGATTCAGACTTGCTAGATGGAAAAAATGTTAAATGATATGCTTTTATGCTCATGTACTTGGTAATTTGCCTCGTACGATACCCTGTCGGATGAGGTCGTTATGTTATTAGCAAAACACATGAAGGTAGTTAAGGGTTTTTACACCGTGTAATCCCGAAGGTGTGGTTCTAATTTTTCTCAACATCATATGAAATTGTGTTAAGAAAAGGCATAGAGGACATAAAACACATAGAGGTATAATAGTAGGTAATAAAAATTTCTGATAATTACTCCTCTAACACATTCGGTTTGCACTTTTTTCGACTTCATGTTCTCCTGTGTGTACACTGATCACCTGTGCTTAAGAGCTCTCTATACCTACAATTATACATCTATGGTATAACATGACGATAATGTACGAATAGCGGCACTGCAACATATCTATGTATTACTCAGACATGTGGGTTTCCTCACGCTGTTTTCCTAGTTGACTGAATGGAAAATAAAGCACACATGCCATTTAACTTAAATTTATTTCCAGGTGAAGTCAGCTTCTTCAAGTCGATGATGCACAACCTCCTTCCCGTGATGCCGATGAAAACGAAGAACTTCTGGAGCCATTACGAAAACAATTCCTTCGAATGTGAAAAATGCAATAGGAAATATCGACACAAGAGCACTTACAGGAGACACGTGACCTACGAATGTGGCAAAGAACCGATGTTCAAGTGTCCGTACCTCGACTGCGGGTACAAAGCCTACCAGAAGACGCACACCGACGCTCACGTTAAGACGAAACATAAAGTTCTACCGCTGGAGTACAAGTGACAGTGAAGCCAAATATTGAAATAGTTTAATTAACAAAGTTATACATATAAAATGTGATATATTATGAATAAAGACTATATTAATGTTTTCTAAGGTTCTGTTTTTTTTTCTAGTTGAGTGGAATTCAGACTGTGTTGTTGGGTTGGTAGGACACTTAGTTTTGTTCAAACAACCATGATAGCACAGTGGGAGAACCACCGCTTGTCACATCCGAGACCCGTGGTCAAATCCTAAACTAGAGGCCAAAAGTCATATGTGATCTTAATTTATCTAGGTTATTAACGATGAAGGAAAAAATCGTGAGGAAATCTACAAGTCTGAATTTTACTTAGCCATGTGACAGTGTATTCGTTCAAAGGGGAGATACGCCCCTTTCCATCCGAAGGACGGAAAATTAATCTAAACTTCTTTACCACCGCGTGTAATTTTGTAACCTGCCTAGCTAGTACGAGCGGTGTGTAAACTAGTTATCGCGTGGGATAAGGAGCCATCTCTTACACACTTATTTAGTATCGTATACTGTCATCTCATTCCAACCGTTATCGTGTTGATAAAATAGCGTCCGTACTAGCCGGGCTGGTGTTCAGAGAGTACCCACGTTTAACTTGGGACATCGCATAGGTGTAGTCCCGACTTAGGATTCGAACTCTGTGAATTAAAAGCGGTGGTCTCCCACTCGGATATCACGCACGGTTGAAGATTTTAATCATTCAAATGAGCGTTCTGTTTGCAAGATTTTTACCAAGTCGTCAATGTATCCTGTATGTAGAACGTGGCTACAGTCTACTCCAGTTTCTTAGGGCCGCCACGGCCATTGGTATTGCTATTCTGAACAAACATCTAGTCTTGATAAGTCTTAATGGCGCAGATGTAGGGTACCTAGCAGATAGGAATAACCCAGTCTTGAGGTGTTAACCCATAAAAGGTTTGATTTTAACCGCATTGCATTGGGCTGGTATGGCAATTGCATAGGGTTGTTTAACCGCTACCATAAAATAGATATACAAAAACAAGGCATAAATATCTTAAATAATTTTATTTAACAAACATAACATTTCATTATTTCCAACAATCTATAATTACAGTTTCATTTTTATTAAATTATTAAGTCAGTATCGACTATTTTAGTTCTAGGTTCACTTCTATTAAAACCATTTCATCAGCTACACAGGATGGTCCATTCAGATCAGTTAGTATCGAACATTGATAATATAAATGTCATATAAACTTTACATGCCGAAAAATAAAACCTCACTTTACTATTTAGATACTGTTGTGCGGGTTCTCATCTGTATGCTTTCTATAACACATACCTTAAATGAATTAATAATAATGAATAATTGTTCCTACTTTTAGTAAACATTCAAAATGGCTATATAGGTCCATATATCATAGGTTTAAAATTATAAAAAGCATTTTTTCTTGCTACTAAACAATGACATAACCATTAAGAACGGATCCTTATAAGTAATGAGTTTTCTATACTGACCTACCTAAATGGGCCATCCAGTAAAATAAAATACAATTTGTTTGAAATGGTAAAATATGCTCACTTTCCTACATCTTTGAGTTTTAAAAGTAAGAAAGTAGCTTACACAGTGAATGCAGCGGATTGTAAATAGTATAATTATGAGTACTGTATTCAGTATGAACACTGCCCGCCCGAGTTTTGTGACAAACAGTTTTCGAATCACCGAGGAAGCGACGAGTGCAATTTATCGGATATTACAGCCAACTACGTTTGTTACAAAATGGTGCCAAACCTGCATGACTTGTCTTTGTCTCACATACACGTATGCGCCAGATACGGACACGCGGTCAAGTTGGGACTGTGCGTTAGAATGCGTTATTTGATCTGTTTTCATCAATGCCAATACTACATAAAATATTCATTATTATACTATGCTCGTGTTCACTTCCAATTGTGTACCCGAAAAATGTCACAGCAACTTGAGCCTGAGCATCCAAATAACATTAATCTGCATTGCACACAATATTGTTGCGGCGAAAGACTGGATCCTATTACGTAGTCCTTATTTTAACTACACTGTTTTGGCTAAAGTGGAGTCAGCCCCTGTAGCATGAGGCGTGGAAGCGTTTGTCACGTGAGAATTGAGACATTGACAGATAATCTATACAAAATCTCTAAGTATCTCACTTCTCACGTGACATACTTGCATAACACGCCTCATGCTATATAGACTAGCACCAACATATTACATCATATTTCGACGGAATTACACTAACTAAGAATTCTAGACTAGAAATGAAGGTATTCTGAGGTATTTAGATAGGAGAGGAGGTTCTTTCTTTTCAGAGATATTACAAATTGTACATCTGGGTCAATTACACTTTGACCTAATAATATGTTTTAAAGTGTCTCCGAGCAATATTTCTCGCAGTTAATCTAGATTTCTTAGTAAATATAAGCCGAAGAACTAAACTGCCAAACGGTGTCACTACTAATATCGTTAAAGACGTATGTTCCCGATGAGCCACAAAAGTACTAGTATTGCTGAGCATCTTGAACCCATGTGGGTTCCTCACAATGTCAATGTCAATTCCTCACAAAGGAAGGCACAGGTAGGTGAACGCCTTTCTTGGCCTCAAAGAAGGTGTACGAGAGCACGATCTCGTCGACGTATTCTAATCTGGGGTCGTCCGTGAACTCCGGGTCGATGTAGAAGAACACTGGCATGTCCACCTGCAACAAACAACAAGTTTATATTACAGCTGTTATGGTTTGTAAAACCACAGTTTTTAAAATGGTAACAAAAAATATTTTTAAGAATTATACTCATGGCTATATATTCCGAGAAGGGGTAGCCAGAGCTAAGGAATTAGAAATTCCTCAGCCACTTTTGGAAAGTTGAGTGGGGAAAAGATGGTAAAAGAAAGGTTGTTGGTGATGGGTCTCCAACCGCATCGCCCAAAATTCCCTTAAAAGCCCCAATACCATTACTCGCCTCTTACGTACTCCCACTGGAAGAAATGGGGTAGTGCTATTCTAAGCAGACACTACACAGCATTAAGAATTATCTTATATTGATAGATGAATACACCTCGCATATTCACGCAGTTATTGACTCTAAAATGAGCTTCTCAGATTGTATAATTTCTTATGAACTTATGTAAATGATGAAGATTGTAAGCACTTATATAATTTTCTGGAATTGCTAAAAGAACGAGAACACACTTATTATTACTTAATACTAAAACGTAAAATTTTAAAAATTCAAACTTGTTAACGCCAAAAAGCTTGGACAGGAGTGTTTGTTTGCTTCAACACGCTAAAATATTAATAATGTAACACATTTTAATGCAGTATAACGTTACCTCCTCATGCGGGTTAAGTTGCTGTTCCTCGAAGCAGAAGCACTGTATCTTGTTGAAGTACTGTCCGGCCTCGAACGGCACCACGTTGTAGGTGCTGATGCCCGTCACCGGCTTGTCCGTGGGGTTGCGCGCGCGGTAGAACGCCAGCGCTGTCTCGCCTGGGAACACCTGACGGCAAATTTAAGTAGTTGTCTATTAAATTAAGTATTATATACTGCTGTGTAGTGTCGGCTTAGAATAGCACTACCCCGGTGGGTGTACGTTAGAGGCGACTAACGGTATTAGGGCTTCAACCTTTGTTTTACCATCTTTTCCCCACTTAACTTTCCAAAAGAGGCTGAGGAATTTCTAATTCCTTAGCTCTGGCTACCCCATCTACTGATTTATAACCGTGAGTATATGTATGTATGTATGTTTTTGTCTATTCTAGTCAATATACCCTCAGTAGAGAATGGATTACAGTGAATTGGTGAAAGAGATCTATAGACCCAATGTGGAAGGTAATGTCAGTAGAGGACGACCACGGAGTACACACCTGGGTTAAATAGATAATGTGCTCAAAAAGGCAGGCGTCCGAAGTATGAAGAATAAAAGAGCATTAATGAAAAGATTGATGGATGTAAACAAAGCTAGAGAGGTTTGCCAGGATGGTACAAAATAGCGAACAATAGTCTTTGCTTACCCCAATGGGAAATATGTATGTATACCCTCAGGATAGGGACTGGCATGCTTTGTAATTCACAGAACTGAATAATTGAAAATAAATTTTTATACTGCTCATCAAGGCAGTCTATCATCAATCAATCACAGATAGGGAATGCAATCCCGCACTAAAATTTCAATTGCTGGATCCCGCGGTATTGAGAGGTTCAATCCCGCGGGATCCAGGTATTTGCGAGATCCCGCGTGTTTTTTTAAAGTAATTGAAAAAAAGAGGAATTCTGTATCATTCTGTAAAATGAAAGTCAAAAATATTATCAAAACTATATATTAAGTAATCAAAAAATAACAATTACAACCGTGATAGCCCAGTGGGTAGAACACTCGGTTATCGTGCAAACGACTAGTGTTCAAATCCTGGGTCGGGCCTACACCAATTTGTCTTTTCTAAAGACATATGTGTGGTTAATTTATCATGTTTATTAACGGCGAGGGAAAACATCGTGAGGAAACCCACATGGCTGAGTTGTACTTAGTCATGTGACAGTGTATTCGTACAAAACGGCGATAGGCCTGCCCCCTATCACGTGAGTACACTGTCCATGCAAAACGTGGGTACTCTGAACACCAGGTGACAAAGTCACGTGATATTCAGAAGTATTAGTACCTCTGCCAACCCCTTTGGGGATATTCGGCGTGAACGTTTATGTTATGTTATGTTAACAATTACAAGCAAAGATCAAAAACTATTACAAACAAACAAAAAGCAACTATCCATTATTTTGGAAGTAGCTGCGCAAATGCGCATAAAACATAGCCTCTCAATAGTTTTGTGAAACTATTTATTAAGTTATCAAATCAATCAGTCACTAATTAGAAATAAAATAACTATTACAAACAAACAAAAAACAATTATTCATTATTTTGGAAGTAGCTGCGCATAAAACACAGCGTGTCAATGGTTTTGTCAGACACATCATGTCAATAAATCCCGCGGGATCCCGCACGATTTAGGCGCGTGACTGGTCCCGCAAAAATGGTGCGGGATCCCGGTATTTCGGGATCCCGGTATCCCGGTATTGCATTCCCTAATCACAGACATATGAAACAAGCTTTAATATCTAAATTCGATAAAAAGTCAAGATATAATAAATATAAACAAATGCTCGAGACAACATGGTGCACATCTGTTTCAACATTGAATCCCTTGCTAGGCTACCAAGATTGTTAATTATAACAGCAACATAGTGTTTATGTGTCGCAAATGGAACATATATACTGTGGCCTAAACTGGTGATCCTTTGAGTTCAAATATTCAGAATAGCAGCTATGCACCATAGACAACACATTATGGGCTTCTCAAAAGTAAAAAAAAAGTCAAAAAGTTTATTTTTCAAAATTAAGTTAACAGCTACCATTTTTTAAACATATTTTTTTTTAAATTTATCATTAGTCCGTTGCTTCGGAAGGTGTTCGTAAAGAGAAGAAGCAACAAAAAAACTCTTTACATTCACATTTTTTCATTTTTTCAATATATGGTTTGTACAATTTTGGGTCATATTTTCTGTAAGGTGGACTGACACCTCAATGGATCTGGGAGATACAAAACAATGATAGCAAAAGCACTAAAAACAATTCAACAATTGATTGGAAGGTGATGCCCATATGAGTAATAGTTTGTGTGTGTGTGACAAACTCACGGTGATATCTGGCTGCTGAGGCTTGAAGTTCCACTGCATAGAGGAGGCCACGTCGGCGTTGAAACTGACTTTGATGGGCCGATGTTTCAGCACATTCATACCAGCTATTTTATCACTATTGTCATCAGCTTGGGTGATTGTGCCTCCATAGCTGTATGCCTGCAAGATGATCCAAATCACAGTTAGTGGGCTTAATGTGCCCATTTTTTTTAACTAATCTAATAGTTTATAAAAATTACTGAGAGGAGTTATAATACTAGTATAAGCACTATCTCCATAGATGTACTAAAAAACGTTAGATAGGTTATTTACGAGGAAACCGGCGCTTACGAGTGGCACGGATTGCACACATGTGCGCATACCACAAGAAATATATCCAAACAACACACCAAGAAATACATTTAAAATGTAGGCGAGATAGCACATCTCATGGCAAGCACTAAAAAGAGATAAACATATTTTCTCTATAGCAACGTGAAATAAGACACTAAGACGACCGTTTGACAAAGAATAGTTTAGATCTATACACACGATAAACCTAATTTATTACAAATTATAAAATATCCGAAACTCAAAAGTCGTTTTAATTATAATGTCAGAAGGAAGTTCGTTGAAGATTTTGAGGGATAGTCCCATAAAGGAGTTACTTACTTTATTAAGTATCTACTTCGGTACATTATATTATATACACTAGGGGAAGGTAGGGCAAGACGGGCAACTTAAGGGAGATTGATTAAAAACCAAATTATTATTTAAAAAAATACTGAAATAATTAACATTATAGGAACTTAACCTCTTTGGCTACAGTAATCAACTTAATAAATGACTTCAAGAATCAACGTTTTTATTTCAACGTCAAATTTTTATTTAACGCGACAAACCCGTTTTGCCCATAGGGGGCAGGTAAAACGGGTACACCAGGCAGGCAAAAAGAATATATCTATTAAAGTCGAGAATTAATCGAAACAGTTATCACAAAAGAAGGATCCATGTCCACTATAGGAAGTACATGACTCATGAGACCATTGCTGGCATTGAGAGCATTGAATCCAGTCTGCGTTCGGGGGATATATATATTTATCTCCACACATTATGCAGAAAAAGTCTTCATTTTCTTTATTTTTTGTATTATCTCGTATTTTATTACGTTTTGTTTGGCCTGATGACGAGGGCGTTGGGTTATTTTTGTTTTGGCTAGATTTTGATTTTCGCATTACGTTTTTTTAAATTTTTTCTTTTTGTGTAGTTTTAATCGGTGTGCTTGTTAGTATTTCAGATCTCTTGGGTTATCTTCGCCTAGCAGTTTTGTTGACAGTTTTCTTTGGCAATGGATGGATTTCTTCAAGTATAGACCTTTTCTTGGGCCTCTCTGTTGGTGGTGGTGTAGTGGTTCCACGTTCAACTGAACTGTTTGTACCAAATATTGATACTGTAGCTGCACTCGCTGTCACTCTCCCAAGATCATCGGACCCAGCACCCGAGACTTCCATTGACTCAATTTCTGCATCTTCGGGCTGCTGGGCTATATCAGAACTGATGCTTCCTGGAGGGGCAGGTATCAGGAAAGGCACTGCCGGTGGTATTGCCGAAGACTCGGTTGCTTGTACAACATAATCTGCTGGAACAGATTCAGACACCAATTACCCGTCTTACCCTCACCCGCTTTGCCCGAAGCAACCTAATCAGAGCCCCCACATAAAAAAAATATACACGCTGAATATTGGTTAATTAAATTCACTCATATAAGATATTTTAGAAGCGAAGCTTTGCCATGGTGAGCAATGAAATAAGTAAATTTATAACAAGTCAAAATAAACATCGCATACTTACCTTTTAAATATTTTATTTTTTCGGCGGGAAAAATTGACGGTGCTCCCGTAGCCTAAAGTGTGTCGCATTGCTCGCCGCGATACACTAACTAACCTGCGGGGGGGCATGCGCTCGCGACACTTGTAAGCATTTGTCTCACTCTTGCATGGCAACCGAGGTATTTAAAATACCCGTTTTGCCCACCCCAACCTTCTTGCCCTACCTTCCCCTATTTATAAGAGACAACCGTGATAGCCCAGTGGGTAGAACACTCGGTTATCGTGCAAACGACTAGTGTTCAAATCCTGGGTCGGGCCTACACCAATTTGTCTTTTCTAAAGACATATGTGTGGTTAATTTATCATGGTTGTTAACGGTGAGGGAAAACATCGTGAGGAAACCCACATGGCTGAGTTGTACTTAGTCATGTGACAGTGTATTCGTACAAAACGGCGATAGGCCTGCCCCCTATCACGTGAGTACACTGTCCATGCAAAACGTGGGTACTCTGAACACCAAGTGACAAAGTTACGTGATGTTCAGAAGTATTAGTACCTCTGCCAACCCCTTCGGGGATATTCGGCGTGAACGTTTATGTTATGTTACTATTTATAAGTCAAGAACAGGTGAATAGATTTGGCTAAAAATTTGTGGGGAGGTAACTTAGAACCAGTAAAAGGACATAAGATACTTTTCATAATTCATTAAAAGGAGGGAAGATTTTTTGAATGTTTATGTTCACGAAAACCTCATGTGGGGATTATCTATACTTATAATAAATCTGTAGAGAGGTCAATTCTGTACATGAAATATACTTTCAAAATAACCATCAGGTGGTGATTAGGGATCGATACTGATGCCAAAAATGCAATCAGTAAAATTTTTGTCTGTCTGTCTGTCTGTCTGTCTTTCTGTCTGTCTGTCTGTCTGTCTGTCTGTCTGTCTGTCGGTTTGTATGTTCCTTATGGAAACAAAAACTACTCGACAGATTTTAACGAAACTTGGTACAATTATTTTTCATACACCTGCGCAGGTTTTTGTATACTTTCCAGCAGAGTAGTAAAGGGGAATTTTGGGTAATTTTGGGAAAAAGGGAGAAGTTACTCCATTTTTTAAGCTTCCGTCGCGTGTGCAGCCTCAATGGTTAAACTTACATAAAAATCATGTGTGACGGAAATATTTTTCATAAAATTATCTAAAAGAAAATCTTCAGCAGTTTATGTCTATCTTTTACGGTTGGCTCACAATAACACGTGTAATTCCTGATAGCTTAGCAGTTCGGATCATTCTGATTATATTTGTTTACTTTTACGTTTGTAAACGTCTCATTCATCCCAAATTTAAAAAAGGTAACATTATTACCTATTCAATAAAAAAAGAATCATAGAAATCGGTAGACAAACACCGAAATTATACATAAAATAAGCCATCGCGCCCGTGATCAAAACCAAATCTTTACTAATTTACATATAACATACTAGATGGCGCGAGTAGTTGCATCCTAAATCACGGAATGATTTATTTTTTAGATTGTTATAAATACTTCATAGTGTTTTATTTAAAAATTTGCTATTAAACGGAAATACTGAACCGTTCATCAAAGCGCATTTAAAATCACCAAACTACACTGTTTAGGGAGTGCTATAAATTTAATAAATTGAAAACATTCCGCTGAATTTCACAATGCTTGAGCAGTGACTGAAGAAAGAAACCCCAGATATTTAAAAAAACAACGCTACCCGTGCGAAGCTGGGACGATCCACTAGTTACTAATAAATAAAGAATAAATAAAGGAAGATTTGTTTGTATTTAAAAGTCACCCACCGCATTTTCTCCCATTGGTGCTTTAAATATGTATGTCGCAGCCAACTGGTTAAATCAGCCAGCTCATTAAACAGCTAGCAGCTTAATTAAACGCCGGCTCCTAGTTAAAAGGCTAGCCCGCTTGTAAAATGAATTGTCGTCACTGAACGTCCAATCACCCGGCTGATTGAATAGTGAGCCCGTTGGTTTGGGCTGATGTTAAGTCAGGCGGGTGATTTGAATTTAGTAATTTATTTTTTCAAGTTTCATTTTACATTATTTTTCTGTTAAAATTAATAGAATAACTGTTTAAAAGTGTTCAATCATGGAAATTTCAATAAATACACCAGCCCTAGCAGATGATAGCAGTTTTGGCGACTATTTGGAAAGTTTTGGAGGTTATAAATTATATACAAAATGCTAAGGTGACCATGAATTATAATCAAACATTGTAATATTATTAGACGCACAAGTATGATGTTATGGTGGTTTGGAATGAAGAGCATTTAATTCCACGATGCGTATTTTACCTAGGGCCTAGCCTATTAATACACATGTGTCTGTTGTCATTCAAGTTGAAACAAATCCTGGCCTATATTCTGAATCAGAGCCATTTAGTTTATATCATACAGAATGAAACTGAAAGCTTAAATGATAATACTGAAGTTACATGTATTGCGATTGCGAGCTAGTGTGCCAAAGCTTTGTGCCATTTAATTGTTAATATTGTATTAAATAAATAAATTGAAGTATTGCTGCCATAATAAGTACCCGAGTTTTTTTTAAAGTATGATGCGTATTTATTTTTAGATGCCTATTTAAATACCTACCCATAATTTTGTAGCACACTCTTTGCATTATTTTTTTAATTTAATACAAGTTGTTATTTAAAGTTATTTGGTTTTATTTTCATGCTGCATAAAATCTCATAGTCACCCTAAATAACCAGACGGCGATATAACGTTGAGCCAAGTGGTTGGACGTTGTGTTCAACCAAATGGCTTACTGAAGTTTAGCCCTTTACTAGGAGCCGGCGTTTAATTAAGCGGCTAGCTGCTTAATGAGCTGGCTGATTTAACCAGTTGATAACTGCAACTGGATAAATCAGCCAGCTGACAAAGCAGCTAGCCGCTTTATTAAACGCCGGCTCCTAGTTAACAGGCTAGCCCGCTTGTAAAATGAATTGTCGTCACTGAACGTCCAATCACCCGGCTGATTGAATAGTTAGTCCGTTGGTTTGGGCTGACATTAAGTCAGGCGGGTGACTTGAATTTAGTAATTTAATTTTTCAAGTTTCGTTTTACATTATTTTTCTGTTAAAATTAATAGAATAACTGTTTAAAAAGTGTTCAATCATGGAAATTTCAATAAATACACCAGCCCTAGCTGATAGTAGCAGTTTCGGCGACTATTTGGAAAGTTTTGGAAGTTATAAATTTTATGCAAAATGCTAGGGTGACCATGAATTATAACCAAAAAAAGTCTGCAGTGTAATATTATAGGACGCACAAGTATGATGGTTGGGATGGTATGATGGATGGTATGGTGGTTGGGAAAGAAGAGCATTTAATCCCATGATGCGTATTATACCTAAGGCCAAGCCTATTAATGCACATGTTTCTGTTGTTATTAAAGTTGAAACAAATCCTGGCCTTTATTCTGAATCAGAGCCATGTGGTTTAAAAATCATACAGAATGAAACTGAAATCTTAAATGATAATAACATTTAAGTTACATGTATTGCGATTGAGGACTTAAAAAATATAGAGGCAAATTTAACTTTTGTGGTATGTCAGTACTTTTAGCTAGTGAGCCCAAGGTTTGTGCCATTTAATTGTTAATATTGTATTAAATAAATATAATTAAAGTATTGCTGCTTGTCATTTGCTCATTTCATTTCATTCACAACGTTCAGCCAAGTGGTTGGACGTTGTGTTCAACTAAATGGCTGACTGAAGTTTAGCCCTTTACTAGGATCCGGCGTTTAATTAAGCGGCTAGCTGCTTTGTCAGCTGGCTGAATTATCCAGATGGCTGCGACATATATAAATGATTGTTGGGCTATGTGGCATAGATGACCACCAACGTAAATAACATATTTTTAAACTTTATTGACTTGAATGATATATAATGCACTCTCAGAATGAAAGAGGCTCAAGTCAAAAATAGCCATATTGAGTTACAATCATTGAGAGACATAAAAAAGTATGTTCTATCTGATGGATAGTAAAACAAAGGCACTTATTGTTAAAAAATTTATGTTTATGTTATGTTATATGGTATACTTGATATGCTGTGCAGTTGTAGCATGGAATAGCACTACCCCATTTCTTCCCGTGGGTGGTCGTCAGAGGCGACTAAGGTCATTGTGTTTTTTCAATGTGATTTGATAAAGACCAATCACCAAGAACCCCTATTACTACTACTACTATCTTTTTCCCACTAAACTTCCTAAAGTAGATGAGCAATTTCTTATTCTCAAGCTATGGCTACCCCTTCTAGAGATTTATAGCCGTTAGTATATGTATGTATTATGATTGACTAAGTAAAAATATTATTGGGAGGTTATGACTTACTTGACAGAATATCCTGTAGAGCGGTACAGCAGCATAACTTAGCCCCACCGTCATGACACCTAAAGCTACTACATAATTTAATGTGGTTTGTTTTTCTTTGCTCCTGCCATGTATTCCTCGGGAAATTGGTAAATTACGAAATTCCTTAGGTGAGGTTAGTAGTGGTGATATTGTTCGCTTGAAATGGCTATTTAAATTTAAATTACAATACTTATTAATTACTAGTATCCTATTCATTTTGTTATCTCTAAATATTAAATAATTTAATTCAATTCAATTTTTTCTTCAATGATTAAATAATTTACCAGTTATAACATTTTATTTTAACAATCAAAACAAAGTCTGACAGAAAAAGAACAATCACTTTTGTTTTTACTTTCTCTCTTCCCTTCCTCCATTATTGTACACGCCAAGGTATACACCATGCAGCCAAGCATTATTACTTTCATTTTCAAACTCAAACGTTCACGCCTTATAAACCCAAAGAGGTTGGCAGAGGTACGAATACTTCTAAACATCACTTGAAATTGTCACTTGCTGTTCAGAGTACCCACTTTTTGCTTATCGCGTTTTTTTGTACGATTACTGTCACATGCATAGATGTATCATTGGTCTCATGACTATGTTCAACTCAGCCATGTGGGTTTCCTCACGATGTTTCCCTCATCTTTGATAACCTCGATAAGTTAGGATCACAAATGTTTAGAAAAGACAAATTGGTGTAGGCCCGACACGGGATTTGAGCCCTGATCGATCGTCTGCACGATAAGCGGTGTTCTACTCACTGAGCCATCACGGTTGCATTTTCATTATCATTATATATCTGTTTTTAAATTATTTTGCTTAACACAGTGGTATCAGTGTTGCCATTGAGCCAATAGGTAAGTAGTAGGTCGGTTTAGGTACCTACGTACTACAATACAATCCCGTTCCAATCCAATTCGACAAGTGTTCCAATCCCGGGTCGGACCTACACCAATTGGCCTAGACCTCGCATTTATAACATACCCTTTTTATATTATAAATCGATAAAGGACATCAAACTAAACAACTTTGCCCATGGAATGCCTATCTAAAATACTGTAATTTTCAAAAAATAATAATAATTAAAAATAGTCGTACCTAGTTCAAACTGAGAATGTATAGAATGAGATTCCTTGCTTCAGTGAAAATAAGAAATTAAAAAAAAACATTTGATCTATGCTTTTCGCTCTGTAAACAAAAATATAACTTCTTTCGGTATTTTCGAGTTGTATTGATCGTCGTTGAAAAATAATATCATGAAAATAAACCGGTAAGCGAGCGATTGAACTGGAAAATACAGAAAGAAGTTATGTTTTTGTTTACAGAGCAAAAAGCATAGATCAGATGTTTTTTTTTTAATTTCTTATTTTCACTGAAGCAAGGAATCTCATTCTATACATTCTCAGTTTGAACTAGGTACAACAATTTTTAATTATTATTATTTTTTGAAAATTACAATAATTTAGATAGGCATTCCATAAGCAAAGTTGTTAAGTTTGATGTCCTTTATCGATTTATAATATAAAAAGGGTATGTTAAAAAAGCGAGGTCTAGGCCAATTTGTCTTTTTTAAAGTCATATGTGAGGTTAATTTATCATGGTTGTTAACGGCGAGGGAAAACATTGTGAGGAAACCCACATGGCTGAGTTGTTCTTAATTATGTGACAGTATATTCGTACAAAACGGCGATAGGCCTGCCCCCTATCACGTGAATACACTATCCATGCAAAACGTGGGTACTCTGAACACCAGGTGACAAAGTCACGTGATGTTCAGAAGTATAAGTACCTCTGCCCCTTCGGGGACATTCGGCGTGAACGTTTATGTTATGTTATGTTTATGTACTACAATAAACATAATTACACTGTGCACATACTTAATTCCCATAGGGGTAGGCAGAGGCACATCCATCATGTTTCTTATACGTTATACGTGCTTTATATTATTTTCACTTTAGACTGCGGCCTTTGCTAAAACTTTGTTAAAACATTGTCTGTGTTTTGTTGGCTATTTTTTGTCGCATGTTATTTCTATATTGCACAGATTGGAAAGATTTGCTAAAGCTGTAGGATAAATAAAACACTTTTGTCTTTTGTCTTAAACGTGTCTTTTACATATACATATACATATATCAATCAATAGTACTGTATACTACATCCCTATGTATGAAAAGTATATTATGTATGAAAGATTGATGAATGTAAACGAAGCTAGAGAGGTCTGCCAGGATCGTTTAAAGTGGCGAGTGATAGTCTTTGCCTACCCCAATGGGAAATAATGGCATAAGTGTATGTACGTACTACTGCAAAATACAAATAAAATTCAGGTTTTATCTTTAAAAAATCATTTTTCTAAATGCTGTGATGTAAAAATGCACGTGTCTTTCTTCTATTTATTTAATGCATTGTTTTTAGAATATAAGCATACGTAAATATTGTTACGACATCTGTTCGCAAGTAGGAGATAGGATTTGTCACTACTAGAGAACAGATGGTGTTACTAGTATTTTAATAAGTAAAAAAGGGAATTACTAGATGTTTCTCGAATATCGACTTTTCGAGAATGTGGTACTAGAACTTTCTGTAATATTCGCGTATTTGAGATTTGGCATATATAAAGAGCAACGCGTGCTACGGAGTTATTCGAGTGCGAAGAACTAAAACGAGAACAAGCGAAATACTAGAGCGAAGAAATTAAATACGACAGTGCAGTGATATACGGATTACGGAAATAAGCTTAACGGTGTGGACAGTGTTACTATAACGGAGTAAATTAGTGTTGTTAATTAGTGCGAGTATCGATAGTTAATTATCGATAGTGTTTGTTGTGTTGTGTAAAGTGCGTTATTGGTCAATAAATATAATTACACCTTATTGCACGAAAGTGTGACTGGTATTTATCAAATTAAGAACCCGGTACGTAACAATTGGTGACAGAAGTGGATTTGAAGATGCCAGTTATGCCGAAGGAAGACGGAAGAGAGGGTGTGAAGACACGCGCTCAGAAAGCCGCAGAGGGTGAACAGCTGTCGGAAATGAGGTCATCGGTCACGAACCCTCGGAGTGACATTCCAGAGGAGACGTCCGCGGTGACAAACGCGCCGTCTACATCAACGGCGCCGGCGGCCGCAACTAATACTGACTTGGCGATGATAGTTGAAATGTTTCAAAGCATGCGTGAAGCACAACAAAGCATACAGGATGTTGTGAAAAACATACATTCGGAGGTACAGGGTGTTGTGAAACAAGAAGTTCGTGAGTTGCGCGAGGAACAGCAAACTAAGTTCTCACAAGTTCTCACTGCGGTCAATGAAGTCAGTGGTCGGGTGGTTACTGTGGAAAAAGACGTAGAGCAGATGAAGGAGCAGGTAACCACTATTGAGAAAGATATCGATGACATGAAGACCGACTTCCGCGGAATGGAGAAAAGGGTTCTGCAGCTTGAATCACGACCGGTCAAGGTTGTCTCCGGTGAGAATGTAGTAGCTGTCCATGGTCCTCGTGTGAAGGTTCCTCCTTACGACGGAACAACATCCTGGTCGGCGTATAGACATCAGTTCCAGACTGTTGCGGCTGCCAATGGTTGGACTGATGAACAGTGTTTGACTGCACTGACGGTGGCGCTCCGAGGTCAAGCACTGTCAGTAATAGAGGCGCTGCCGACTCCGAGTGGTGGTTTCAAGGACCTGCTGGATGCGTTGGAGTCTCGCTATGGAGAGCGACACCTGGAGCACGTGTTCCGCGCTCAGCTGCGTGATAGGGTCCAGCGTTCCGGAGAGGGACTTCAGCAGTGGGCCCTTGAAATCGAGAAGCTCGTCCGCAAGGCCTATCCCAGTGTAGATCCGAAGACGGTGGAAATGAACCTGGTGCAAGCATTCGTCGACGGCATCAGAGATATCGAAGTGAGAACAGCGGTGAGACTTCAACACCACACGTCTCTCAAGGATGCCTTGGCGAACGCTCTAGAAGTTGAAGCTTGCCGCCAGGATACGCGCCAAACTCATCGACTTCGTGAGATTGCGGAAGCAAATGAAGACGTCAAGGTCATTAACGTGATAGGGTCCAGCGTTCCGGAGAGGGACTTCAGCAGTGGGCCCTTGAAATCGAGAAGCTCGTCCGCAAGGCCTATCCCAGTGTAGATCCGAAGACGGTGGAAATGAACCTGGTGCAAGCATTCGTCGACGGCATCAGAGATATCGAAGTGAGAACAGCGGTGAGACTTCAACACCACACGTCTCTCAAGGATGCCTTGGCGAACGCTCTAGAAGTTGAAGCTTGCCGCCAGGATACGCGCCAAACTCATCGACTTCGTGAGATTGCGGAAGCAAATGAAGACGTCAAGGTCATTAACCTTTCGAAACCCAGGATTTTAGACATCCAAACCTCTATAGCCCAGGGGTATTTTGTACGTTTTTGCGTGTCAACTCGAGTGGACGCTGGGCTATCACGTAGATTGTCACAACTGTCAAACGGTAACTAGAGAGGACGCTGGGCCCCTTGATACTCACACTACAGGGTGTTTAAATAAGTGAAAATAGCAATGATTTTTAGATACTAGCTTTTGTCAGTGACTTCGTACGCGTTTTTACAAAAAAAAAATAACATTTAAATCCGCAGCGTTATTCATGTACAAAATGAAAAAAACAAAAACCATTTTAATCGAAAACGGTAAATTAATTGTTTTTTACTGTTATTGGTAGGTAGTTATGTAGAACTGAATTTATAACATTTGTGTATGAATGTTTGTTCCATGTACTGTTGCTTTGTCAAATTAATAAAAAAATGCTACAATTTTCCAAAATTAGTATATTTTCTATTTAATAATTTTCTATGGACAATCAATAAATATACAGTTAACATATTTAAATAAAATAATTATGATTGTTCACTTTAGTTAACATTACATCGAAGAGATCTTTACTAAAACTTCAATAAGGTAAAAAAAATACCTAAAAACTTTCTAACTTTACTTTCCTTAACTTAAATGCCCGTGCGAAGCCGGGATGAGCTACCAGTCAATTAATATTTGTTATATATATTATATATATATAAAATAATGCAACATTATTCGGTAAGTGTCAAAGATCCGTAATCGCACTGCTCCTGCAAGGTCCCTGGCGCAACCGATTCACAAGGCAAAAGGGTGATGTCCAACGGAGTTGACGCTGGGTTCTGAAAGTATGAAATAAAATTTGAACACGCTGTATTTGGTAACTTTTTACAAAGATGGCGGCGACAGAATTACTCAAGTCGATTTACAAGCTAAATGTGCTAATAATCAAAGTCATTTTGAAAAACTTATTGCATCAATAGATTTCTGATGAAATTTTCTATAAATGGAAGTGAAAATGATAACAAGTGTACTTTCATGATACTAAAAATAAAACACTAAACCTGTGGGCTGTCGTACTGACCCCTTTTTTGATTCCAGTTTTTGACTTATAGACTACTATAAATTTGCCCTTTTTTACACTAACACTAAATATACACTATTTAGAATTGAAAAAACACTTACAACACGTTTTCTACCAATGAACACAATTTATATCACAAGAAAAGCACGAGCGTCGTTCACGCGCGGTTCCGCCAAATAGAAACTAAAATAACGTCGAAATCTGTCAAGTGACCCATAGAGTATCATACAGCATTTAATTGGTTATTTAATTTTCCACCATTTATTCAAACATTCTACATGCCGAAATATACCTTAAGACAAGCTACGATGGTTTAAAGATGGGTGATAAACTGCGTCCATCCGAGTTGACGCTGGGCGAATGTGCAAAAACGCGCTGTCAAACGGAGTTGACGTTGGGGTTCGAAAAGGTTAAAGCACCCGTCGGAAGGAGTACTGGACCGATTTGTTATGGCTGCGGGAAAAGGGGCCATTTGAGATTAAGTTGCCCGCTGAGGAAGGAAGAAAAGAGGCAGGCAGAGGCTCCTGCCGCAAACGTCCAGGGAAACGAGCATTAGCCAGGACCGGGGGGCAGGTGCTGGCTAGAGAGGAGAAAGCCCCGACAATGACCATCTCACAAGACTGTAAACATTGCCGGAAGCAAGAGTCGAAGGAGGAGGTCGTGAAAGTGACTCGAATTTGTCCATTGGATGGATGGGAAACAGAAGCTATGCAGAAGGCCCAAGAAGAAGATGAGAACCTCAGACCCATCATGAAATGGAAGAAGGAAAAACACGATCAACCGGCTTGGAGTGAAGTAGCGTCCACAGGAGTGAGTACGAAAGCTTACTGGGCGCAATGGAACAGCCTGGTTCTGATCAATGGTCTACTGTACCGGAGGTGGGAGAAACCCAACGGTAAGGAAGAGCACCTACAATTGGTCGTGCCCAGAGCCAAGGTTAAAGATGTACTGCGGGAAACACATGACGGTGTTTCGGGCGGGCATCTTGGGGTAAATCGTACGTTGCAGAAGGTTCGTGCGAAGTTTTACTGGCTTCATTGTAGGGACGACGTACAGGACTGGTGCCGGAAATGTACAACGTGTGCCGCGGTGAAAGGTCCGCAGACCCGGAGTAGAGGGGGATTACGGTTGTACAATGTGGGAGCTCCCTGGGAGAGGATTGCCGTTGATGTGGCTGGACCGTTTCCACAATCAGAGTCCGGAAATAAATATTTCATGGTGGTGTTGGATTACTTCACTAAGTGGCCTGAAGTGTTTGCCATACCCAATCAAGAAGCAATAACTGTGGCTACAAAACTGGTTGAGGAAGTGATCTGTCGATTTGGCGTGCCCCTGGAGATACACTCTGACCAGGGAAGAAATTTTGAGTCACAAGTATTTCAAGAGGTGTGCAAACTACTTGGAATGCATAAAACCAGGACGACGCCATATCATCCTCAGTCAGATGGAATGGTGGAGAGGATCAACCAAACACTGGAGAGACAGTTGGCGAAGATGGTTGAAAAACATCAGAAGGACTGGGACAAACACATTCCATTATTTTTACTGTCTTACCGGTCAGCTGTTCACGAAAGCACGAAGGAAACACCTGCTTTCGTCAATTTCGGAAGAGAGCTACGATTGCCTGTAGATTTGTTGACAGGAGGGTCACCAGATGAGCCGCAGAGTGTAACTGAATATGTAAGCGATTTGAGGGAAAGAATGCAAGATGTACATTCCCTAGTGCGTGAAAATGGTTTACATGCTAGTGAAAAGATGAAAACCAGATATGACCGTAAAGCTAACACGCCGCGTTTCGAAGAGGGTATGCTCGTCTGGTTACACAATCCAACTCGCCAGAAAGGGAAGTCCCCTAAGTTACAAAATAGGTGGGAAGGACCGTACAAGGTGGTCACTAGAATAAACGATGTAACGTACAGAATTCAACGCCAACCTAGAGGGGCTTCGAAAATAGTTCACATCGATCGACTTGCGAAGTACCATGGAAGCAATAATACTCGGGACGAGTATTAATGTAAGGAGGGGGTAATGTTACGACATCTGTTCGCAAGTAGGAGATAGGATTTGTCACTACTAGAGAACAGATGGCGTTACTAGTATTTTAATAAGTAAAAAAGGGAATTACTAGATGTTTCTCGAATATCGACTTTTCGAGAATGTGGTACTAGAACTTTCTGTAATATTCGCGTATTTGAGATTTGGCATATATAAAGAGCAACGCGTGCCACGGAGTTATTCGAGTGCGAAGAACTAAAGCGAGAACAAGCGAAATACTAGAGCGAAGAAATTAAATACGACAGTGCAGTGATATACGGATTACGGAAATAAGCTTAACGGTGTGGACAGTGTTACTATAACGGAGTAAATTAATGTTGTTAATTAGTGCGAGTATCGATAGTTAATTATCGATAGTGTTTGTTGTGTTGTGTAAAGTGCGTTATTGGTCAATAAATATAATTACACCTTATTGCACGAAAGTGTGACTGGTATTTATCAAATTAAGAACCCGGTACGTAACAATATGTATTTAAATAAAAAGCCAAGCTGACAGTCTACTAAAAACCTAAAAGATTTTCAGACTGTCTGGTCAAGTGTTGTAAATATTTTTTTAAATAAACAGTGTTAAAAAAAAACTTTTCCTCGTAACCAAATTCACAATATTATCATAAAGTTAAATTGTTTACGTGAATGAGGAAGGCGCCAAACCATCAATGTATAAGATATTATCAACATAAGATATTTTCTCAAATATCTTATGTTGCATTATTTTTAGTAAACTATTTAAAAATGATTATTGTTAAATGGTTGTACTCACTTAGTGTTTATTACTCACTTGTTCTCACACCCATTTTTTCCATAGGGGTAATCAGAGACTCTCAATCGCCATTTTACACAATCCTGTAAAATCTTTCTTACTCATACTAATAAACTGCATTGAACTATTACAACACTGTTGGATATTCGGGCAACGTGATACCTAATGCCAGATGCACTTTTGAAGTTGGTGAACATATTGCTTTTGCAACATCGCCATCATTACCATCGCATATTATTCTTGATTAAGTCAAATTAGACTAATTGTAAGTGAAAATAGAAATTTCGGTCCATCGGAGTAATGCCAGTTTTTTATTTCTGAAAAACTTAATTGGCAATGGGCAGTGTACATAACACGCAAAAACGGGGGACGTTGGGGCGAGTTAGGGCACATGGAGAAAATTATGATAGTCAATCGGTGAAAGAGATTTATAGAGATAGATGGTAAATTTAGTAAGGGAAGACCATGGAGGACACATTTAGGTTATGTGCTTAAAAGGTAGACGAAGTGTGAGAAATAAAAGAGCACATATGATAAGATTGATCAAGATAGACTAAGATTGAGAGGTTTGCCAGGATCGTACAATGTGGCGATCGATAGTATCTGCATACCCCAGTGGGAACCAATAAAGTGAGTATAGTTATATAAGTTGATATCTCTTGCAATTATTGTTGTTATGTAAGTCAGCAAAACCAAATCAAACATATCTGTTTATTTGCGTAAATGTGATACATATTAATTGGTTGAATGTACATAACACAATCACATTTATCATAACGCAACCATTTGATTGCGTACGAACATACTAGTCGGTAAAGTTATGGTATTTCCATTAAATTTTAAAACTTAGCAACATAAGTCTTTTCGAAATATTTAAAGTAGTTTCTTTTCTGTTTAAAATAACATTATCTATAAATACCGTACATGCATCACGTATGTTTAATCAAATATGGAAAAGGATAATAAAGGAGTTGACTGGTGATCACAAAAAAACCATAGAAAATTAAAAAAACAAAAATATTTATAAATAAATAAAACGTAAATTGTTAACAAAAGTAAAAGTCCATCTAGCAATCTTATAAAAAATATACAAATCAAATTTCCTTTACAAAATACAGTCATAAAAATTATTTATGAATGTTGGTGAGGAACCAAAAGAAGTACTCCACCTCTGGAACCCCGTCCTCCGGCAGGTCCGTGCAGTGGACGGCGTTGTGTACAACGTCCTTGCCGTAGCTGGCGCGGATGCTGGCCGGGTACAACTGACGACATACCTCCTGCAATAAACATTTCCAATTTAATTTTGATGCAGTATATATGAAACTGAATCTTCTGATAAACAGATTAAGAGAAAGATCGGGAGCTACTCTACGTATATACGTTACGCTACTCACAGCCCATATATGTCCCCACCGAGGGGCTCGAGCCTACCCTATATAAGACGATTTGGCCAAAGACAACCACGCTATCCAATTTAGGTTAGGTACACTCCTTTGCCGGGCCAGGGCGGCCCTCAGCTGCCCGGCACACATAAAGTCATGGTGAAGCCGCACAGGCCACAGGGCCAGCAGCAACCAATCCATTCGAAAAAAAATAATTGTCCGTCACGGTGGCCAATTGTGGGTTGGCAGACTAACGACAACCACCGTAATAGTAGCCGGGACCGACGGCTTAACGTGCCCTCCGAAGCACGGAATCATCTTAATTTTCGGATAATCAGACGATTCAAGCCTGCAATATCCTTCCTAATTGGGTTAAATCTTACAAATTAAATTTGTAAGGATACCACCCCCTGGGGATCGAACCCGAGACCTCCGTACTTGAAACCAAGCACTTAACCGCGAGACCACGGAGGCATTCTAAGCCGTGTAGTGTCGGCTTAGAATAACACTACCCCATTTCGTGGGTGATCGTAAGAGGCGACTAAGGGTATAGGGGCTTATTAAGTGATTTTTGGGCGATGTGGTTGGAGACCCGTCACCAAAAATATTTATTACTACCATCTTTTCCCCAATCAACTTCCAAAAGTGGCTGAGGAATTTGTCATTCCAAAGCTCTGGCTACCCCGTTAAGGGATTTATAGCCGTGAGTATATGTATGTAAGTATGTATGTACCACGGAGGCAGTCGT
Organism: Bedellia somnulentella; assembly: GCA_963576735.1. Classification (NCBI taxonomy): domain Eukaryota; kingdom Metazoa; phylum Arthropoda; class Insecta; order Lepidoptera; family Bedelliidae; genus Bedellia; species Bedellia somnulentella. The sequence continues at coordinate 834,093 of OY755183.1, forward strand.
TATGCTACAATGTGATGAAGTAAAAGTTTTAAAAATAAAACAGTTGGCTGAAACTCTTACCGGGTCATACGGACCGCACAGCTTTCTGAAGTCTTCGACAATAGTTTCATTGTTTTTCGGGTCAACTGCTTTTATTTCCATGGCGATACATATGCCCTCTGTTAACTGAATAACCATTGCCTAGAATACAACTTAATATTATATTAAAAATACAATATAACATAACAATTAAAATTAAATTAAATATAATAGCGATAAATCAAGACTCAAGACTCAGCCGTTCACGCCGAATATCCCTGAAGGGGTTGGCAGAGGTGCTTCTGAACATTACATGACATTGGCACCTGGTGCACTCACGTGATAGAGGGCAGGCCTATCGCCGTTTTGTACGAATACACTGTCACATGACTAAGTACAACTCAGTCACGTGGATTTCCTCACGATGTTTTCCCTCATCGTTAACAACCATGATAAATTAACCACACATATGTCATATGTCTGCCCGATAAGCGGTGTTCTACACATTGAGCTATCACGTCGTCATTGAGCTATAATAGCAATGAAACGAGTTATAATGACGAGAAAAGTACTAGTTGTTTTACTACTAGGCAGTAACTGAAAGATACAATATGTGCAAGCGAGAACGTAGTAGCATGCACTTTTGAAATCCTTATTACTCCCTACACACCTTCATATACTCACGGCTGTACGCTGTCCAAGCAATACGTGGGTGACAATAATGTCGCGTACTATTCAGAAGTATTAGGACCTCTGCCACCCCTTCGGAAATATACGGCGTGAAAGTTTGAGTTAGATATATGTACACTCGCCTCTAAGCATTACAGTAATTTGTAGGTCCGATTCAGATTTCGAAGGTACTTCAAAAACACTTTAAACAAAATCTTACTTGGTAGTGACTGTAAACTCCTTTATAAACTTCGTAAAATTCATCTGCATTTGTTAAGTTCACCCTAAAAGATGCCAAAGCAGATATAAAGAATTTCCCACTTTTCGTTATCATTTCAATGATGCCACCAAAGTTTCCATCTGTAACAGCGTGTGGCTTGATGATGCAGCACGTACAATTTTCCAGAGTAGCCGTGAATGGTATATTGTGTACCCCGTTGGTCATACCGAAAAATCCTTCTACCACCTGAAACAATTAATACGGTAATACAAATAATAACGGTTCGGTTGTATGGTCTCCTTTTTACTCTATACATATTAAAAACATAGCAAGAGTGCAACGTCGGTTTTTAAAAATATTAGCGTATAGATTGGGCTCTGGTAGAAAACTAACTAGTTATATAGAAAGGTGTAAGAAATTTAATGTGACTTCGCTTCAAATGCGTAGGCAATTCCAGGATCTTACATACCTTCATAAAATTATACATAATCAGCTAGATTGTCCAAAATTATTGTCGCTTATTAAATTTAACACAATACGTAACCCTCGTCGGACAGTTGCCACTTTTACATTGCAAACATATAAAAACAATACATCTTATTATAATCCCATTATAAGAATGTGTCGATTATACAATGACATTGACCATGACGTACATAATATGCTAAGAGATTTTTAATTCGCGGTTTTCAATTTTCCGTACTGGTTTCAGGCTTTACAACAGAATTAAGTCTCAGAATGATATACCCAGCAATGTTTAATTCTATATTAACTAGTAAATTTATTGTAATCATTTTTCTGTTTTTCACTTAAGGATAATATTAATAGTGTAAAATTTTCCAAAATAATCATAATTATATTGTGTGTATGCTAGGGACATATACCTAGGAATATGATCTAGCCCTATTTTCTATGTTCATATTATTATGTTTGTGTAATATTGATTGTATTCTGTTTTATTTTCTTTAATTAAATAAATAAATAAATTAAGAAACGAGTGACGCCTCCGACTAATAATAATAACTACGAGTCTTACAAAAGGAGCAAAGTATTTTTTTAAACTTACATATTAAATTGTAAGGAAAGAGTATTATTACATTACAGTTTCTTAAGTTTGTTCACCAGAACTTAATTGGTGCAGGAGGAGTTCAAACATGATCTAAATTCAACAGTCGGGGTAAATAACTTAATCATCCCAACAGACAACTATCGATGATATTCGTGTTTCCGTGCGAAGTGTTTTTAAGCTTTCGGTTCAATTAATAAAAAAATACGGACCTCCTTAACTTCCTCCTGTGAAGCAGCACCGTGGGCACAATTTTTCATAGTGTCGGTCGCAAACATTGCCCGCAGTGTGCCCGGAAGAGCCTTAGCCGGGTCCGTGCAGCCAAGACAGTCTCGGAAATAGTCCACTGCATTTGGTGCTGACAGCTCCAAAGCTAAAATATTTCCGCTCAACATGTACAGCGACAGCTCCCTAAAAAGTCAAGGTAAATGTTTTACTCGACTGCTTCAGAAGAAAGTTTATTATGTTTATTATTTTCAAGGAGGTATAGTAAAATATATTAATTTGATAAGATGAGGTTTCTCGTGTTTTTCTTTCGGTCGCCTCACAAACGGGCCACAACTAAGACGTTTTTAACTATGCATGCGAAGGATCTATGAAGAACCTTCTGAAACCTTCTTCACAGCTTTTTCTATGCGGACTCCCAATGACGATGCTACCGGATATTGCCAATGTTCCGAAATTAACTACCAGGGAATTTCTTAATAACTAATACTAAAACTTTATTTCGGATAAACAAGAACCATGTGAAATTAGAAAGTTATAACTTAAAAGTTTTCGAAACGTCGGGCTTTAAAAATCATGTAATAACACGCGATTAAATAACCGAAAATTAATAGTTGTCTGAATTGCAATGTGCAATCCTGAAAGCCTTAGAAAATACTTAGTTATAAAATTAGAACCATCGAAATACTTATTACATATGTTAGTTTTTGCTATTATACTAATGATTCTCTCTCGACGGATTCTGCCATCGGACATCACCAAGAAATAGATTCTAATGTTGCATACCTGGCTAGTACCTTACACTCAAAACAGGTGTGGACCTGCACACTACCGCATTTGTTCTTTCTTGTCTACATCAATCTATGTTACATAGGCGACAGATAATTTTACTGATTCAATTAAAGCTTCAATTTATATAATTTGGTATAATTGTATAAGTTAAGAGTGGAAAAGGTAGTCAAAGGAATAATCGTAGATCATTTGCATGGCAAGAAGAAATCGTATATAGCTATTCTTAGCCGACACTATACGACATTATTATTAATACTTACTGTAAAATGTGCATCGGTACAAGCGCGTATATCTTTTTGATTAACTCTACATTTAGCCGACACAGCTTTGCTTGAACTATCCGGAATCCTCTTTGCGAAATAAAACTTAAAATTTTGCCGTAATCTTTCTGGGACATCGGTTTTAGCATAGTAAATGTACTGCAACAAATATAATTTTGTCAAGACTTACCACCACGGCTAACACCAGTCTTTACAAAATTAATCAACTCTCAAACTCAAACGTTCACGCCGTAAATCCCCGAAGGGGTTGGCAGATGTACCACTACTCCTTAACATCACGTGATATTGTTACCTGTTGTTCAGAGTATCCATGTTTTTGCTTGGACAGTGTAGTCACGTGATAGGGGCAGGCCTATCGCCGTTTTGTACGAATACGATAAAAACATAGCAATGTAGGTTTCCTTACGATGTTTAACTCCCTGTTTACTTCCCTCACCGTTAACAACCATGGTAAATTAACCACACATCTGACTTTAGGAAAGACAAATTGGTATATGCCCGATCCGGGATTTTAAAAGCTTATCCTCTGCACAAAAAGCGGTGTTCTACCCAATGAGCTATCGCGGTATACGCTAAATTAATGTGGGTACCTATTTATTTATTAAGCTTGAATACGTCTCGGCGGAAATTCTGAAATACACCGTGAACATATGTGGAAATACATAATTACACTGTGGATGATGGGTTTCTTAACTATCCAATCCTACTAAAGTTCCTTAGCCGCTTCGTACAATACACACTACACACGGGATTAATATAGTGCATAAAAGAAATTTGAAAATTCATCACTGTACATGGAATTTTGAAGATTAGGTTAGGCAGTAAGTATACGATACACATATACGATACGATACGGAACACATTAAACTATGCCGTGTATTTTTTTTTGACAAACTGTCTAAGTCAGCTAGCTTATGAACTAAATGATTACACACATCATTTTAGAAAGACAAACATGAACATACATACATACATATACTCACGGCTATATTTCCCTTGAAGGGGTAACCAGAGCTAAGGAATCATAAATTCCTCAGCCACATTTGGAAGTTGAGTGGGGAAAAAATGGTAAAAATAAAGGTTTATGGTGATGGGTCTCCAACCGCATCGCCCAAAAATCCAATAAAAAGCCCCAATACCCTTAGTTGCCTCTTAAGACACCCGTGGGTAGAAAGGGGTAGCGACATTCTAAGCCGGCACTACATAGCAACAAACATGAAAGAATGCGATTATTAAAATAATACCTTGTAGTTCCTTTGTAGAAAGTCTTTTTCGTAAACTCCGAGCAATCTTTGATGAGTAGCAACTTCTGAAATACGTTGACAATATTGCCGACTTGCAACATTTCCACCTTGACGTCAGGACATTGAGAACGTCGTAACAACTGGGTTCCTCGCGCCACGTCTAGCACCTGCACCGAATTGTCGAAAGGGAAGAAGTTGAGGACATACTCTTTTATCATATCACTTTCTTCAATGTACATCTCAGCTTTGAAGGTATACTTATCGAAGTAATCGTAAACCTGTAAATTATTTTGTTAAATTTTAGCATAATAGAAAAAAAATGCGTAATGCATTTTGAAATACCTACCTCTCCATTTTTTTAAATACACATGCATATACTCAAGTCATTAGTCCCTTTAAAACGACACGAGAAGATTCTGCTAGAAGAGATTTTTTGGCCTGGGGGAATAGTGTTCCGGCTCTTCAGGGCTGCGCATCAGAAATCAAAGCCTCTGCCTACCAAATTGTAAAATACTAATATAGACTAAGTTTACTAATATTATATGGACCTTATTGTCTGATAATAACTGATTTATTATTATTTAAGGGTCGGCAACGACTATCAATCGCCACTTTTTCGATGTTCATTTACATAATTGCCCCTTTTTCTCCATAATTCGGACACCCGCTGCTCTACCACACGCTCTATTGTGTGTAAATTATTATTGTGTGTGTGTGTATGTGTGTTTGTGTGTAAATGTTTCCTCCGTGGTTGACCTCTATATTGGCTCTGCATGTACAGCTTTCACCAATTTACTTTATGTGCCCGGATAATCGTAATATTCCTTTTTCCATATTTTTACTAGCTTCGCACGGGTAGCGTTGTTTTTTAAATATCTAAGGTTTCTTCAATAACTGCTCAGCTTTGTGACATTTAGCGCAATGATTGCAATTATTAGCACTCATGTATAGGTAGCATGAGGCGTGTGAGAGCGTGTATGTCGCGTGAGAAGTGAGAAACTGACAGATTGTTCATACAACATCTGTCAGTTTCTCAGTTCTCACGCGACATACACGCTCTCACACGCCTCATGCTACGGGGGCTGATCAGTGTAGCTATAGTTTTATGACTTTAATCACAGACTTAAGTCACAGGCGCGTGTGCTTATTTCATGTATAAATTCGATGTTTCTCTACCGATTTTTATGATTCTTTTTTTATTGAATAGGTTATAATGTTAACTTTTTTATATTAGGGATGAGGGAGAGTATTATAAACGTAATTTCTCCCGTTTTCCCAAAACTTCCCAAAATTCCCCTTTACTACTCTGCTGAAAAGTATACTGTAACCTGCCCAGGAGTATGAAGAATAATTGTGCCAAGTTTAATTTAAATCCGTTGAGTATTTTTTGTTTCCATAAGGAACATAAAAAACCGACAGACAGACAGACAGACAGAAAAAAATTTTACTGATTGATTTTTTGGCGTCAGTATCGATCACTAATCACTCCCTAATAGGCAAATACCTCGCTACGTCGCGTATAGGCCGCTTAGTGACATAATTCTTGATCTTTTTGAAAGAGACCATAAAACTATTGATTGGTCTCAACTGAAAAATTTATCCGATATTAACGACCTGGTATTTACATTCACGGAGTACCTTTACAACTCTCTTTGATTTGCATGCGCCTTACAAAACAATACTTATTAAAGAGAAGACCTACCCATATATAACGGAAAATCTTATGCTATTCATGTCTATACATGATGACGCATTTGATTCAATGAATCATGCATTAGTATTAGCTAAACTAGCTTACTATGGTTTTGATGCTTCTACTGTTAAATGGTTCAATAGTAACCTCACTTCACGCTCCCAGATTGTTAGGCTTACTAAGAGGAAAGGAGAAACTCTGTATTAAGATGAATATGCAGTCTCCAGAGGAACGAATGATTGGGGAAAAGATGATAATAATAAACGTTTTTGGTGACGGATCTCCAACCACATCACCTAAAAATCACTTAAAAAGCCCCTTTACCCTTAGTCGCCTCTTACGATCACCCACGGGTAGAAATGGGGTAGTGTTATTCTAAGCTGATACTTCACGGCGAATACTAATATATAACCTTGATTTATATAACACACAGCGCCATCTCCCATCTATCTAGAAAGCAAACAATATTTTTGTTTTCCCACGGGAATATATTTCTTTTCGGGATAAAAAGTACCATATTATTTAATTTGGACTTCTAACTAAACGTCTGCAAAATTTCAAAGCAATTGGTTTAGTAATTACGGCGTGAAAGCGGAACAAAAAAACAAACAAACAAACTCACTTTGCGATTTATAATATTAGTAAGGTCTAGTAAGGATATATCTAGACCTAATCTACGAACTACAGTTAATCGTAAAGACTACGAAACAGTCTTCTCGTAGACGAGTGCTTCGTAGCATTCTGAATTGTAGAAACCGTTGCAACGGTTGAGTCAGTGTGTGTTTTTACGGGCAACAGTTCTGAGGTAATAAAACAAACCTGATTTAATTTAAAATACATGATATTTCTATATAGTTTTGGTACTTACCATTGTTTGGAAATATAATGTATATTAGTAAATATAAGTGCTGTAAAATAATATTTATAATAACGTATTTTCAAAGAGAAAATGTTAAAAGCAAAAATTAAAAGGATTACAAAATACAATTAAAATAAATAATAATAATGGATGGATGTATAATTGAATTGAATTTTAATTGAATGGCAATTGTGTAGAACATTTCTGCCAGCGTCAAGTCATTGGAGTAAATCAAACAAACAAAATAATACGTATTCCAACATAAAAAAAACCTGACATTAAAATATATACATAACAAATTGAATATTCGAAACAATTTAAAAATGCGAAATAAATATTATACTACAGAGAAAAGATGATGATGATGATGTGAGAAAAGTACCAGACATTAATGTAAGATATTATATAAAGTTTGACTGCAGATACCTACGTACGGCACATACACATATACATGCAAACACACACATGTATCCCAAATATAATGTTGATTATATTTGGGATACATGTGAGTTGATTATATATATATATATATATATATAAAACCAGAGATGTAAACCTTGAAAATTGTATTATATTATATTATAAATTAATATGATTTTCTTGAATAAAAGAAATAATTATATCTAAAACAATAGGATTTATATCATGGAGAAGTGAAGCAATCGAACATGGTAAATGAAATTTATGGGTGATTAACTGTTTTAAAAAATTTACATGATTGTACTTTGGGCAAGCAAAAAATATGTGATTAATGTCTCCGTCCTCTAGTCCACATTCACATAAACTAGAATTTAAAATTTTGATTTTATGGAGATGCACAGGTACACAACAGTGACCAAGACGTAACCTACTAATCATCGATGAGTATTTTCTCCCCAAATATTTATGATTGCAAAACCAGGGCTTTGGGGGAATATTTTCTTGAATCCTTCCGTACGATATACCTTTATACTTACTTGTTATACGCCATCTAGTTTGCCATCTTATTAGTAGGTCACGTCTCGGTTGCAAAGATAGGTCTTGAGCATATACTTCAAAGGGGACTCTGTCTCCACAAATGACCGCCTCCTTAGCTCCCTTGTCTGCTCTTTCATTTCCGTAGATGCCAACGTGACTTGGAATCCACGCAAAAGAAACATTGAGGCCGAGCTTAATACAATTATTAATTAGTGATTTACAACGGAATAATAGAATATTGTGGGAACTTTCTTTGAATGGATTTGATGTTAATGAATGGAGAGAACTCAATGAATCTGTGAAGATGACAGAGTTTTTTAACTTAAAAAGGATTATGTATTTGATTGCCTCAATTAATCCCAGATACTCGCCTGTAAATACAGTGGTTAAAGGAGGGCATTTAATTTTTTGTATTATATCATAGTTTTTATGATATACCGCAACACCCACGCAGCCTTCTTTGTCTAATTTAGAAGCATCTGTGAAAATGAGATCAAAACCCCTCCACAGATTATCAACTATGTTTAAAAACTTCTTTGCAGCAAACTGGTCGTTTTTGTTAATGCCGATGTTAAACTTGACTTGGGGAATTAGAAGGATCGATTCCAAGTCACAAGAGAATAGAGGAAATCTTGTTATTTTATGAATGCGATAATTTGTATTATTTAATTTTGAATAACTTTTGACTAAGCAAGGGGGACTTTTATGTGTCCAATAGGGTGATGATGATACATATGAGGTAAGTAATTTTAATTTAGGAAACAAGGGGTGGTGATTATACTGGCATAAGCGAAATAAAAATTTGTCCGAAAGAAATTGTCTCCGCAAATCAAGGGGTGGTTCTCCACATTCAACCTGTAATGCATTTTTGGGGCTTGATTTCATTGCTCCACAGATGATTCTCATAGCCTTCGTTTGGATTATTTCCAATCGAGACAATACTTGATGACTTGTTGGGGTCAAAAGAAATGACGCATAGTCCATCACACTTCTAATAGTTGCATTATAAATCATTTTTAAATAAAAAGGATGCGCTCCCCACCAAGTACCAGCGAGACATCTGAGAATGTTCAGATTTTTTTCACATTTAGAAATAACGTGTTGTATGTGAGATTTGAATGTTAATTTAGAATCTAAAATCAAACCTAAAAATTTTATCTCATTTTTTACTGGAATGTTTGAGTTTGAAATATTGATGGAAATATTTGGAATCTTTCTTTTTCGGCTAAATACAACAATGGAGCTTTTTGAGGGAGACAGATCCAGACCATGAAGGCTAAGCCAATCGGCAAGTGAAAAGATACCCTTGGAAACCATGCCAGCTGCCTCTGCCACAAAGGTATTGTTACAGTAGAGCACAATATCATCAGCATATTGGAGTATTCTACAATGAGGAATAACAGACTTATGTAAATCAGATGTATAAATGTTAAACAGAAGTGGACTCAAGACCGATCCCTGCGGAAGTCCTTTGTTTAAAATACGGGATTCAGACAGAGTCCCATTTATACAAAGGACGACCTTCCTACATGATAATGAATTTGATATAAAATTTATGAATTTAAATGGTAGTTTTAAAGCATTTAATTTTGAAACTAAAACAGGTAAAAGAACATTATCATATGCGGAGGCAATGTCTAAAAAACCGGCTACGATACTTTCATTTCTAGAAAAGGCTAAACGTATGTCTGTCGTAAATATAGACAAACTATCTAAGGTGCTTTTGCCTTTTCTAAAACCATACTGCGAATTTGGAAGGAGACCAAGATGCTCAATTATCCATTCAAGTCTGTTTTTAACTAAGTGCTCGGCTATTTTCATGAGGACGCTGGACATGGCAATTGGACGATAGTTTGAGGCAACTTCAGGATCCTTCCCAGTTTTCAAAATGGGTACAACTAACTGTGTTTTTAAGTGGTTAGGTACCATCCCAAAATCTAAAATCTCATTAATTAAATTCAAATAGTATAGTTGACATGTCTCACCACAATTTACTAAAAATGAATATGGCACACTATCTATTCCCGGTGAGGAATCTTTAACAGAAGAAAGCACAAAAAGCAATTCTTTCATGCTGAACGGTTCTCCATATTTATTAAAATTATGAGAAGGGACGCTGTACTGAGGATTTTGAGTAACAAAAGGAGGGGCTATTTTATCCAAAAAACTATCAACCCACGTTGGCGAAGTCGGACATAGAGGCGGAGAGTTATTAAATGCACCTCTGAATTTTTTTATTTGTTTCCAAACGGTGTAAGCAGGTGTGGTTGGAGAAATAGATGAACAAAATGATTTCCAACCATCAACTTTTTTTTTATTCAAAAAACATTTTGTCTCTGCGTTAATTTTGACAAACTGATTAAAATTCTCATCAGACATGCATATATTGTAATTATTTTCAGCTTCTTTTCTCTGCAGAACTGCTTTTAAACACTCATTGTCCCACCACGGTGGAGATCTACGTTTATTGTTACTATATGATTTCTGCGGAATGCACTGATCAGCTGCAGTTGTAAGACACTTAATAATTTTCTCTGTGCAATGATCTAAAGACAAGTGATGAATGTTTGGTAGTTCTTTAATGTGATCATCTACAATACTTGAAAATGTAATCCAATCAGTGGAATGATTAATTTTGTATTTGATTCTGGATTGGCTGATGTTAATATTGTTTTTATGGCGGAATGGTAATGAAATGAGGATAGGGAAGTGGTCACTGCCAAAAGAACTATTCAGGACGGACCATGACATTGATGCAGCTAATCCGGCTGAAACCAATGTCAGATCCACAGCACTGAGATGCTCCCCAGGTCTTGTGCGTCTAGTTGGCGAACCATCGTTCAACATACACAGACCAAAATGGTCTAACATATTAAACAATGAATTCGCCAAACTATCCGTTTTACCACAACCCCACGCAGGGTGGTGAATGTTGAAATCACCCATAATAATGAATGGCCCGGATAGGTTAGAAAGAATGGTATATATATTGCTAATAATTAATGACGATGGTTTTGGTATATACAATGAAATAATGTAAATATTATACAAATGAATAATAACCAATGACCAATCACCGATGGGCGTAGTGTGCACCCTTTTGGAAATAAGGTCATTAGAAATTAGGATGGCAGAGCCACCATAACCATTGATTTTATCATCTCTGAAACATTGGTAGCCGGAAATCTTAAAAGGAGATTCCGGCTTAAGCCAAGTCTCAGAGATAGCAAATATTGATGGTTTATATTTATTAACGAGAAAGTATATGTCATGTTGTTTGCTACGAACGCTCTGAGCGTTCCACTGTAAAGCCGTCTGAAGCAGCTGATCCATTATTAATGATTAATTTACTGGAGGGAAATTTTTGTTCATTATTGGCAACGTTGGACGGTAAATTTTGAGTAGAGAGAAGTCTGATAAGCATTTCAATAAGTTCTGGAACTGTATAGTTTAGTTGATTTAATCCAGCACCGTTTGGAAGTGAACTAGGAGGGCTAGCAATTATTGCAGCATGAGCTATTTTATCATAGCCAGTTCTTAAAGGAGGAGGGCTTTTAGCTTTTGCGAAAACAGTTTTTTTATACGAAGTGGTAACAGGAGCTTTTTTGTTACGTAGCGCATCACTATACAACATTGTACGAGTGGGCGCGTATAATTTGCATGCCTCCGCATATGAAATATTTTTATCAGTCATTGCAATTTTAATATCTCTCTGTCTGTTGTACTCGGGGCAGGACTTGCTATTTGCAAAATGATAGCCCGAACACAAAAGGCAAGAAGCACTGCTTTCATCAACAGAACATGATTCTCCAGAATGATTATTCCCACATTTATAGCATCTTGGATTTGAACGACACTGGAATTTAGTGTGACCAAAACGACAACATTTAAAACATTGTATGCTAGGATAATAGTATTTACTAACTGGCAATGCGTTATAGCACACAAAAACCCTCTCAGGCAGGGTTTGACCATCAAAGGTCAAAACGCAAGTCTGAGATGGCTTCCAGCACTTAACACCGTCAGATACAGATTTAAAATTTAGACGCCGAACTTTGATTAATTTTCCACAACCACTCGGAGTACCTACATTTTCCATTACAACGTCTTCTGACCATTCAGAAGGAATACCTTTAACAATACCTTGCCGAGTCGTGCTAAAAGTGGGAATAAACATTCTGTATCCCTTTTCTCTTAATGGCTTATTACACATGAATTTATTCGCGTCATCATGATCTTTAAAAGTAAGCGTAATACGGTTTCGACCAATACTTTGTAAACTACCATTTATGATATTTAACCTAAGTTTTGAAATTTCTTTGCCAAATTTAATAGGATGAAGGGTTTCACCAGAGGATGGAGAGTCGGTCACTCGTTGTACATGTACCACAAATGGTCCCTTGTCATGATTAAAATATTCTTGACGGCCACTGGGTTTTTGGGCTGAGTATGCACCTGTAACAATTGTTGATTCAGATGGAGGTAATAATGAATTTGTAGGGAGCGGGCTGGGTGAGGATGGGGGTGAGGTGAGGTTTTGTCCTAAAGGGAGTAAGGTATCTGCAGTGTCTCCGCTTTTCGTCAATTCAGGTAATTTTATGCGTCTGGGTCTCTTCCTTTTTTTACCTTTGATTTGGTACCCATCATAGGATACAACAACCTGTTGGTCGACATCCGATGGGCACGAGTCTGAAGATGGAAATGAGGACAAAAGTGATTTAAAAGAGTCACCTGGAGGTTCCGAAGAACCCCCAGATGAAACTTCCATCGCTAGGATGGCTGATGGGAAATAATTTTATTAATCGACGTAATACAAAATAAATGAATTTATATGAATGAAAATATTATCCCAAAATAATATTATGAGAAATGATATTTAGGTTACTATTTAATGAAGGAAATAATTATAAAATGTTTCGAATTGAAAATTTTCACCCGTCTCCTCTGACACGACGTTGACAATCTCCTTGGATGTATAAAACTGACTTTGAGTGCTTATTGAGTGAACATAGATTACCTCTGTTTAGTTAAATAGACATCCTATATCCATGAAGTTATAGTATAAAGGCGGATTTATACAGGGTAAGTGCGCAAGTCAGTAGCGGCGCCAGTCTGACTGACTTCTAAATATTCGTATGCGAATATTTAAGTCAGCGCTGACTTCAACCGCACTGTACTGACTTGAAACAGTTCACATTGGGTTTTTTTCGGGTCAGCGCTGACTTGACTCGAATTCGGAGTCAGTTACTTACCCTGTATAAATCCGCCTTAAGATCCCACTGCTGAATCTCTACGTTCATGGCGTACAGAGTCAAACACACATTTTAACATAAGTTTATGAATAGGCGATTATACTGACAGCACGCAGCCAGGCAAAAGTGGCCGCAAGTAATTTTAATTTAATTAATGTTTATTATTTTCTGGAGAAAAATTTCGTTCACTTGTTTTTCAAATATAATACCACCCACATGATAAAAATGTATATAGAGAATTTAAAAATCGATGTGCCGTTGCACATTTGGCCGCAACTACCTCGCAGCCAGGTATAAACAGGTTATATTTTGGTATGTTTTATACGTTCATATGTTACACGCATGTTTCTTACATGAAATTAAAGCTATTTTTTTTCCTTATATGATGATATATGGCTGCCTGTGAAAAAATGGCCGCAAATCAGGGTTGCCATCTTTTAAAAACGCGATATTTCCAAGATAAGGAGAAAGAGTCCAAGATACATTTATATACAAATAACAACGAAGTCCTTTCACGGCATAACCATTGTACCCAGTGACGCTAAAATGTTATGATAAAATAACAATTTTTTTTATAAAAAAAAAGTTTATTGGTCAAGTGAAAATGAAAATAAGCTTAATTATAAAGAATGTATTGATGTATAATTATATTCATGAAAAAGATCAGAGGCTTTGATTCAACCTATATTTTACCGTCTTGGAGATCATTAAAAGAAAAGATGCTACGGACCATTTTCGTCAATTCTATGTGGCTCAACGCAACTGAGATCGACTGTCTAAAGTTTAGTGCGGAAAATAATGGTTGGCTTCTTTTGGATGGTTTTCCGAAACCAACATGGTTTTTGGGAAGTTCAACTCCGACACAAGTTGAAAATGTGTTGTGTAACACAGATAATAAATCTGCTTATGATGAAGAAAATTCTGAATGCGACGACGATAATGACAACTGCGATTCTGAGAGCAATGGGGAATCTGACTTCGATTAAATATTAAGAAAACAATAATTATTTTCTGACAGTCTCCGTGGTCAAGCGTTTTGACTGAACGAACTGTAATTAAAAATTACAATTTTTTCAATTATACGCATACATATTTTTTTTTATAATATATTAACACATAAACAAAATTCTGTACTTTATAATTAAGCTTATTTTCATTTTCACTTCACCAATAAACTTTTTTTTAAAAAAAAAAAAATTTATTTTTTTATATCATTTTAGCGTCACTGGGTACAATGGTTATGCCGTGAAAGGACTTCATTGTTATTTGTATATAAATGTATCTTGGACTCTTTCTCCTTATCTTGGAAATATCGCGTTTTTAAAAGATGGCAACCCTGATTTGCGGCCATTTTTTCCCAGGCAGCCATATATCATCATATAAGGAAAAAAAATAGCTTTAATTTCATGTAAGAAACTTGCGTGTAACATATGAACGTATAAAACATACCAAAATATAACCTGTTTATACCTGGCTGCGAGGTAGTTGCGGCCAAATGTGCAACGGCACATCGATTTTTAAATTCTCTATATACATTTTTATCATGTGGGTGGTATTATATTTGAAAAACAAGTGAACGAAATTTTCCTCCAGAAAATAATAAACATTAATTAAATTAAAATTACTTGCGGCCACTTTTGCCTGGCTGCGTGCTGTCAGTATAATCTCCTATTCATAAACTTATGTTAAAATGTGTGTTTGACTCTGTACGCCATGAACGTAGAGATTCAGCAGTGGGATCTTATACTATTACTATCTAACGACGACGTGATAGCTCAATGGGTAGAACACCGGTTAACGTGCAAGCGACTGGTGTTCAAATCCCGGGTCGGGCCTACACCAATTTGTCTTTTCTTAAGACATATGTGTGGTTAATTTATCATGGTTGATAACGGTGAGGGAAAACATCGTGAGGAAACCCACATGACTGAGTTGTACTTAGTCATGTGACAGTGTATTCGTACAAAACGGCGATAGGCTGCCCCCTATCACGTGAGTACACTGTCCATGCAAAACGTGGGCACTCTGAACACCAGGTGACAAAGTCACGTGATGTTCAGAAGTATTAGTACCTCTGCCAACCCCTTCGGGGATATTTGGCATGAACGTTAATGCTATGTTATGTTACTATCTAAACAGGAGAGCGCACTTACAAAAAATATGGTACACAATAATGAAATTTACTACCCGGCAAAAAAGCTTGTAATCTTTTGAACACTGTCAAGCAGAGAAATGTCCTAGAACGAAAGCCTGAACTAGGAGTGTGTCCCTCTCACTCGATTGCCAGTCGAGATTATGTTCAAAGAAAAACAAATTCAAACGTATTTATAGAGAATATTTTATAAAAAGCAGGTTACCAACTATTCTTTTTTAATAAATTGTTTTAATTAGTATCGTCGTCTATCAACTTAGAGATAAATAATCTATTAAGTTTGGTAATCGGTAAAATAATATTTATAACGGGTATCCCCATGGATACAAGATAAATAAAGTGTCCATAATTTATCATCTGTTCGTGTGACTAAGAAAATACCTTTCTATTAAAATAAATAATATAAGTGAAATAAATTGCCGTGTAGCGTCGGCCTAACATAGCACAAATATTTTTACAAAAAAATGCCACAATCCTTCAATTACTATTTTTTCTCTACTCAACTTCATAAAGTGGCTGAGGAAATTTTAATTCTTAAGCCTTGGCTTATAATCATAGATCGGATAATCGGATGCATATTTACGGAGTTTGTTTGCTACGCGGGCGATACTGTTGCCTTGTTTCATGATAGGTCATGGGAGGAAACCGCAACCAAAGCAGAGGAAGGTTTTGCACAACTCAAGGGTTGGCTGGACAAAAACCTCCTCTCCCTCAACGTGGATAAAACCCAATTTCTATGTTTCTTCAAAACGTTAGCATCCAGCCCTAAGGGAAACCTTGAGGTGAAAGCACATTGTGCTAATTGCTCTCGCAACAGATGCTCCTACAAGCCTTTGAGGAGAGTCAAAACAACAAAGTACCTCGGAGTGGTGCTGGATGAACGTCTCTCTTTCCAAGCACACATAGCTTACGTTAGCAATAGAGTCCGTAAACTGACCTATCTAATGAGACGCATTAGATACATAGGTGATGTTATAGTCCTACGTCTCGTTTACCAAGCGCTATGCCGGTCTATAATAAGTTATTGTATTACCATCTGGGGTGGAGTGGGCATCTCATTCATGCTACAGCTCGAGAGAGCTCAGAGAGCGCTCCTGAAAGTAATCCTTTGGTTGCCTTTCCTCTATCCCACGGATAAACTCTATGCTCAGGCGAATCGTTTTTGCAGTTATATATCGAAAAGAAATAGTTATAATATCGAAAATCATAGGTTTGTTAAGTATAATATCGTAATAATTTCATTTGACATCACAAATTCTTGGTATGTTTTGCTATTAGCAACATTTTATCGATCGATGACGTCATTAAGTACAAAATTTGAACAATCTTTAAAAAATCATAACTTTACAATTAGAATAGAATAGAAAACTCTTTATTGTACATCAGATATGGAAAAACAATTACAAATACACAGAATGAATTAACAAAAGTACAATTGGCGGTCTTATCACTAAAAGCGATCTCTTCCAGACAACCTTTGAATGGAGAGGTCAATAAATTAGAGTCATGTGAGATAGATGTACAACAACATGGTGAAACTGATGACTATGCGTTAATCTGCATAAACAATACAACAATCCAGTCATACTTAAATCTAGTTATAAAATAATAAACTATTAACAAACATATAAATGCTATGATACAATAAATTAAAACTACATACAAATATTATGATACATATTTTTATTTATATACTTAATATATATAATTTAATTTGCAACAGTATTATAGCGTTTCAGTGAGATAGTGCTTTTTTACCATATCCTTAAAAATAGATTGGGATTTAGCCTGACGAATCTCTACCGGAAGTGCGTTCCACAATTGAACAGCCTGCACAGTGAAGGAGGAGCCATAGTAATTGGTTGAATGGGAGGGAATGCTTAATAGAAGATTATGTTCAGAACGTAGATTAAGATCGTGGGAAGAGGAGAGAAATTGAAAACGTTCTTTTAGATAGAAAGGGGTGGCAGGATTGAATAAAATAGAGTGAAGGAGAGAAAGTGTATGTGCATTCCGGCGGAGACGAATAGGAAGCCATTTCAGTTGAGTGCGATATACAGATACATGATCATATTTCCTCAATCCAAAAATAAACCTAATGCAAAAATTTTGGAGGCGCTCAAGTTTATTAAGTTGCTCTTCAGTTATATCAAGATAGCAGGTATCAGCATAGTCAAGAAGGGGCAAGAGAAGTGATTGAGCTAACGCAGTTTTAGTAGCAGTAGGAAGAAAATTACGCAACCTTCTGAGGGATCCCGCTGAAGCGAACATCTTTCGGCTAACCATTTCTAATTGTGGCACCCAAGATAAGGTGCTGTCTATCATTATCCCTAGGTTTTTAACTGTAGGGCTAAAAGGAATTGATGTTCCGTCAAATAATATAGGCGGTAGTGACTTATAGTCGATCCTAGAAATAATTCGAGAACTACCGACTATAATTATCTGTGTCTTATTTGGATTCACTTTTAGTCCATATGCTTCACTCCATTTCAAAATACGCTGCAAATCAACATTAATCAAGTTTATGGACATATTTAATTGGTCAAAATTAGCCTGTGTGTAAATCTGAAGATCATCTGCATAAAGGTGGTAGGAAGAAGTTAGTTGAAGAGAAATACTATTAATAAATATAGCGAATAAAAGAGGAGACAACACACCACCTTGTGGAACACCGGCAGTTAACTCGCACCAGGGAGAGTAAGACTCCTCAATGCGAATACGCTGCCGTCGTCCTAGTAAATAACTACGAAACCAGTCAATCACCGTTGGAGATATGTTAAGAGAACGAAGTAAAGCTAATAATATTTCGAAGTCAACTGTGTTGAAGGCACTACTGAAATCTAGCAATGCCAGGATAGTCAGCAGACCCTTATCCATCCCCAAACGAATGTCGTCAGTAATTTTGACAAGAGCCGTGACTCATTTTAAGAATTACTCATTTTAAATGGAAAATATTCAAATTAGTCTTATATTTTCGTGTTTACTATCGAATAAAAATATTTTATCAATACCAAAAAAAACTTTGCATACCGAATTGTGTTTTCACCGCATTTTTTTTTTGTCATTTTGTAACAATATTTATAATTATTATTTTGGGCAGGACTTTTAGTTCCTCGCCTCTCCCATGGCCGAAAAAGAAAATATAAATTTTAAATGGGAGAGGCGGTACTCCCCGACAAAAGCACAGTCGGTCGGGGTCAGGGAGTCAGGTTCAAGAACCGACGGACGATCCGAGCCGTATCGAGCAGCACCGCTTTCTGCATTTGTGCTGGAACCGACACGCCACAGAAATCCAACCGCCTCAAGTTGGTCGCGAGGCTGGTTGGAATTAACCCGTTCGCGGACAAAACAATTGGGATTATTTCTGTCGAAGTCACACCCCACATGTCGGTGATCTCGTGAGCCAGATCGAGATATTTCCGACGCTTCTCGGTGTCGGCTTTCACGAGACCCTCGTCATGAGGGATAGTGACATCCACTAGAAATACCCTCGACTGCGACCGATCCCATACCACGATATCAGGCTTATTCGCTAGAATAGTCCTGTCCGTGATAACGGATCGGTCCCAATAGATTTTGGCACGGTCGTTTTCTAGGATTGGCTCCGGCAGATACTTGTAATACGGCAGCCTCTGTTGCAAGAGTCCGTATTTCAGAGCGAGCTCCTGATGTAGGATTTTGGCTGCTTGGTTGTGTCTGTGCAAGTACTCAGTTTTAGCAAGAGCCGAACAACCGGAAATAACATGCCTAAGTGACTCTCCGGGACGGCCACATGCTCGACAGATGTCCGTGGTACCGTCCTTTAGGATGTATTTCCGATAGTTCCGCGTCTTGATAACCTGGTCCTGTATTGCACAGACAAAACCTTCGGTTTCCCCAAAGAGGTCCCCGAAAAGCAGCCAATGCAGGGAGGCTTTACGGTCCACGAAAGGTTCGTGAAGTACCTTGTAAAACCTGGTAGAAAAACAAAAAAAAAAAAATCGTTTAAACAAACTCGTTTATATATAAATTATATTCTAATGTTAGTTATAAGTTTTAGATATATTATTTCATTAATATAATTTTCAATAATTTTTTTATTTCTTCATATAATGTCACAGGATTGTATATAAGAAAAAATAACAAAAATGAACTTATTTATTTTTGTAAAATCAAGAACAAAGCAATTGTAAAACACTGTAGGCGTCCGCAGTACAGGCTAGGCCTAGTGCGGAGCCATTGCTCAAATATCATGTATATATTTTTTTTGCAAATTAATAATTTAATTTACCTAAAGTTGACCGGCGGCTTAGTATGGAAAGCACTTCTTTATCGTAAAGATTTCGGGATTTCGGAATTGATGCATTTAATGTTCGGAATATAGAATTAAATGTATTTTCATTACGTTTGTAGTGTTTTCTATTACAATATATTATTTGTATGTACATTAATTGTATGGAAAAAAACCCAATGTTTCGGGATGAATACCGTTAGCGTTTTGGTTATAAATATAATTGAATGCACACTCAAATAAAGGTTTTTAAATGAGGAGCCGTAATTATTTGCGTTGAGAACAATATTCGAATAACATTGTGAAGCTTGTTGTGCACTTAGCTGCACATTTACTAAAATTTAATAAAAAAATAATGTATTTTTGTCTTTTTTTAGCACATTTAGCACAGCTACCCTTTTTCTTTCACCTTTCAAATACTGAATACGTATTTGCATCGGCGTTTAAAATTCAGTTTAAGTGCAGATGCTTGCGAATATCCATTATGAATTATGATGTTCGAAGCTTGATAGCTAGTTATTTTATAAAAAAAATATATTTATAAATTAATATTATAATTTGATAGGTAGGTAACCAACTAACTCGTAAATTCGTAATTGTTTGATATTAATCCGAATAGTTCAAAATCCCTGATTTTTTTCGAATACCGACATTGAAAAAGACAATTCCGAAAAAAGAAGCCGTCTCCATATTTTCTTAGCCAAAAAATAAGTTTAGGTAAATATGCATCCGATTATCCGATCTATGCTTATAATCTACTAATTAAGAATATGAATGTATGTCTTTTAGAGGAACTCTTATTAAAACACTAACAGATGGTCACCCTACTTAAAACGAGACACATTCCAGTTTAAATAGTACTTCCATGCCTTTGTCGTGGCGTATTAGTGGATTAGTTGGGGATTGTTGGAGTGGGGCACTATGGTTTGTCACGCCGCCGCGCCAATGTCGCAACTTGCATCCACACACTGGCGCCCTCGTCCCATTTATTTGGGTCTTTGTCTAGTGCCGGCTACCGATGCTACAAGTCAAGAAGCGGAAATGTGAAATGTGACAGAAAAGTAACTTACATATGGAATACCAGTAAAAAGGGTATGTTTTTTGTTATTTATGTTTACGGCTATAAGTCCCAAAAAGGGGGAGGCTTTGGGATTAGTGGTAACCCTAATCGAAAATAACAGATATCGAAAAAAAAAAACACAGACATTTAAACAACTGTATAATTAAAAAGTATCGAATCTAAAAACTAAACAAAACATATTAAAACTAAAACACAACAGCAATCCTTAAAAAAGTAATAATACGTAATTTACACAAACGATTGATTCAGTAAATAAAGAGGTAATAAACTAGAGTAAAGAATCATAAAACGTTAGTCTGATACTATTTGTTTTTGATGGACTTGGCGATGTGCCAGAAGAAGTACTCGACCTCGGTGACGCCGTCCTCGGCCAGGTCCGTGCAGTGCACCGCGTTCTCCACGCGCGACTTGCCGTAGTGCGCGCGGATGCTGTCCGGGTATATCTGACGACACACATCCTGAAAGAGTACACACTTAAGTTATGAACTACCCACTATCTCAACTAATATTATAAAGTTAAAGGATTTGTTTGTTTGCTTAAATGCGCTAATCTTAGGAACCACAAGTGCGATTAGATAAATTATTTCAGTTATAGATAGGTCATTCACCGAAGAAGGCTAAGTTTCATACTGAATCGTTGTTGTAATTGCCGGTCGACAGCTGTTCACATTGAGAAGTTAAGAAAGTCATCAGAACTCTGTCTTAGTAAGTGGTAATCAGTGCACTCACCGGATCCACGGGTCCGCACAGCTTGCGGAAGTCGCTGACGACGGTGGCGTTGTTGGCCGGGTCCACCGCCTTGATCTCCATCGCCACGCACACCCCGCCCGCCAGCTGCACCGCCATCGCCTGCGGAAGTATACGCGTACATTATGATTTATATCAGACGTATTTGCGTACGTTGGGTGCTAGATATGGGATATTCCTTCAAATAATTTAATGTTTTTTGACATGAATTCCTCATGTGGGGATTATTACTCATAAATAAAAGATGTTATTAAAGGAAAGAAAGCCAGTGTCGAAAAATTTTTCTTTCCTTTAACAACATCTTTTATGTATGAATATTCCTTCAAATCTTTAATTTCCATTAATATAATATTATGACGAAGTGATAGCTCAGTGGGTAGAACACCGCTAATCGTGCAGATGACTAGTGTTCTAATCCCGGGTACAGGGCCGCGCCGACCCCAGGCAGCGCCTGTGTGCGGAACCTCTGAAGCGCTTCTTTTTAGGGTTCCCTACCAAAAGGTAAAACAGGACACTATTGTTAAGACTTTGCTTTTTGTCTGTCTGTCTGTCTGTCTCCAGGCTATATCTCATAAACCGTGATAGCTAAAAATTTGATTTTTTTACAAATGATGTACTTGTATTTCTGCTACCGTTATAACAACAAATACTAAAAAAAATAAAAATAACTATTAATTAGGGTCCCAAAACGTGTTATTTTCGTATTTTTTGTTCAATTAATATTTTCGCTGTATCTTATAAACCATAATAGGAAGAAAGCTGGAATTTTCACAACTGATTAATTTATGTTGCCGCTACAATAAAAAATACTAAAAAGTAGAAAAAAATATTATCAATTCATTTCATACAATAAACGTGTTTTTTATGTGTGTGTGTAGACGCTTAAAGTTTTCACATAATATTTACTTGTATATCAACTTTCAAAACAAATAATTAAATAACAGTAAAGTAAATATTAATCGTTTTTAATGTTTTTAGTTATATTGTTAACTGTGTAGCAATGAAAAAATGTGTTTCTTATCTTATCTTTTATCTTAAAGGACTCCCATACAAAAACGTAATTTTCTATTATAGATGATAGAGCGGAACCCTTCGCGCGTGAGTCGACTCGCACTTGGCAGATTATTTAACGAATTTAGATTTTTAATGAATATTTTTAATTGTAAATTATGTCCGAAATAAATTTGTAATATTTAAATAACAGCTTTAACTAAATGCTTATGGGTGTAAGCATTTGGGAAAAAGTACATCCCACCAAAAACATTTTCATGTAAAATGTTGCCATGAAGAGCCCATATGACAAACATAGGATATGATAAACATATCCTTGTAAAGTCAGGGATAGGTTAGGTAGTGTTAGAAGCTTGACTCTACACGAGATCTGATAACTTTTTGACAGTGCGAGTCGAGAGAAAACGTTTTTGGTGGGATTTAATTTCTTTTTGTAAGTTGTTTGTAACATTTTTTTTGACAAGGAGTTCCTATATATATATATATATATATATATATATATCTGGCCGCTATTGACAATATATCCCGAAAATTTTGTTGATCTAGCATAATCCAAACCCAAGTTACGACGGTTCAAAAAAACGACGAAGCGCTTCGAGAAACGGTTGGTAGTGCCCGTTCGTTTCGCTTGGCTCGTCTTGGCGGGGGCACTACCTTGCCCCCTGATAAAATAATATTAATTTACAAATAACAATTTTGTCTGTCTGTTCCTTCCGACTAGTCTCTAAAACGGTATAGAATAAGTATTTTTTTCTATTCAAAATTAGTTTTTTTTTTAAATAATTAAAACAGAAGTTATGTATATTTGTCTAGAAAATTACATAAATTATACATACCGACCACTACTTGAAGCGTTTTTTGAATCAGATTCAATAACAGTGTCATCGATGTGACGACGTCGAAGTGGGTGGTTGAGCCGATAACTATTTACTTATTTTAGTTGCATTTTTGTTACGTTCTTCTTCTTGTTTTCTTTTCGTTATTAGAGGTCGTAACCAGATAATTTGTTTCTTAACTATTTATTATAAAAATTCAACCTTACACACAATTGCAATCAAATGATCGTTCAATTGTGTTGTTTTTCCTTGGCTATCTCGATCATTATATAGCAAGCATCGCATCGGGTTGAGTTCAAAAACTCACTAATACACATACTTATACAAACTCTACGGCTCAAAAAAAGTGCCGCCGTTTTAACTTTGAGCTCGTAAGTAATGTTACGACATCTGTTCGCAAGTAGGAGATAGGATTTGCCACTACTAGATAACAGATGGCGTTACTAGTATTCTAATAAGTAAAGGAATTACTAGATGTTTCTCGAATATCGACTTTTCGAGAATGTGGTACTAGAACTTTCTGTAATATTCGCGTATTTGAGATTTGGCATATATAAAGAGCGACGCGTGCTACGGAGTGATTCGAGTGCGAAGAACTAAAGCGAGAACAAGCGAAATACTAGAGCGAAGAAATTAAATACGACAGTGCAGTGATATACGGATTACGGAAATAAGCTTAACGGTGTGGACAGTGTTACTATAACGGAGTAAATTAGTGTTGTTAATTAGTGCGAGTATCGATAGTTAATTATCGATAGTGTTTGTTGTGTTGTGTAAAGTGCGTTATTGGTCAATAAATATAATTACACCTTATTGCACGAAAGTGTGACTGGTATTTATCAAATTAAGAACCCGGTACGTAACAATTGGTGACAGAAGTGGATTTGAAGATGCCAGTTATGCCGAAGGAAGACGGAAGAGAGGGTGTGAAGACACGCGCTCAGAAAGCCGCAGAAGGTGAACAGCTGTCGGAAATGAGTTCATCGGTCATGAACCCTCGGAGTGACATTCCAGAGGAGACGTCCGCGGTGACTAACGCGCCGTCTACATCAACGGCGCCGGCGGCCGCAACTAATACTGACTTGACGATGATAGTTGAAATGTTTCAAAGCATGCGTGAAGCACAACAAAGCATACAGGATGTTGTGAAAAACATACATTCGGAGGTACAGGATGTTAAAAAAAACATACATTCGGAGGTACAGGGTGTTGTGAAACAAGAAGTTCGTGAGTTGCGCGAGGAACAGCAAACTAAGTTCTCACAAGTTCTCACTGCGGTCAATGAAGTCAGTGGTCGGGTGGTTACTGTGGAAAAAGACGTAGAGCAGATGAAGGAGCAGGTAACCACTATTGAGAAAGATATCGATGACATGAAGACCGACTTCCGCGGAATGGAGAAAAGGGTTCTGCAGCTTGAATCACGACCGGTCAAGGTTGTCTCCGGTGAGAATGTAGTAGCTGTCCATGGTCCTCGTGTGAAGGTTCCTCCCTACGACGGAACAACATCCTGGTCGGCGTATAGACATCAGTTCCAGACTGTTGCGGCTGCCAATGGTTGGACTGATGAACAGTGTTTGACTGCACTGACGGTGGCACTCCGAGGTCAAGCACTGTCAGTAATAGAGGCGCTGCCGACTCCGAGTGGTGGTTTCAAGGACCTGCTGGATGCGTTGGAGTCTCGCTATGGAGAGCGACACCTGGAGCACGTGTTCCGCGCTCAGCTGCGTGATAGGGTCCAGCGTTCTGGAGAGGGACTTCAGCAGTGGGCCCTTGAAATCGAGAAGCTCGTCCGCAAGGCCTATCCCAGTGTAGATCCGAAGACGGTGGAAATGAACCTGGTGCAAGCATTCGTCGACGGCATCAGAGATATCGAAGTGAGAACAGCGGTGAGACTTCAACACCACACGTCTCTCAAGGATGCCTTGGCGAACGCTCTAGAAGTTGAAGCTTGCCGCCAGGATACGCGCCAAACTCATCGACTTCGTGAGATTGCGGAAGCAAATGAGGACGTCAAGGTCATTAAAGCACCCGTCGGAAGGAGTACTGGACCGATTTGTTATGGCTGCGGGAAAAGGGGCCATTTGAGATTAAGTTGCCCGCTGAGGAAGGAAGAAAAGAGGCAGGCAGAGGCTCCTGCCGCAAAACGAGCATTAGCCAGGACCGGGGGGCAGGTGCTGGCTAGAGAGGAGAAAGCCCCGACAATGACCATCTCACAAGCCTGTAACGGGAACAGTTTGGTGATATTGGGCTGTGTCAATGATCAAGACTGTAAGATGACCCTTGATACTGGAGCGTCTAGAACGGTGATCAATCCGGCACTGGTGAAAGCAGCGAATATCAAGTATAGCAGAGATACTAAGTGTCGGCTACTCTCCGCCTCTGGCCAGCGAATACCTGTCCTTGGTGAACTCTCAGTCAGGATGATGGTTGGCGAGACGTCGTATACTCATCAAGTCATTGTGGCTGAGATAATGGATGAATGCATACTAGGACTGGACTTTATGAAGAAATATAACTGCCGGATTGACATAACGAGAGGAATTTTCAAGTGTGGCCAGGAAGAAATCTTTATACTGGGTGGTCCCGTCGGGGAAGTGACATGCTTGAAAACCATCAATATTCCTGCGCGTTCTCAGAAGTTGGTTCCGGTGATGTTACCTGTAGACAGCGAGAAGAAGAGGCATCGTTGTGTGTTGATTGAAGAGACAGGGAAGAACGGGCCAAGGAAATTTCTGACAGCAAGAACTTTGGTTACAAGCAACAAGACGGCAATAGTGAAGGTAGTCAACCTTGACCAAGAAGATGTACAGCTTAAGCGGGGTGAAGTAGTTGGTCAGTGTGAAGAAGTAGTCTGGATGAGGAGCTGTCATTCTCCAAATGGGAAAGTCAAAGTGAAAGTCGATAATTCAACTGTAACGGACTTGTTAAGTGAGATCCAGGATGACTTATCTTACTTGGAGAGGATCAAGGTTAAACAGTTGCTGGTGAAATATGCTGACATCTTCTCAAATGCAGAAGGGGACTTAGGCAGAACATCTTTAGTGCAACACAGAATTGATACAGGGGACGAAAGACCTATTAGACAGAGAGCAAGGAGAATCCCAATCGCTAAGGAGAAAGAAGTTGAAGAATTGCTCGAAGACATGAAAAAGAAGAAGGTCATTAGTCCGTCCTCCAGTCCGTGGTGTTCTCCAGTGGTTCTTGTTAAGAAGAAAGATGGAAGCACACGGTTTTGTGTTGACTACAGGCAACTGAACAACGTGACAAAGAAGGACAGCTATCCTTTGCCAAGAATAGATGACACTCTGGATACTTTGAGTGGCATGAAGTGGTTTTCAACCCTGGACTGCAAGTCAGGCTACTGGCAGGTGGAAATACATCCGACTGATAAAGAGAAGACTGCGTTTTCAACTGGAAAGGGTTTGTGGCAGTTTAACGTCATGCCTTTCGGTCTCTGCAACGCGCCAGCTACTTTTGAAAGGCTTATGGAGTGTGCGTTGGCGGGATTGGTTGGCGAGGCTTGCCTGGTGTACCTCGACGACGTGGTCATAATAGGCAAAAGCTTCCAAGACCATCTCAAGAACCTGGAACAAGTCTTTCAGAAAATTCGTGGAGCAAACCTGAAACTGAATCCGAAGAAGTGCCGGCTGTTTAGAACTTCAGTGAACTATTTAGGACACGTAATCAGCCGAGAAGGAATTCAGACGGATCCGGAAAAGGTGGAAGCTGTGCAGAAATGGCCAACGCCAAAGGACAAAACAGACGTGCGAGCTTTTCTCGGCCTTTGCTCGTACTATCGACGTTTTGTAAAAGGGTTTTCTGAGATCGCCAAACCATTGCATCGGTTGACTGAAGATAAGAAAACCTTCTCTTGGGATGATGAATGCGAGTTATCTTTCAATGAGCTGAAGAAGAGGCTTTGCGAGACACCTATCCTTGGATATCCACAGCCAGAGGGACAGTACATCGTTGACAGCGATGCTAGTAATATGGCTATTGGTGGAGTGTTATCACAGATCCAAGGTGACAAGGAAGTTGTGATCGGATATTTCAGCAAGTCTCTATCTAAAGCGGAAAGAAACTACTGCGTCACGAGAAAGGAACTTCTAGCTGTAGTGAAGACCTTACAGCATTTGTACAAGTATTTGATTGGGAGACCGTTCAAGCTTCGAACTGATCATGCTGCACTGAAATGGCTTCTCCAGTTCAAAAACCCGGAAGGACAGGTAGCTCGATGGATCGAACAGCTACAAGAGTATGACTTTTCTATCGAGCACCGTAGTGGTAAATCTCATGGCAATGCAGACGCGCTTTCACGTAGACCGTGTCCGGAAGACTGTAAACATTGTAGGAAACAAGAGTCGAAGGAGGAGGTCGTGAAAGTGACTCGAATTTGTCCATTGGATGGATGGGAAACAGAAGCTATGCAGAAGGCCCAAGAAGAAGATGAGAACCTCAGACCCATCATGAAATGGAAGAAGGAAAAACACGATCAACCGGCTTGGAGTGAAGTAGCGTCCACAGGTGTGAGTACGAAAGCTTACTGGGCGCAATGGAACAGCCTGGTTCTGATCAATGGTCTACTGTACCGGAGGTGGGAGAAACCCAACGGTAAAGAAGAACACCTACAATTGGTCGTGCCCAGAGCCAAGGTTAAAGATGTACTGCGGGAAACACATGACGGTGTTTCGGGCGGGCATCTTGGGGTAAATCGTACGTTGCAGAAGGTTCGTGCGAAGTTTTACTGGCTTCATTGTAGGGACGACGTACAGGACTGGTGCCGGAAATGTACAACGTGTGCCGCGGTGAAAGGTCCGCAGACCCGGAGTAGAGGGGGATTACGGTTGTACAATGTGGGAGCTCCCTGGGAGAGGATTGCCGTTGATGTGGCTGGACCGTTTCCACAATCAGAGTCCGGAAATAAATATTTCATGGTGGTGATGGATTACTTCACTAAGTGGCCTGAAGTGTTTGCCATACCCAATCAAGAAGCAATAACTGTGGCTACAAAACTGGTTGAGGAAGTGATCTGTCGATTTGGCGTGCCCCTGGAGATACACTCTGACCAGGGAAGAAATTTTGAGTCACAAGTATTTCAAGAGGTGTGCAAACTGCTTGGAATGCATAAAACCAGGACGACGCCATATCATCCTCAGTCAGATGGAATGGTGGAGAGGTTCAACCAAACACTGGAGAGACAGTTGGCGAAGATGGTTGAAAAACATCAGAAGGACTGGGACAAACACATTCCATTATTTTTACTGTCTTACCGGTCAGCTGTTCACGAAAGCACGAAGGAAACACCTGCTTTCGTCAATTTCGGAAGAGAGCTACGATTGCCTGTAGATTTGTTGACAGGAGGGTCACCAGATGAGCCGCAGAGTGTAACTGAATATGTAAGCGATTTGAGGGAAAGAATGCAAGATGTACATTCCCTAGTGCGTGAAAATGGTTTACATGCTAGTGAAAAGATGAAAACCAGATATGACCGTAAAGCTAACACGCCGCGTTTCGAAGAGGGTATGCTCGTCTGATTACACAATCCAACTCGCCAGAAAGGGAAGTCCCCTAAGTTACAAAATAGGTGGGAAGGACCGTACAAGGTGGTCACTAGAATAAACGATGTAACGTACAGAATTCAACGCCAACCTAGAGGGGCTTGGAAAATAGTTCACATCGATCGACTTGCGAAGTACCATGGAAGCAATAATACTCGGGACGAGTATTAATGTAAGGAGGGGGTAATGTTACGACATCTGTTCGCAAGTAGGAGATAGGATTTGCCACTACTAGATAACAGATGGCGTTACTAGTATTCTAATAAGTAAAGGAATTACTAGATGTTTCTCGAATATCGACTTTTCGAGAATGTGGTACTAGAACTTTCTGTAATATTCGCGTATTTGAGATTTGGCATATATAAAGAGCGACGCGTGCTACGGAGTGATTCGAGTGCGAAGAACTAAAGCGAGAACAAGCGAAATACTAGAGCGAAGAAATTAAATACGGCAGTGCAGTGATATACGGATTACGGAAATAAGCTTAACGGTGTGGACAGTGTTACTATAACGGAGTAAATTAGTGTTGTTAATTAGTGCGAGTATCGATAGTTAATTATCGATAGTGTTTGTTGTGTTGTGTAAAGTGCGTTATTGGTCAATAAATATAATTACACCTTATTGCACGAAAGTGTGACTGGTATTTATCAAATTAAGAACCCGGTACGTAACAGTAATGTAAACTAAAACCCTAAGCGTAAAATGAAACCATAAACGTGAATAATAATAAACATTGAATATTGAGAGACTTGTTCAATAAGCGTAATAGATATTTTGTTGTTTACAAGGCCTATGTTGGGCCTATTTTACCTACTTACTTATATAAAAAAAATCTTTAAGGTAACAAAAATAATTTAGGTGGCGCGGGCGCGGCGCCCCTATAGTCCTGGCGCCTGTGTGCGCCGCACACTTCGCACACAAGAGCGGCGCGGCCCTGCCCGGGTATGGCATACATCAATTTGTTTTTCTAAAGACATATGTGTGGTTAATTTATCATGGATGTTAACGGTGAGGGAAAACATCGTGAGGAAACGCACGTGGCTGAGTCGTACTCAGTCATGTGACAATGTATTCGTACAAAACGGCGATAGGTCTGCCCCCTATACCTTGATTACACTGTCCAATCAAAACGTGGGTACTCTGAACACCAGGTGACAATGTCACGTGATGTTCAGAGGTATTAATACCTCTGTCAACCCCTTCGGGGATATTCAGCGTGAACGTTTGAGTCTTTGATAAAGTTTAAGTAGCTAAGTTTTGTGATATGTGATATGTATGTAGTGTAAATATGTTTTGCGAAAATCTGTTACTTAATTTTATATTTCTCAACATAATATATATACTCACGGTTATAAATCCCTAAAAGTGACTAAACATTGCTCAGCCACTTTTGACAGCTAATTGAGCAGAAGATGGTAAGAATGAAGTATCACTGGTGATAGGTCCCCCACCACATCGCCCAATATCCACTTAACAAGCCGCTTTGCCCTTAGTTACCTCGTACGCAATCCGTGGGAACAAATTGGGTCGTGCTATTCTAAACTAGCATAACAAAAAAAGACTAAAACAAATAAAGTTTCTCAATTACCTGGTACTCGCTGTATACCCCTTTGTAAACCTCATAGAATTCCTCAGCGTTTTTGATGCTGATGTTGAAGGAGGCGAGCGAGGAGATGTAGAAGTGACCGCCGGAGGTGATGTGGTCGATGATGGAGCCGAAGTGGCCGTCCACGATGGCGTGCGGCTTGATGACGCAGCACGTGCAGTCCGCCAGCGTCGCCGTCAGCGGCGTGTTGTACACTCCGTCCTTCACGCCGAACAAACCTTCCACTGCCTGAAATGAAAACCAATTCTAAAATTTAAAAATACTATGAACAGGGTAACTTTCTAACATTTCAAGGTTACAAGTTTAACTTATAATTATAAATGTAAGTCTACATCCAATTTAAAAAAAAGCTACAAAACTAAAACAATAGATATTGCTTGTCCGCATATCTTTAAGTACTCGCTCAGCCTAATATTATTTTGATTTTATTGGTATTTTGTTTTGGCATTAAAATATTTCTGCTTTTCAACACATTCTACTTTTTTATATAATGAGTAAGTGCACTAAACAGATATTTTTTTAATATCATTTATCCTATTTTGCCCTGGTTAGTTTGTGTCTATCGCATTCTCAAACCTAATTTTTAGACCATATGCATGCAAAATAAGATCACTTACTTCTTTGACTTCCTGTTCATTGGAGGCCCCGTGAGCGCAGTTGAGCAGCTTATCAAACCCGTAGTAACTCCGCAGCGTGCCCGGCGCCGCCTCGCGCGGGTCCGTGGCGCCCAGACACTGGCGGAAACGTTTGATTGCGTGCGGGCCCGACACCTCCATGGCCAGCACCGTCCCGCTCGTCACGTAGTCTATCACAAGACTATGAATAGAAAAGATTTAAAGGTAAATAGAAACCATTTAGCAAAAACACAACTTAATACAAAAAAAACTACTAATATTAATAAATTTCTTCGCTTAATTCCGCTAAATAATACAAGTTACAAATAGTTAGTAGACAGTTCGGCAGCGGCACTCGGTGGTCAGCTGCCGAACTGTCTACTAACTGCTCGTCAATGACTCGTGTTGAGTCGAAACGCGTCGCATGTTTGTGGTTGCCTGTGGTTTTCGCTTGCGGGTGTGTGTGTGGTGCATTGTCTGCTTTTCGATTTCTTGTAAGTGGGAGGGCGGGCGGTGCACAGTGCATGTTGCATGAAGACTGCAGGTATTATTTAGCGGAATTAAGCGAAGAAATTTATTAATATTAGTATTGCTATGGATTTCCGCAAAGTAACGCCTGATTCAATCCAATAACAAAAAAAACTTGCTCGTTATGAAAATATCAATTATTGTATTAATTTTGGAGTTAACTTGATCGAGCATTAAGTCCATATACATACATTTATTTTATGCAGTAGTGTAATCAAGCTGTGTAGTCGGCTTAAAATAACACTATTCAATTTATTGTCATGGGTGTTCGGAAGAGGCGGCTAAGGGTATTGGGGCTTTTTAAGTGATATTTGGCTAATGCTGCTTGAGACCCAACACCAACAACCTTTATTTTACAATCTATTCCCCACTCAGATTCCATAAGTGGCTGAGGAATTTCTTATTCTGAAGCTCTGGCTACCCCTCCTAGGGATTTACAGTCGTCACTGGAATTAATATGTAAGAAAGTCAAGTGTAGGCCAAACATTGAAAAAAAAATTAATATTTACGCTGCAATATCCAGAACCACGTTCTTGTACAACTCGACGGCTATGTCTTTGGTGAGGTGGCATATCCTGGCCTGGATCAGGCGGAAGCCTTGGAGCTCGACGAAACTTGTAATTTTACCTAAATCTTTTTGCGGCATCGGTTTTATCATCACGAATGTGCTGTAAGAACAACATATAGCATAAGATACTTGTACATGGTTAATGCGGTGGCAAATCTGCTAACAACAGCTCCTCATTACTTAGTCATAACTTAACAATCTTATTTTCAATCTTTATTTTCAGAAGAGGGAGTACTATATACAGATTTTCTGTTTTTGAACTTATATTCCCTATCTATAATAGTAAACAAGATCTCACCTTTCGACATTTTTGAAGACCAACCGTTGCGTGAGAGGAGTGCATTCCTTGATGAGCAGAAGTTTTTCAAAGATATTGATAATGTTCCCAATCTGTAGCATGCGGAGGTTCAATGACGGCATTTGCTGTCGCCGCAGCATCTGCACCCCGCGGGAGGTGTCTATCACCTGCACCGCGTTGTCGAACGGGAAGAAGTTCAGCACCAACTCTTTGATCTCGTCCACTTCCTCGACGTACATCTCGCAGATGAAAGTGTATTTATCAAAATAATCAAACACCTGTCAAATAAAAAAAATGAAATCTTTATTCTTTTGGGACTGTTGCGGTGACCTTATTTTACAATCCTTTCCCCACCCAACTTCCAAAAGATTTTTTTTATTCAGAAGCTCTGGCTACCCATTTTGGGATTCTTAGTCGTGATTATATGTTTATATGTTAGTTGGGCGATGACGTGGCTGGTGAAACTGATCTTTTCCCTGACCGTTCCTTTAACAGTATAAATTTGTCGCGAATCACATTACTAAAA
The DNA here is from genome assembly GCA_963576735.1 of Bedellia somnulentella. Classification (NCBI taxonomy): domain Eukaryota; kingdom Metazoa; phylum Arthropoda; class Insecta; order Lepidoptera; family Bedelliidae; genus Bedellia; species Bedellia somnulentella. Next base: position 867,164 of record OY755183.1, read on the forward strand.
TAAATAAGAAGATCTCCATATGTCAATTTACCATTGTCGAGTTTCACGTAAGTATTATTGAGCTAAATACAAATAAATCCGTTCTAAATTTCTATAAATTTGAGTTTATTACTCTTTCTTGCATAAAAATAACATAATCGAGGAAATCTTCTTGATATTCTGTAAATTGCTGCAAACTTTTCCTACACTATGACATTGATTGAACAACAATGTAACATAACATCGCTTGTTTATCAGGCGAATTAAAATCTTACTGCTTGTAGTTATTAAAGTGAAATTATTTTCATAACACAGTGTGGACAAACTGATTTGATTGATTATTTTAGTTTTAAGGATGTGCATAGCAATAAGAACTTTTTTAGTTGGTAATTTCGAACTAGGTTGAATATAGGTAAGTAGCTGTCTGTGAAACTATTAGAAATGAGATGTGATGTGGGACGTGGATCATGCTGATAGCTAATAGAATACCGAATGACGATGGACCAAAATTATTTCATCACACACAAAATACAACAAAGTAGCCAAAAGTCGTAGATTGAATGTAAAGTGGCGATAGGGGAAGTAATTTGCAGCAAAAAACGTTAATTGGTACCAAAATTGTCATTTAACTATACCAGTATATAAAAAATAGGGTTACTTTTGAGCAAAAATTAAAATTGTGGATGTTCAAAATACCGATTTCATATCATCCTAACATCACTTGTATTTCACTGATGAAAACATTCCAAAGTTGACAAAGAAATACATGACAAATACAAAATATACTGTTTATTACATTAGGTGAATAGGTCAGGTAAGTACGCCATATTATTGGAGTCATTATAATACAGTACTAAAGATCATAATGCCGCCTAAAAGGCCACCGCTACTAAATTCTATCCCCCAAAATAGATGGCAAGAACGAACTTGCGTTGGTAATTTCGACCAAGATATCCCATCTCCCGGGAGTCCTACACATAGAAGTTAATATATTTATATTATAGAATATAATGCTTGCCGTACATTTTTAAAGGGATGAAAAAGGTCCAATATTATCATTTCTTTGCAAAATCTTGCTTTTGTAGCCAAAAGTAAAAGTAAGTAAGTAAGTAGTACTTGGTTGCAAAGCTTGCAATCACACATGGTAAGTATGCCACCAAAGCGCATATTTACTTATTTATTTACATAACATAACCATTACAGGCATAGCCCAATGCGATTATATTAAACTTAAACATCTATTAAATACCTATCACATATACTAACATTATTATAATTGAACCTAATAAGTATGAAATAGTTTGGCTAAATCTTCACATTGTAACATCTATTTTATCATAACATAAGTAATATAATGAAGATTCTGTAAAGTCAGCCAGCGAACATGAGAATAAATCTACGCGATCTGCAATCTGGTTCAAAGATCTTAATATTACTAGCTATTTATGTGGCAATGAGGTTCTTAGATGCTGAAATTCCTAGTTTACACCTTTTTATATTGAAACTTTTTAATTTGGTCGGCTTAAAATCGGCCGCTGGAATCGGCCGCTAACTTCACACCGGTATTTATCAAGCCAATAATGAAAATTTATCAATTTATAATAATAATGTATTAATAATAAATATGGACATATTATACACCTATTAAGTTAGCCCCAAACTTAGTAAGACTTGTATTATGGAACGACTAACTAACTTAACGATAAATTTGATATTATATAATACATGTATAAATAACACCCAAGACTTAGAACCCGCAACCTTTCGGACCGAGAAGCTAGTCACCCATCCACTTGACCACGGCTGTCATCAATTCTAACTGCCTCCTTGGCCTAGCTGTCAAGTTATTGGCTCTTAAAGCATATATTTCGGCTTCGGTTCCAAAAATTTGCCATTTCTTTTATCAATACCTTATAAAACTTCTTGCTTTAACTTTTGATGGGGTTACATGACACAACCACCGTTAGGAGCTACAGTAGCTAAGTCAATGCATCGGTGAGGGCGTATATGTGCTGTGATATTGTAGATAACTTATAAATAGACACAACTATAAATAGACGTGAGTTCGAATCCAGGGAAGTTCGGATTCAAACTCGCGTCTCTCTATATGAGAATTTTTGGGCGTTGCGGTTTGAGACCCATCACCAACAAACTTTATTTTACCATCTTTTCCCCATGCAACTTCCAAAAGTGGCTGAGGAATTTCTGATTTCTTAGCTCTGGCTACCCCTTCTAGGGATTAATAGCCGTGAGTATATGTATGTATGTATGAATAAATATTAGATATTTATTTGTAGTTTAACTGCAATAATCAAGGAAATTACAAATGAAAATATAATCAAATCTCTATGACCAATGACAACCTCTAGCTAGTCTAGTTAAATTTGTCATTTGATTTGTGTATGTATGTGGTTGTGTCAATTTACAATAATAATATTAATCATTATTTGTTATTATTCATGAAAATAAAGGAAACGTGAAACCTTTGCAATTCAAGTTAAGATTACATAAGTCAAGTTTTTTTAAGAGTAAATATCAAATAAAAATGGTAACTATTGTTTTGCAAGTATTAAATAAGGGATGAGCGGTTATATTTTATTGTTTCTAGAGAAAGATGGTATTTATTCTTTATTCTACCGTATTTATTTATATATACATAACAAGAACATTATACAAATTTATTTTAGACCACCTCTTACATACATAACATAAAACATAAACGTTCACGCCGAATATCCCCGAAGGGGTTGGCAGAGGTACTAATACTTCTGAACATCACGTGACATTGTCACCTGGTGTTCAGAGTACCCACGTTTTGCATGGACAGTGTACTCACGTGATAGGGGGCAGGCCTATCGCCGTTTTGTACGAATACACTGTCAGATGACTAAGTACAACTCAGCCATGTGGGTTTCTCACGATGTTTTCCCTCACCGCCCACCACCTCTTAATTACGCTAAATATATTTATAATAAAAAATATAATTATACATACATACATTAACTTTAACTAAATCAAAAATAATAGAAAAAAAATAATTAAAAGTAACACGTCAAAATTAGGCAAACAAACCGCCCAAAGTCATACCCGGCCCAAAGGTTCCCATCACACTGGCAGCATTTCCACGGTGCTTAGCGAGCGAAATCCTCTGGACCAGAAATGCCCCTGAGCGGTAGTCCAATTCCCCGATCCCTCAAGCGACGACCAATTTCCCTAACAAAGTGTCTACCCTGGGATCCCCACACCCCCATTGTCTCGACAGCTAATGGTACAAACAAGTAACTCCCCATCAGCTGCGCGTATTTCATTGATTTTTGCCGCGCTGCCATCTCCGCCGCGGCCCCAGGATTTAAACTTGTGGAGCTAATGTGGGATGCCGCCAATGTACATACACACGTAGCATCCCATAAAAGGCAACGACCTCTCTCCCAGGGTATTAAAGTGAGACCGTCCGGACGTTTCCCGTCGCTGCGACACAAACCTGGTGGTTCCAAAACGGATGGAATGTCAGCAGACACGAGAGCCCTCCGGACGATGTCATTGATTGAGTGATGGCGAGAGAGTCTTCCTGCGCTTTTGACACAGTGTAGCCCATGACGCCCCAGCGAATCGACCGATGAACCACAAATACAGCGGTGTGGCTCACATATGTTGCATCCAAGACGAAGCGCCACGGCTACACGCAGGGAGTTGTTGTCCAGAAATGTACCTAAATGCGGAGATGGCAACGCATGCAACCAAGCACCCGACTCCGGCTGACAGACTGCTCTCAGACGAGCAAGCTCCGCTCCCGAGCTCTGCGCCAACAACCCACCGAGGGAGGACTTGCACAGTTCCTCATCCCAGGAGCGCTGTACGCTGGGCTTCTCTGGACAATCTCCTGCCGGGCAACGGGCTTGCCACAGCTGAAAAGCCTCATCGGCGAATGGGACGCTAAAACTGTCACCATCAAAACTTAGAATACGAGTGACAAGCTTCAGCACCCCATGCGAAGAGGCCAAGAATGCTGGGAGTTCCGTGTCCTGTAGGCGACGAACGCCAAGACCACCAAAACGTATTGGGAGTGCTGCCTGCGACCACTGTGAGGGAGACATATGAACGTTTAAAATTGTCTCTAATAGACACTTCAAAGTTTCGTCATATGAGTCTGCCTCCCCTCGACACAACCATACTGGGGCATAATTTAATGTTTTTTGACATGAATTCCTCATGTGGGGATTATTACTCATAAATAAAAGATGTTATTAAAGGAAAGAAAAATTTCGACACTGGCGGGGTTCGAACCCGCGACCTTCGGGTATACGCCCCCGTCGCTCTGCCAACTGAGCTACAGTGTCAGTTGGCATCCAGCGCGAAATTTCTCTATCCTTTGTTTCTTTTTTACACGTTTAAGTAGTGTTTGCGTTTCCTACCTCCGAATTTTAACTAATTCGGACGGCCACTTGTCTACCTTTTCAGATAGAATGCAAATGTTGGAAACGCCTAACTATCACATAATTTAATGTTTTTTGACATGAATTCCTCATGTGGGGATTATTACTCATAAATAAAAGATGTTATTAAAGGAAAGAAAAATTTCGACACTGGCGGGGTTCGAACCCGCGACCTTCGGGTATACGCCCCCGTCGCTTCGAACCCCGAAGCGGGTTCGAACCCCGCCAGTGTCGAAATTTTTCTTTCCTTTAATAACATCTTTTATTTATGAGCATACTGGGGCAGTTCGTAAAGTATATGTCAACCTTGGCTGGGAAAGGCAGTTCCTAAGAACAGCAAGAGCCACATGCGCAGATAACTCCTTAAGATGTGGCTCAGCTCCAACCATGGTATTCAACTTGCTCCGCAGAACCCCCGGCACGCCTTCTGGAAAAATGGGTGCGCCCAACAACATGAAATTTGTCTTGTCAAGAACTTTCACCCGCGGCATCAATAATTCTAACTCCGCTTTGGAACTCTGTGCCAGATACCCAGAGCAAGGAAAAACCTCACATTTTTCTGAGGTCATGTGAAGGCCCAAGTCTTCTAACCCACTAATAACAGTTTTCAGATCATCCACAACTTTCTCTAGTGGTCCGCCTATGGTACCATCATCGAGATACCAAACGTTCAATGGGGACCTCACTTATTTGACTACGTTGTGTATGGCCAGGCTGCATAAAAGTGGACCCAGGGGGTCACCCTGTTGCGCACCCACCCGAGACTCCACCAGATTTTCACCAAAGTACAGGTTACTTGGACTCGAGTAACACTGATGGAGAAACGGATATGTGGACGGAACCAATTCGCGTACCTTACCCAGAATAACATCACGCTCAACCGTATTAAAAGCATTCTGGAGGTCAACCTTTACAATAATGTTGTCAAAGTTTGCCCAGTCAAAAGAAAATGACCGGGTGGCGTGAATCGCAGCCTCGCAATAGGGATGAGGTAAATTAAGGATGCACCATTTCAATTCGGCCTTATACAGGCTGCATATTTTCTTAATTTGTTGTTTCAAGGGGCAGGCCTATCGCCGTTCTGTACGAATACACTGTCACATGACTAAGAACAACTCAACCATGATACATTAACCACACGAATGTCTTTAGAAAAGACAAATTGGTGTATGCCTGACCCGGGAATAGAACACTAGTCGTCTGCACGATAAGCGGTGTCTTAGCCACTGAGCTATCATGTCCGTTGTTGATTTCGTCTGGATTCGAGCCTCCGGACTGAGAAGCTATTCATCTATCCACTCGGTCACCGACTTCATCAACGTCATTCAATAGAAATATTATGTAAAGTAATTAAAAAATATTCTTCTGCAGGTATTCGATTATTTTGATAAATACACGTTTCTCTGCGAGATGTACGTGCAAGAAGTTGATGAAATAAAGGAATTCGTACTTAATTTCTTCCCGTTCGACAACGCGGTGCAAGTGATAGACTCCTCCCGGGGGGTGCAGATGCTGCGGCGACAGCAAATACCCTCACTCAACCTTAAACAATTACGTATGCGCAACATTGTCAACATATTTGGAAAACTTCTCCTCATCAAGGATTGTGCGCCACTGACGAAACGAACTCTTTTCAAAAATGAGGAAAGGTAGCTACTTGTATTTATAAATGAGAATTGAAAATATATTTTATAATCCTATTAATATTATAAATTTGAAAGTTTTGATGTTTGGATGATTGTGTGTTTGAGGCGAAAAGGCTCCTCAAGAACAAAATGAATATTAATGAAATTTGTCAGAATGCTAGATAACGACGCAAATTGTAACATGGGATACTTTTATCCCGGAAAAAATTAACCAACAAAATATTTACGCCTGATAGAACTAATAGTACCGAAAAAAATGCCTAAAGTTTGGCATAAGCAAATTTACAGTACAAATTCTGTCGGGTCACCAAGTACTGTTATAAATATATTATTTGTGCATGTTTACAGTACGTTTGTGATGTTGAAACCAATGCGCCAAAAAGATTACGGTAAAATACTGAGTTTCATTTCGCAAAAAGGATTCAAGATTCTTCAAGCAAGACTAGGTCATATGAACAAGGATCTCGTAGTTGCCTTATACAAGGATGTTTCTATGACAGTACTTACGTAAGTTTTATAGCATAATATGGCATTGTACCATTGTAGCAGCAGACTTTGTATCATTGAACATAGATTTAAAAATGTTTTATTAACTTAGTCTTAATAGGTTTAGATTACATACATACATACATATACTCACGCCATTAGTTCCTATTGGGGTAGGCAGAGACTATCGATCGTCACTTCGTACGATCCTGACAAACCTTTCTAGATTCGTTTACATCCATCTATCTTTTCGGACATGCTCTTTTATTCTCCATACTACGGACGCCTGCCTTTTTGAGCACACTCTCAATTTGGTCCAAGTGTGTTTTCCGTGGTCGTCCTCTTTTAACAATACCATCCACACTAGCTCAATAGATTCCTTTATTAATTTTCTATCATTCATCCTCTGAATGTGCCCAAACCATCTCAACATTCCTTTTTCTATCTTTCTTACAATATCATCTTTCACACCACACTTTTCACGAATAACACTATTTCTCACTCGGTCACATAATCTAACATTACAATTTTTTCTGAGGGACCTCATCTCTACTGCATTCACTCTGCTCTCATGCTTCTTCAGCCACACCAACATTCGCTTCCATACATAAGCGTAGGAAAAAGAACAGCATCATGCACAGCCATTCGGGCCTTTTCAGACACCGATTGACTGGTCATTAGGCTATTCATTGCTCCATTTACACCATTACCCTTTTCCACTCTTCTTTCAATGTCTTCATCTCATTTTCCATCCCTTGTAAACAAACTTCCCAGATATACAAACTCCTCGTTTTGGTTTTATCCACATTCACCCTCATTCCCTTTCTCACAAAAGACTCACATACAATATTCATCATCCCTTTCAACTCTTCTGCCGATGATGCAAGTAGCACTTGATTGTCAGCATACAAGCGGCATTTAATGATGAATCCACCCATTATTAGTCCATAATCACTTTCACGCAACTCTGACAAACAGTCATCCATGAACAAATTGAAGAGCCACGGAGAAGCTACACATCCTTGTCGGACACCTCTAGAGATGTCGAACCAGTCAGTGTATTCCCCGTTTATTCTTACCTATGCACTAGAATCCTCATAGAGTAATACCAATGCACGTATAAGTTGACTCCTCAAACCGAACTTGGATAAAACCTCCCATAAACACTTTCTTACCTTCCTGTCACACGCCTTCTCTAAATCAATAAAGGAGCAATACACCTTTTGGTTCTTGGCTAAGAACTTTTCGGTGATGCTCCTTAGAGAGAAGGTTTGATCCATAAATCCCATTCCTTCCCTAAATCCTGCTTGCAAATCCCATATTTACTTATCAGTTTCATTCATCACTCTTTCAATCAATACCTTTGCATACAACTTACCGACAATGCTGAGTAGGCTAATGCCGCGGTAGTTTTCAGCCTCCTGGCGTGACCCTTTTCACACACATACAGAGGCACAATCACCGCCTTGCACCAGACTTGTGGTACTTTGCCACTCGACCAGCATTTTTGGAAAAGGAAGAACAACTAAGAAGGCACCAACCCTTTACCAGCCCTCAGCATTTCGATAGTAATCCTATCATACCCTGCCGCCTTCCCTACTTTCATACCTTTTATTGCTTTTATTATTTCGTCCATTCTAATCTCACAAAATTACTGTCGATTGGAGAAGAAATGGATGCATCCTCTTTTTCAAACCATCCCTCAAAATAATTCTTCCATACCCGTTTCATGCTACTTTCATCTGTCGCCAATTTACCCCGTTCATCTCTTATTACACTCATTCTCGTGTTTTGGGAAAACTAACTTTTCTTTCCGGATATATTTCCAGAATAACTTTTGGTTATTCCTGAAATTATCAGAAAGCTTCCTCTCACACCACTCTTGCAAATCCCGCTTTTTCTTTTCTATTTTCTTATTTACCTCATTCTTAACTCTCTTGTATTCATCTTAAATTTTCTGCACTATATCGTCAGTTACACTCGCATTCATCCGTTTACTAGCTTTAATCGCTAGTAAATGTAACCACGCTTTCTTCTTATCTCCAACTGCCTCTTTTACAACTTTATCCCACCAACTTGTTGGTGGTCTATTTGATCTTTTACACACTCCACATACTTCCGTCGCACATTCAACCATTTTCGATTTGAGCACATCCCATACTTCTTCTATTTCCATTTCATCCTTCATCTCCACGCAACTTAGTCTATCATCCAATTTCCTCATGTATTCATCTCTGATATTTTCATCTTCTTGCAGTTTTCCACTTATGTTCTCGCAAGATCAATCGTTGACACTTTAGCCCTGTGACGCCAACGTGTGCACAGTCCCCTCAATTGTGATATCACGAGGAAGTAATCTGTGCCAACGTTCGTGCCCCTATAGACCCTGGTGTCAACAACTTTTGCTCTTAGCCTTTCATCTACTATCAAAAAATCAATCATACTTCTCTCGCTTCTCCTCTGTCTTGTATACATATGGATATCTTTGTGTTTATACAATGTGTTTGTAACACAAAGATTCCTCTCCAAACATACCTCAATCAATGTCTCACCATTCTCATTCACCCTTTGATCACCAAACTTTCCTAAAACTCTTTCACAACCGTCGCGTGACACACCAACCTAGCCATTAAAATCTATTAACATAACAAAAGGAAAGGTTTAGATTTCACAGTGTATTCCATGCCATCTTTAAGCCGTAAAAGCGGTAAGTATAAGAACCAGCCATCACTTTTAAAACCTCAGAAAGAATAGCTGGAGTAGATTTGCCCTAGCCTCCGAGGTGCCCCTCAGATATCCGGACAGAATTGCCACCACTAGACCCAGCATTAGCCCACTTCATCCCGCTCGGTTGGTGCAACCGTAGTCTATCCCAAGTTCATTCTGTTTCTTCTTATCCTCATTAAGCAGCGAGTTTTAGAAGAAGTATTCGATAACATTTGACTAACTCGTAAAAAAACACAATCTTCTCCAATAGTTCATTTATCTGAAAAATATTTTATACCTAAATAGCATAATTATCAAAGCAGATTACTAAAGTTAAAGGCTATATATACACCACCATTAAACATTGAATTTTACAGGTTAATCTTATCTTTATTTACACAAGTATTATAAATAACCGATCACTTTGTTCTAGGAGAATTATTAATTACATAACTGGTGGGTATATACTGGCTATGGAATTGTCCGCTCCTAATGCAGTCAACTATTTTCGGGAATGTCTGGGGGCTACTGAACCTTCCCAAGCAAAGCCGGGAACGTTGAGGAATTTGTTTGGAGATAATATCATAGAAAACTGTTGTCATGGAGCTCGCAGTCCAGAGGAAGTTAGAACTGTAAGTATCCCAAATATCAATGTCAAGAAAATATCCTATATATTAGAGAAAAAATAGTTTTTTTTTGGGATGAAGCATGGGATGTGCTTAAATCAATTGATTGATGAATATGTGACGGAATAATACGGACTGAGTAAAATAAACAATAGACCACTAACAATTTTGAGGGTTAAAGATGTAAAAGAGGCAGACAGGCTGAGGAAGAAGGAGAAAGCTTGGCAAGATTTAATAGGCTAATTGACTGTAATAAAAATATACATTTCTTTTATTTAATTAGTCTCAATATTTCTTTTTAGCAGCAATAAGTAATAATGCGAGATAAAAATATTGCATTATTTCACTAAAATCCGTCTTCTAAAATAAGTATTTTTGATGCAACTTTGATATTTCTATAATGACGTAGATTGCACATGAACAGACGGTGCGGTGTATCGCTTCGCTCCTTGGTGTTTAATGCGGAATTGACGTCATTTGTGCTACAGCCACCATATTACTTAAAGTCGCGTTTTCGCGGCACATTCGAATATTGCATTTTCTTTTTCGATTTTTTTATAAAATAGCTAAAATGAAGACAGAAAAAAATTTTTTTAGGGCTCCTCATAAACAAATTAACAACGTAAGATAGTTTTCAAAACTTAGTCAAATAGCCTATTGGTAACTGGTTGCGAGTGTAGCTTATGATGTAGTGGAGAAAAGTACAGTTTTCTAAGTTCGCTTTTGGAAGTCAACATATACGTTGATTGGTCTCCGTCACTGAATGCGTTCGTGGCTTAGTTTATAAGTGACTGGCTTCTGGGTCCGTAGGTCGCAAGTTTGAATCCCACTGAGAGTATTTATTTATATGGTGTGTTATATATTATTAAAGCAAGTAAGTATTCCTTAGCACAGATCATTGCACCTTTCTATAGGCTAACTAAAACTGTGTAATGTGTCTGTACATATATATTTCATTTATTTAGTCAATGAGGATACCACTGCATGTGTAAGGGTTAGCGGAGAAAACACAGACTGGTTAAAAATCTCTAGTGTGTCCAAAAAGAATATGTAGCTTCTCCTTGCTCGACAATTTGTTCAAAAGTATGAGCAATTTATTTGAGCACGTTTGAGGAGATTGCATAAAAGTAATTTGGTACTAAGAATGAGTAGATTCATTGTTCACTGTGTCACTAGGAGTTATCAGACATAATTATACCGAAGTTAAATAATTTTCTGATCCCGACTACATACTCTTATTTTTTTCTCATTCTACCACTTTGTAACAATGCTGTAAAATCCAGTTGTGTCTAAAATCCTGTGTGAAATAAAAGCTGTGTAGTGTCAGTTTAGAATAGTACGTCCCCATTTCTTCCAGTGGTTTGTTTTGGTAGATGCGGTTCCCCACTAAACCTCCAAAAGTGGATGAAGAATTTCTAATTCTGAATCTGTGGCTAACACTTCTAGAATTAAAAGCAGTCAGTATATGTATGTATGTGTATTAATCGGTAATGTCTAAAACCGAAACTAATCCAGTATTTTCTAAGACTTTCACGATTGCACATTACAATTAAAACAACTATGGATTTTCGGATTCTGATGTTTAATCGCGTGTTGTTACATGGTTTTTAAAGCCCGACGTTTTAACTGCAATTAATCTATTCTAGCTATGGCCTCTCCTATTGCAGCAAAATTATTAGTACAACAAATATACAAGCTTATACTCAAACCTTTAGTATCCGTTGGAGGGCTGAGAGTATCACTCTGGCAAACCTTTTTATAAAAACCCTTAAATTCTTTATACCACCCCGTTTACGATCACGAAAAATACGATTTCTTAATAGACAAATATTCTTATGAAAGTTTTTACAATTTCTCTGCTTTTATGTTTTTTTTCTCATGTAACTTTCCTTGCCATATATGCACGTAGGAACTAGAACAGAATCGTGTACTGCCTTTCGGGCCTTCTCAGACACTGACACACTGGGCATCAAGCTATTTCATTATTCCATAAGCCGTGTTAGATTGTAAGTTCAATTCTATAATATCCCAATTTATATTCATTCCTTTTGCTACGCCAACTTAAAAACACAATACGCGAGCGTATACTTTTCACGTATCTACTCAAACTATTTAGATGTTGGTAGCAGTATCTTGATAAATCATTTTTATTATTTGAGGCTATTCACGGAGCGTTTGAGACGACCAATGGCGAATACAACACACCGTTCACCGCAACGCTCCAGGACTGCACCTGCTGCATCATCAAGCCACACGCGCTCATCGATGGACATTTTGGACCCATAATAGACCTTATAACGTCGTCTGAAAAGTTTTACATATCAGCGTTGGCATCGTTTTATGTTAACATAAAAAATGCAGAGGAATTTTACGAAATCTACAAAGGGGTCTATGCTGACTTTGGGGTAAGTTAATGTTTGCCCTATTTTAAGTTTAGTTGAATATTGCATTATGCATGCGGGTTTAATGGTACTCGTGGTCATTTAGATAAATTAATGACAGCGATGCAGTTCAAACTTGTCCGCGAATTTAGAAACTAACCGAGAGTTTGTAAATATTTATATAGATATAGATAGAAAGAAACACATTTATTTATTGCTTCACAGTTACAAAGATATAAATACAAAACATAAAAAAACTTAACTAAAATATACTTTATATATAAAAACTAAGCAAAATTAAAATTAGACTAGATTATAAAAAACAAGAGTTGATAATATAACCACTGTAACAAAACGACAAACACATATCAGTTCTTGGAGAGGCATGTTCCCCTGTTCCCTTCCCTCGTTGATTCCTTCCTTCCCTGTCACAGAATTTTAATTTCAAAAGTATGTATACAAAAATGTTGGTACTCAATGAGTACTACTCATGTGAGTGCACCAAAGAGTACACTTAACATTAATGGACGTTATACTTAAGAACGGATTTTAAAACAACCATAAAAACCTATTCATATTTCTTGTTTAGTAATGTATTTCTTTATGGCACTGATTTAAAGAGGCAGTTATATATAGCGGTTTTGGTAAGTTAAAAATTATAAATGATACGTTTAATAACTAATTCAGCAGTTAAAACTAAGCAGTAAAGTAAAAAAAAATGAGTAATAAAAAATAATGAAATGGATCAGTGAATATATAATTGATTAGGAAAACAATTAAATGGGCGGTAAAATTATTGAACGAGCAGTTACGCGTGGGCAGTAATAAATCGGAATTTGTCGGTAAGAAATCACATTCTAAGCAATTCTATAATTGAGATTAATAGATATTAAGTAGTATACCCCGCCCCCCGTCCCCTATATGTAGCAAGCATGCAAGCAAGCAAGTATGCATATAGACATGCATCAGGCATTTAGGTGCTCGCTCCGCTGCGCTACGCTCGCTCGTTTTATACATAATCTAACCTAACTAAATGTGACCTAACTTTTCTTTGTCTGCAGTGACTAAATGTGTGTAAATGTAACTTTTCATCAATAATGAATTTGAGTTCGGGTGTCACCGCTCGTTATGATCTGCCGAACTATTTATCAAACCGCTCATTCCATCATTTTTACCGCTCATTTAATTATTGGACTACTCAATTATTTTTAGAATTGACATTGTATGATAAAATAACCGACTAATATATTTTTTATTACTGTCTATGTTTTACTGTCGCAATAATTATTCAACCGCCATTAAATTAAATAACTGCTCAATATGTTTTTCAACTAATCATAATAACATCTCGAATTTTTAAATAACAGCTCAAAAAATTAGTTCCCTTCCCTTTCTTTATTATAGGCTATGGCAGTGCAGCTCGCGGAAGGTGTATGCGTTGCGATGGAAATCAAAGCAATGGATCCGAAGAACAACGAAACCGTTGTCAGCGATTTCAGGAAACTGTGTGGACACATTGATCCGGTTAATATGATGATATTTTGATTTTAACATATTAAAAAGAAAACACTCATTTGTATCCAACACTATCACTAAATTGGGACAAAATGTTTATTAGTAAAAATTGTTTGGCGTAGGACAGTTTGATGTGAACCTCAACTTTCCATTCTAAATACACAAATAGTCAGTACTACATCTTAGTCTTTGCTCCCGATTAGTCTCCAAGGTCAGCCCCAGAAGTAGCATCTAGTAAGAGATAAAATCGTATAAGTATCTGTCGGAACCAGCACTATATAAAAACGATAGTGTCAAATTCATCTGGACCGCTCCGTTATCGCGGACAGGATTAATCCAACTGGATTAATTATAACTCCTCAATCTATAAATAAACATGTTCATTACTACTATGTCCCTTATAATGCGCGTTATGTGACATTTAAGCTGCTGACGGACGCATTAAAAGTCTCTGCATTACCTAAATGGGGTCGCCGCAAGACGAAAGTATTCCGAACACGATCAGACCGTTATTTATTACTATTGACGCATACAAACGTTCTACCATGTTCGCGACTTAACACAATAACATAAAATATTTTATTTACTTGCAGGATGTTTGTCGCCAGCTGTACCCCGAGTCAGTCCGCGCGCAGTACGGGAAGGACAGAACACACAACGCCGTGCACTGCACCGACTTGCCAGAAGACGGGGTTATTGAAGTCGAATACTTTTTCAGACATCTGAGTAATTCAGCAAAGTAGATATAGTTTGTTGTATTTTTTCATACGTTTTAAAGTAATGGAGCTCTTTATATAGTACGTACAATGTATTTTTTAAGTTTTATTTGTAGTTATTGGAAATGTTTTGGATTCAATCGATACGTATAGGTTTTTTTTTCTAATTAAAATACTACAAAAATGAATATTTTTTATTTAATAACCAAATGTATAAGTTGGACAAATATATACCAAATAATAGTATTTGTCTTTTCGTTTACAGTTTGAGACTATAGATCGCATCTTTAAATAAGGTTGGAACGCCTGATTTTGTAGCTCATACTCCATCACTTATCATCCTCAAATCTCACTTCGACCTCCTCAGTTTCGAAGTTGGCTCTACGTCTCCCCAACGTTATGTTAAGTAATGAATGGCAGGCATAAGTGTTAATGATTAGTAATAAAATAAGTTAAATTAATTTTTCAGACTAATAGATGATACATTTTACTTAATCACTGGAAAATTATTGAGCCTGATCAACCTCAGTTTACCCTTTCCCTTAACCGTGTGCATTCTTGATAAATAAACCACCTATTATGGCTTGAATAAACTTAACTATATAAGACTCGCGGTTGTAGGCCATTTTAAGTGAAGTGTGTTAGGCGATAGGGCTGGAGACCCCTCACTCATCATCTTTTATTTAACAATAACTTACTTAACTTCCAAAAATAGCTGATGAATATGTAAAAAAAACTAACCACTTGATTTTGAACACGCAGAAATTTCGCAAGTATGAATACGGTATATAAAATCCACAATATTTTTTAGATGATAATATATCTAATCTTTGCCAAGCAGTGCCGGCTTAGAATGTCACTACCCCATTTCTACCCACAGGTGTCGTAAGAGGCGACTTACGATATGGAGCTTTTTAATTAGTTTTTGGGCGATGCTGTTGGAAATCCATCACCAACGATACTTTATTTGTCCCCAGTCAATTCCAAATGTGGCTGAGGAGTTTCAAGATCTAAAGCTCTGGCTACCCCTTTTTAAGACTTACGGCCATGAGTTGCTCCTCTGTTACATTGGGTGAAAAGCGCGGTATAATTATTATTATTATTATTTACTTTATTTACAAGTTACAATGACTCAAGTGACTATAACGACGAGGCATACTTCGTTTCGACACAGAGCGGATGGATGAATGTGAAAGAGATATAGATACCTATTGTGGATGTTGTTGTTAGTAGAGGATGGCCGAGCAAGACGTTTGAGAACGAGATTACAAACGTCCTTACTAAGGTGAAGAAAAAGGGAGCATGTTTAAAAATAATATGAATGCGAGGGAGGATCGAAAGATTTGCAGGGGTCGTGCGAAGTGGCGATGGCGAGTGAAAATAAGTAAGCTTATGAAAATGTTTAGAATAAAGCAATAAAACCAAACACGTGTAAAAATAATAACTTATATTTCACTAAATTCATAATATTACATGTCGGCCGAACACCATTTGTGGTATTCTTCCTCCTGAGCTTTCCTCTTGCTCTTGGCCTCGAAGTATTTGTTCTCGTACCCGTTGGACCGGTCCACCCCGTCCCAGCGGTGTCCGGGACGGATGTTGAACCGGTTGGGCGGGTACCGGCCCTTGTACTGCGGTTTCTCTGAAAACACAAACATTTTTAAGTTAGAACAAGAGAGGAAGCTTTGTGTTACAAACACGTTGTTTGAACACAAAGATTATATGTATACAAGACAGAGAGGAAACGAGACAAGTATGATTGATTTTGTCATTGTTGATGAAAGGCTGATAGCAAAGGTTGTTGACTGAGTCTATAGGGGCACGAACGTTGTCACAAATCACTTCCTTGTTATATTCGAGTAAGGGGTCGGCGTCATAGGACCAAAGTGTCAACAACGGACCTTGCGAGAATAAAAGTGGAGAAATCGCAAGAAGCTGAAAAGATAAGAGATGAATACGGGAAGATATTGAATGATAGACTAAGTTGTGTGGAGATGAGGGTTGAAATGTAAATAGAAGAAGTACGGAATGTGCTCAAATCAAATATGGTTGAATGTGCGACGAAAGTATGTGGATTGTGAAAAAGGACAAATAGACCACAGTGGGATAAAAATGTGAAAGAGGCAGTCGAAGATAAGAAGAAAGCTTGATTAGATTTACTAGCGGTCAGAGCTAGTAAACGAATGGATGAGAGTGTAACAGATGTAGTGAAGAATAGTGAAGATGAATATAAGAGAAAGAAGAAGAAAATAGAAAAGAAAAAGCGTGATCTGCAAGAATGGTGTGAGAGGAAACTCTGATAATTTCCGGATTAACCAAAAGTTTTTCTGGAAATATATCCGGGAAGAAAAAGGAGTTTCCCAAAACACGAGAGTGAATTTAGTGAAAGATGGTCAGAGTGAATTGGCGACGGATGAAAGTAGCATGAAACATACCGTCAGGAGGCAAAAAATACCGCGGCATCAGTCTACTTAGCATTGTCGGTAAGTTGTATGCAATGCATATTGATTGAAAGAGTGATGAAAACACTAATGAGAAAATATGGGATGTGTAAGCAGGATTTAGGGAAGGAATGGGATGTATGGATCAAATCTTCTCTCTAAGGAGCATCACCGAAAAGTTTTTAGCCAAGAACCAAAAGGTATATTGCTCCTTCATTGATTTAGAGAAGGCGTATGATAGGGTGGTAAGGAAGTATTTGTGGGAGGTGTTATTCAAGTTCGGCTTGGGGAGCCAACTTATACGTGCATTGGTTTCATTCTATGAGAATTCTAGTGCATGTGTAAGAGTAAACGGGAAAAACACTAATTGGTTTGGCATCTCTAGGGGTGTCCGACAGGGATGTGTAGCTTCTCCGTGGCTTTTCAATTTGTTCATGGATGACTGTTTGACAGAGTTGCGTGAAATTGATTATGGACTAAGAATGGGTGGATTCATTGTTAAATGCTTCTTGTATGCTGACGATCAAATGCTACTTGCATCGTCGGCGGAAGAGTTGCAAGAGATGATGAATATTGCATGTGCGTCATTTGAAAGAAAGGGAATGAGAATGAATGTGGATAAAACCAAAACCACGGTTTTTGAGAGAGAGGAGAATATGACCGAATGCATGATTGAGATTAATGGTAAAAGAGTGGAACAAATAAATGAGTTTGTATATCTGGGAAGTTTGTTTACTAGCGATGGAAACTGTGTTGAAGATATCGAGAGAAGAGTGAAACAGGGCACTGGATAGTCTAATGTCTAGTCAATCGTTGTCCAAAAAGGCCCGAATGGCTGTGCATGATGCTGTCCTCGTTCCTACGCTTATGTATGGCAGTGAATGTTGGGTGTGGCAGAAGAAGCATGAAAGCAGAGTGAATGCAGTAGAAATGAGGTCCCTCAGAAAAGTTTGTAATGTAAGGTTATGTGGTCGTGTAAGAAATGACGTGATTGCGTAAGATGCGACGAATGCGTAAGATAGAAAAAGGAATGTTGAAATGGTTTGGGCACATCGAGAGGATGGATAATAGAAAATTGGCAAAAAGTATCTTTACAGCTAATGTGGAAGGTAATGTTAGTAGAGGACGGCCACGGAGGACACACTTGGACCAGATTTAGAGTGTGCTTAAAATGGCAGGCGTCCGAAGTATGAAGAATAAAAGAGCATGTATGAAAAGATTGATGGATGTAGACGAAGCTAGAGAGGTTTGCCAGGATCGTACGAAGTGGCGATCGATACTCTCTGCCTACCCCGATGGAAATTAACGGCGTGAGTATATGTATTGTATGTATGTATGTAACAAGCAAACTGCGGGCTCAGTGGGAACACTAACAATTCAAGCAGGAGACGTGAGTTCAAGTTCTGAGTCGGGCTTAAACAAATGCGTCATTTCTTAAGTTCTGTGTTTAATTTATTAAGGATGTTAACGGTGAGGGAATTATCGTGAGAACTCCTATGTTTTACAGTCATGTGACAGTGTATTCATACAGAACTTAGAAAATTACAGAAATTAGTTATATGTGAGGTTAGTTTATCGAAACTTCCTGAAAAAATATTAATTCCAAAGCGCTGGCTACACAAAAGCAGCACAGCTTACAAAAGTACGTACATATCAGGGGTGAGGGAAAGTATCGTGAGGAAATTTACTCAAGCATGTTTTATATATTAAGTAATGTAAGACTGTTTTTATTTATTTAGTAATGTAATTCTAACCTGGTGGTAGCTCCCCCCTCTCTTTCCGTCTCTCTCTGATGTACTGCAGCATGGGGTCGCCGGCGCGGTCTATCTCTTTCAGACTCTTCTCGAGGTCTGCGTCGTCTCTGTGTCGCGCCAGCGGTTTGGCCGCCTCGTGGATGTAGTCTTGAATTCGAGCTTCTTGAGCTTCCACTTGTTTGAGTCTGCAATTTAGTGTTTTTATATCGTAAAATAAGAGGAACTGTGCAGGCTACATTAAAAATGACTTATAATTATTAAGAGACTAATATGATGCCGTCACAAACTACCTTTATTTCACTAATCCATTAAGGAAAAAAATCGACACCAGCAGGACTGAATCCGCGACATCGCGATTTTCCTTTCCTTAATTGATTAGTTAAATAAGCCCCACATAAGGTTTTATGCATAAAAAAGTCTAATTAACCTTTATTTTATTATTCTGAAGCTATGGCTACAGTTACAGTTCTGTGTGTCTGCATACTCTTATACATAGATATTGGGAGTAAAATAGTGTGTGGTCTCCTCTAGATTACACTTCGGCCGATTGTACTTGTTGCACTGGTCCACTTCATTGAAATATCCGTAGAAGCCGCGGTGGCTACATCGCGTCGTGTTAAACTTTGAAAAGTTTATACAGAAAATTAAAGTTAAAAGTCCGGAACTAAAAGTCTAACAAAGATCTGATCTTAGGAACCTACTTGTACTCGAAGATTAAGCTTAGAGCTTTAGAAAAATAAAAAAAAATGGAAATAAATTGCGTTTATCTTACAATTAATTTATTATAAATTTGACGCATAAAATGCTTTTTTTTATTCCTTCTCTTCGTGATAAACCGATAAGTAAAAAAACTTACCCTTTACTCCATTTCTTATATTTCTCATCAAGTTCCTTTTGTTTTACTGCTTTCTCTTGTTGTTTCCTTCTTTCTTCTGATGTCTCTCTTTTTTTACCTGAAATGTTATATAACTTATGAGCGAAATCAAATTTGATGACTTACTCATAACTTTAATTAGTCTTTTAACCGACTTCAAAAAAGGAAGGTTCTCAATTCGACCATTTTTCTTAAATTAATCAATACAGAAAATATTTAAGTGTAAGTACAATTGTTTCTTAAAACTGGGGAGTCATCTGGTGTTGCGTTAGGATAGGCCCTACCCCATCTTTATCAGCATGAAGGACTAAGTTTTAAAAAAAAAATAACGAACGGGATTTAGAATTATTGACTCAGAAGCTCGGGCTACTGCCTTCTAAGAATAAACCTCCGATGTATGCTTGTAGGATAACTGATTGTTGGTTGAATTGATGGCGGCCGTGACTTGCATGCTTCTGCAACATGAATGTATGAGAAGTTCCTTATTGTAGGAACCTTTTTTTAAAGTTTATATAATATTCACACTTCGCGGGCTTTTTTGAAACTCTTTAGTTTGGTTTTTATATAATAACTAATTGACCCAACAAACGTTGTTATTCCTATAAAAACATTCAAATAAAAAACCCATGTCATTTGTGCGTCAAAAATAGCTATCATCGTATCCAAAATTTGAATCGGTCATGCTATTTAAAAGATCACGAGAATTTCAGGTATATGATCTTACCACTCTTCCTAGAAACAGCCTTTGCATTTCTCCCCGAGACTTCATCGTTCATTTTGCTGAACACCTCGTCCTCTCTCCGGCGGAACGCTTCGTTCTCCTTCTTCAACTGCGTCGCGTCCTGCAGCCCGGCCAGCTTGCCGTCCAGCGTGCGAGACATCTTCTTGTGCGTCGGCGGCGGACTATCACTGTTTCTAGAAGAATACTGGTTGCTTCTGCTTGAACTTTCTTTTTGCGATCTTCTTGGAGGCGAAAGGTCGGAATCTGAGGAGTTACGTCGCACAGACTTAGAGCTCGCTTTCTGTGATATCCTAGGCGGCGATAAATCCGAATCGGAAGATTTTCTTCTATGTTTAGATGCTTTGGATCTCGGTGGGGATAAATCAGAGTCACTTGATTTCCTTCGATGTTTCCGATTGTTGGAAGATTTTGGAGACTTTTTCCGAGATTTTCGTGGAATTGACATAGAAATTAAAGAAGCATGGGATGTGCTTAAATCAATTGATTGATGAATATGTGACGGAATAATACGGACTGAGTAAAATAAACAATAGACCACCAACAATTTTGAGGGTTAAAGATGTGAAAGAGGCAGACAGGCTGAGGAAGAGGGAGAATGCTTGGCAAGATTTAATTGGTAACTGGTTGCGAGTGTAGCTGATGATTTAGTGGAGAAAAGTACAGTTTTCTAAGTTCGGTTTTGGAAGTCAACATATACGTTCATTGGTCTCCGTCACTAAATGCATTCGTGGCATAGTTTATAAGTGACTGGCTTCTGGGTCCGGAGGTCGCAAGTTTGAATCCCACTGAGAGTATTTATTTATATGGTGTGTTATATATATTATTAAAAGCAAGTAAGTATTCCTTAGCACAGATCATTGCACCTTTCTATAGGCTAACTAGAACTGTGTAATGTGTCTGTACATGTATATTTCATTTATTTAGTCAATTAGGATACCACTGCATGTGTAAGGGTTAGCGGAGAAATACCGGACTGGTTCAAAATCTCTAGTGTGTCCGAAAATAATATGTAGCTTCCCCTTGCTCGACAATAGGCTATTTGACTGTAATAAAAATATACATTTCTTTTATTTCATTAGTCTTAATATTTCTTTTTTGGAGCAATATGTAATAATGCGAGATAAAAATATTGCATTATTTCACTAAAATCCGTCCGCCATATTATTTAAAGTCGCGTTTTCGCGGCACATTTGAATATTGCATTTTCTTTTTCGATTTTTTAATAAAATAGCTAAAATGAAGACAGAAAACCATTTTTTTAGGGCTCCTTATAAACAAATTAACACCGTAAGATAGTTTTAAAAACTTAGTCAAATAGCCTATTTTTTCAAAAGTATGAGCAATATATATGAGCACGTTTGAGAGGATTGCATAAAAGTAATTTGGTACTAAGAATGAGCAGATTCATTGTTCACTGTGTCACTAGGAGTTATCAGACATAATTAATAAATAATAATAATAAAAAAAAAATATAAAAAATTTATTCAGTTTTCAAAAGTACATAATATTCGTCTTAACCTAGTTAGTTATTTAAAGTACAAAATATAACATTTTCCTGTTCCTGAGCTAGGTAATTTACCTGTATTTCAGGCAACAATAAACAAAAAAGGCTTAAACTATCAGTTTTCATATAATGGTATTGGTAATTAGTGTATAAATTATTATCAGAATCGATTGTATCTAACTAATTGTATTATTATGTTAAAAAAGAAATAAAAACATCTTATATTAACTTATTATATTAAGCAATTCCTGTGATTCCGTGTATGTAAGATTTAATAGCCACGATTGAAGTTTTTTCTTGCATTCAAAGTTGTTTAAGTTATATAATACTAGTAATCTATTAATTTTATTATATAAGTATGGTCCTAAAAATATAAAGAATCTATTTGTGATGGAAAATTTTCAAACATACTATATCCTTTCGCCTCCTGTTTAGTGTATCAGGGTTGAAGTATAAGCTAGCATGCTGTTTTAGGTAGGCAATTATAACGAAGTTAAATAATTTTCTGATCCCGACTACATACTCTTATTTATTTCTCATTCTACCACTTTGTAACAATGCTGTAAAATCCAGTTGTATCTAAAATCCTGTGTGAAATAAAAGCTGTGTAGTGTCAGTTTAGAATAGTACGTCCCCATTTCTTCCAGTGGTTTGTTTTGGTAGATGCGGTTCCCCACTAAACCTCCAAAAGTGGATGAAGAATTTCTAATTCTGAATCTGTGGCTACCACTTCTAGAATTAAAAGCTGTCAGTATATGTATGTATGTGTATTAATAAGTCATGCCTAAAACCGAAACTAATCCAGTATTTTCTAAGACTTTCACGATTGCACATTACAATTAAAACAACTATGGATTTTCGGATTCTGATATTTAATCGCGTGTTGTTACATGGTTTTTAAAGCCCGACGTTTTAACTGCAATTAATCTATTCTAGCTATGGCCTCTCCTATTGCAGCAAAATTATTAGTACAACGAATATACAAGCTTATACTCAAACCTTTAGTATCCGTTGGAGGGCTGAGAGTATCACTCTGGCAAACCTTTTTATAAAAACCCTTAAATTCTTTATACCACCCCGTTTACGATCACGAAAAATACGATTTCTTAATAGACAAATATTCTTATGAAAGTTTTTACAATTTCTCTGCTTTTATGTTTCTTTTCTCATGTAACTTTCCTTGCCATATATGCACGTACGAACTAGAACAGAATCGTGTACTGCCTTTCGGGCCTTCTCAGACACTGACACACTGGGCATCAAGCTATTTCATTATTCCATAAGCCGTGTTAGATTGTAAGTTCAATTCTATAATATCCCAATTTTTATTCATTCCTTTTGCTACGCCAACTTAAAAACACAATACGCGAGCGTATACTTTTCACGTATCTACTCAAACTATTTAGATGTTGGTAGCAGTATCTTGATAAATCATTTTTATTATTTGAGGCTATTCACGGAGCGTTTGAGACGACCAATGGCGAATACAACACACCGTTCACCGCGACGCTCCAGGACTGCACCTGCTGCATCATCAAGCCACACGCGCTCATCGATGGACATTTTGGACCCATAATAGACCTTATAACGTCGTCCGAAAAGTTTTACATATCAGCGTTGGCATCGTTTTATGTTAACATAAAAAATGCAGAGGAATTTTACGAAATCTACAAAGGGGTCTATGCTGACTTTGGGGTAAGTTAATGTTTGCCCTACTACTCGTAAATCTTTTAAGTTTATTTGAATATTGCATTATGCATGCGGGTTTGATGGTACTCATGGTCATTTAGATAAATTAATGACAGTGATGCAGTTCAAACTTGTCCGCGAATTTAGAAACTAACCGAGAGTTTGTAGATATTTATATAGAAATAAAGAAAGAAACACATTTATTTATTGCTACACAGTTACAAAGATATAAATAAAAAACATAAAAAAAACTTAACTAAAATATACTTTATATATAAAAACTAAGCAAAATTATAAAAAAACAAGAGTTGATAATATAACCACTGTCACAAAACGACAAACACATATCAGTTCTTGGAGAGGAATGTTCCCCTGTACCTTCCCCTCGTTGATCCGCCCCTGTCAGTGACAGGCTGTCACAGAATTTTAATTTAAAAAGTATGTATACAAAAATGTTGGTACTCATTTGAGTGCACCAAAGAGTACACTTAACATTAATGGACGTTATACTTAAAAACGGATTTTAAAACATCCATAAAAACCTATTCATATTTCTTGTTTAGTAATGTATTTCTTTATTATAGGCTATGGCAGTGCAGCTCGCGGAAGGTGTATGCGTTGCGATGGAAATCAAAGCAATGGATCCGAAGAACAACGAAACCGTTGTCAGCGATTTCAGGAAACTGTGTGGACACATTGATCCGGTTAATATGATATATTTTGATTTTAACATATTAAAAAGAAAACACTCATTTGTATCCAACACTATCACTAAATTGGGACAAAATGTTTATTAGTAAAAATTGTTTGGCGTAGGACAGTTTGATGTGAACCTCAACTTTCCATTCTAAATACACAAATAGTCAGTACTACATCTTAGTCTTTGCTCCCGATTAGTCTCCAAGGTCAGCCCCAGAAGTAGCATCTAGTAAGAGATAAAATCGTATAAGTATCTGTCGGAACCAGCACTATATAAAAACGATAGTGTCAAATTCATCTGGACCGCTCCGTTATCGCGGACAGGATTAATCCAACTGGATTAATTATAACTCCTCAATCTATAAATAAACATGTTCATTACTACTATGTCCCTTATAATGCGGGTTATGTGACATTTAAGCTGCTGACGGACGCATTAAAAGTCTCTGCATTACCTAAATGGCGTCGCCGCAAGACGAAGGTATTCCGAACACGATCAGACCGTTATTTATTACTATTGACGCATACAAACGTTCTACCATGTTCGCGACTTAACACAATAACATAAAATATTTTATTTACTTGCAGGATGTTTGTCGTCAGCAGGGCCGCGCCGCCCTTGTGTGCGAAGTGTGCGGCGCACACAGGCGCCAGGACTATAGGGGCGCCGCGCCCGCGCCACCTAAATTATTTTTGTTACCTACCTACCTTATTACCTAAAAGATTTAGAAGTAAGTAGGTAGAATAGGCCCAACATACGCCTTGTAAACAGCAAAACATCTATTACGCTCATTGAACAAGTCTCTCAATATTTAATGTTTATTATTATTCACGTTTAAGGTTTCATTTTACGCTTAGGGTTTTATTTTACGTTACTTATGAGCTCAAAGTTAAAACGGCGGCAGTTCTTTTGAGCCGTAGAGGCGTCGAGTTTGTATTAGTATGTTTTAGTGAGTTTGTGTTGTGTACGCAACCCGCGGGCTGATTATGTATCTTTAGCGACCGCGATTGTGTCGCAAGTTGCAATATTGTCGCTGTCAAATGTGTCAGATTGCATAAAAATTTATGACATTGACAACGACAATCGTGCAACTTGCGACACAATCGTCACTCGCAAAAGATACATAATCAGGAGGCCGATGCGATGCGTGCGATATAATGAACGAGATAGCCAAGACTAAACAAACCAATTGAACAATCATTTGATTACAATTGTGTGTAAAGTTTATTTTTTTGTAATAAATAGTTAAGAAAGATTTGGTCTGGTTACGAGAATCTTATCAGTAAAAGAAAACAAGAAGAAGAACGTAATAAAAATGCAACTAAAATAAGTAAATAGTTTACGGCTCAACCATCCATTTGGACACCATCATAAGAGACAGAAAGCAGTCAGGTCATCGATGAAAGTGTTATTAAATCTGATTAAAAACGCTTCAAGTAGTGGTCGGTATGAATTGTTATGTTATTTTCTACACAAATAAATATAAGTTCTCTTTAAGATATAAAACAAATAATCAAAATCGGTTCATAAATGGCGAAGTAATCGGCGAACAAACATAAAAAAAAAACGGTCGAATTGATAACAATATTTTTTTTGAAGGCTGTTAAAAAATAATTTTGAACAGAAAAAAAATACTTTTTCCCGGCTGTTTTGGAGACTAGGCGGAAGGAACAGACATTAATTAATGATATTTTATTTTATGTACTTTTTACCAAATGCTTACACCGTTACACCCTTAAGCATTTAGTTAAAGCTGTGATTTAAATATTACAAATTTATTTCAGTCAAAATTTACAATCAAAAATATTCATTAAAAGTCTAAAATCGTTAAAAAACCGGCCAAGTACGAGTCGGCTCACGTACGAAGGATTCCGCACTATCATCTATAATAGAAAATTACGTTTCTGTATGGGAGCCTTTCTTTGTTATTTACTTTACTGTTATTAAATTATTTGTTTTGAAAGGTGATAAACAAGTTAATATTCTGTAAAAAAATTAGCGTCTACTTATTAACGTTTTTAAAATTGAGCAATAAAATACGATAAAAACACGTTTATATGAAATGTTTTTTTTGTATTTGTTGTCATAGCGGCAACAGAAATAAATCATTTGTGAAAATTACAGCTTCCTAGCTATCAACGTTTTATGAGATACAGCCTGGAGACAGACAGACAGATAAACAGCAAAGTCTTAGCAATTGGGTTCCTTTTACCTTTTGGTAGGGAACCCTAAAAAGAAGCGCTTCAGAGGTTCCGCACACAGGCGCTGCCTGGGGTCGGCGCGGCCCTGGTCGTCAGCTGTACCCCGCGTCAATCCGCGCGCAGTACGGGAAAGACAGAACACACAACGCAGTGCACTGCACCGACTTGCCAGAAGACGGGGTTATTGAAGTCGAATACTTTTTCAGACATCTGAGTAATTCAGCAAAATAGATATAGTTTGTTGTATTTTTTCATACGTTTTAAAGTAATGGAGCTCTTTATATAGTACGTACAATGTATTTTTTAAGTTTTATTTGTAGTTATTGGAAATGTTTTGGATTCAATCGATACGTATAGGTTTTTTTTTCTAATTAAAATACTACAAAAATGAATATTTTTTGAAAGAAGCGACATGATAGTCCAGTGGGTAGAACACCCGCCCGAAAAACAGAAGGGCGTGAGTTCCAATCCTGGGACGGGCCTACACCAATTTGTCTTTTCTAAAGTCATATGTGTGGTTAATTTATCATGGTTGCTAACGGTGAGGGAAAACATCGTGAGGAAACCCACATGGCTGAGTTATACTTAGTCATGTGACAGTGTATTCGTACAAAACGGCGATAGGCCTGCCCCCTATCACGTGAGTACACTGTCTAAGCAAAACGTGGGTACCTTCTCTGGAAACTAGATGGCGCTTGCCATGTGAGTTCAGGAGTATTGGTACCTCTGCCAACCCCTTCGGGGATAAACGGCGTGAACGTTTATGTTATGTTATGTTATGAATATTTTTTATTTAATAACCATATGTATAAGTTGGAAAAATATATACCAAATAATAGTATTTGTCTTTTCGTTTACAGTTTGAGACTATAGATCGCATCTTTGATTTGGGTTGGAACGCCTGATTTTGTAGCTCATACTCCATCACTTATCATCCTCAAATCTCACTTCGACCTCCTCAGTTTCGAAGTTGGCTCTACGTCTCCCCAGCGTAATGTTAAGTAACGAATAGCAGGCATAGCATAAGTGTTAATGATAAGTAATAAAATAAGTTAAATTAATTTTTCAGACTAATAGATGATACATTTCACCTAATCACTGGAAAATTATTGAGCCTGATCAACCTCAGTTTTCCCTTTCCCTTAACCGTGTGCATTCTTGATAAATAAACCACCATATGGCTTGAATAAACATAACTACATAAGAGTCGCGGTTGTCGGCCATTTTAAGTAAAGTGTGTTAGGCGATAGGGCTGGAGACCCCTCACTCATCATCTTTTATTTAACAATAACTTACTTAACTTCCAAAAATAGCTGATGATTGTGTAAAAAAAACTAAATGTTTTACCACTTGATTTTGAACACGCGAAAATTTCGCAAGTATGAATACGGTATATAAAATCCACAATATTTTTTAGATGATAATATATCTAATCTTTGCCATGCAGTGCCGGCTTAGAATATCACTACCCCTTTCTACCCACGGGTGTCGTAAGAGGCGACTTACGGTATGGAGCTTTTTAATTAGTTTTTGGGCGATGCTGTTGGAAATCCATCACCAACGATACTTTATTTGTCCCCAGTCAATTCCAAATGTGGCTGAGGAGTTTCAAGATCTAAAGCTCCGGCTACCCCTTTTTAAGACTTACGGCCATGAGTTGCTCCTCTGTTACATTGGGTGAAAAGCGCGGTGTTACGACGAGGCATACTTCGTTTCGACACAGAGCGCATGGATGAATGTGAAAGAGATATCGATACCTATTGTGGATGTTGTTAGTAGAGGATGGCCGAGCAAGACGTTTGAGAACGAGATTACAAACGTCCTTACTAAGGTGAAGAAAAAGGGAGCATGTTTAAAAATAATATGAATGCGAGGGAGGATTGAAAGATTTGCAGGGGTCGTGCGAAGTGGCGATGGCGAGTGAAAATAAGTAAGCTTATGAAAATGTTTAGAATAAAGCAATAAAACCAAACACGTGTAAAAATAATAACTTATATTTCACTAAATTCATAATATTACATGTCGGCCGAACACCATTTGTGGTATTCTTCCTCCTGAGCTTTCTTCTTGCTCTTGGCCTCGAAGTATTTGTTCTCGTACCCGTTGGACCGGTCCACCCCGTCCCAGCGATGTCCGGGACGGATGTTGAACCGGTTGGGCGGGTACCGGCCCTTGTACTGCGGTTTCTCTGAAAACACAAACATTTTTAAGTTAGAACAAGAGAGGAATCTTTGTGTTACAAACACGTTGTTTGAACACAAAGATTATATGTATACAAGACAGAGAGGAAACGAGACAAGTATGATTGATTTTGTCATTGTTGATGAAAGGCTGATAGCAAAGGTTGTTGACTGAGTCTATGGGGGCACGAACGTTGTCACAAATCACTTCCTTGTTATATTCAAGTAAGGGGTCGGCGTCATAGGACCAAAGTGTCAACAACGGACCTTGCGAGAATAAAAGTGGAGAAATCGCAAGAAGCTGAAAAGATAAGAGATGAATACGGGAAGATATTGAATGATAGACTAAGTTGTGTGGAGATGAGGGTTGAAATGGAAATAGAAGAAGTACGGAATGTGCTCAAATCAAATATGGTTGAATGTGCGACGAAAGTATGTGGATTGTGAAAAAGGACAAATAGACCACAGTGGGATAAAAATGTGAAAGAGGCAGTCGAAGATAAGAAGAAAGCTTGATTAGATTTACTAGCGGTCAGAGCTAGTAAACGAATGGATGCGAGTGTAACAGATGTAGTGAAGAATAGTGAAGATGAATATAAGAGAAAGAAGAAGAGAATAGAAAAAAAAGGCGTGATCTGCAAGAATGGTGTGAGAGGAAACTCTGATAATTTCCGGATTAACCAAAAGTTTTTCTGGAAATATATCCGGGAAGAAAAAGGAGTTTCCCAAAACACGAGAGTGAATTTAGTGAAAGATGGTCAGAGTTAATTGGCGACGGATGAAAGTAGCATGAAACATACCGTCAGGAGGCAAAAAATACCGCGGCATCAGTCTACTTAGCATTGTCGGTAAGTTGTATGCAATGCATATTGATTGAAAGAGTGATGAAAGCACTGATGAGAAAATATGGGATGTGTAAGCAGGATTTAGGGAAGGAATGGGATGTATGGATCAAATCTTCTCTCTAAGGAGCATCACCGAAAACCAAAAGGTATATTGCTCCTTCATTGATTTAGAGAAGGCGTATGATAGGGTGGTAAGGAAGTATTTGTGGGAGGTGTTATTCAAGTTCGGCTTGGGGAGCCAACTTATGCGTGCATTGGTTTCATTCTATGAGAATTCTAGTGCATGTGTAAGAGTAAACGGGAAAAACACTAATTGGTTTGGCATCTCTAGGGGTGTCCGACAGGGATGTGTAGCTTCTCCGTGGCTTTTCAATTTGTTCATGGATGACTGTTTGACAGAGTTGCGTGAAATTGATTATGGACTAAGAATGGGTGGATTCATTGTTAAATGCTTCTTGTATGCTGACGATCAAATGCTACTTGCATCGTCGTCGGCGGAAGAGTTGCAAGAGATGATGAATATTGCATGTGCGTCATTTGAAAGAAAGGGAATGAGAGTGAATGTGGATAAAAGCAAAACCACGGTTTTTGAGAGAGAGGAGAATATGACCGAATGCATGATTGAGATTAATGGTAAAAGAGTGGAACAAATAAATGAGTTTGTATATCTGGGAAGTTTGTTTACTAGCGATGGAAACTGTGTTGAAGATATCGAGAGAAGAGTGAAACAGGGCACTGGATAGTCTAATGTCTAGTCAATCGTTGTCCAAAAAGGCCCGAATGGCTGTGCATGATGCTGTCCTCGTTCCTACGCTTATGTATGGCAGTGAATGTTGGGTGTGGCAGAAGAAGCATGAAAGCAGAGTGAATGCAGTAGAAATGAGGTCCCTCAGAAAAGTTTGTAATGTAAGGTTATGTGGTCGTGTAAGAAATGACGTGATTGCGTAAGATGCGACGAATGCGTAACATAGAAAAAGGAATGTTGAAATGGTTTGGGCACATCGAGAGGATGGATAATAGAAAATTGGCAAAAAGTATCTTTACAGCTAATGTGGAAGGTAATGTTAGTAGAGGACGGCCACGGAGGACACACTTGGACCAGATTTAGAGTGTGCTTAAAATGGCAGGCGTCCAAAGTATGAAGAATAAAAGAGCATGTATGAAAAGATTGATGGATGTAGACGATGCTAGAGAGGTTTGCCAGGATCGTACGAAGTGGCGATCGATACTCTCTGCCTACCCCGATGGAAATTAACGGCGTGAGTATATGTATTGTATGTATGTATGTATGTATGTAACAAGCAAACTGCGGGCTCAGTGGGAACACTAACAAATATCAAGCAGGAGACGTGAGTTCAAGTTCTGAGTCGGGCCTAAACAAATGCGTCATTTCTTAAGTTCTGTGTTTAATTTATTAAGGATGTTAACGGTGAGGGAAATTATCGTGAGAACTCCTATGTTTTACAGTCATGTGACAGTGTATTCATACAGAACTTAGAAAATTACAGAAATTAGTTATATGTGAGGTTAGTTTACCGAAACTTCCTGAAAAAATATTAATTCCAAAGCGCTGCCTGGCTACACAAAAGCAGCACAGCTTACAAAAGTACGTACATATCAGGGGTGAGGGAAAGTATCGTGAGGAAATTTACTCAAGCATGTTTTATATACTAAGTAATGTAAGACTGTTTTTATTTATTTAGTAATGTAATTGTTACCTGGTGGTAGCTCCCCCCTCTCTTTCCGTCTCTCTCTGATGTACTGCAGCATGGGGTCGCCGGCGCGGTCTATCTCTTTCAGACTCTTCTCGAGGTCTGCGTCGTCTCTGTGTCGCGCCAGCGGTTTGGCCGCCTCGTGGATGTAGTCTTGGATTCGAGCTTCTTGAGCTTCCACTTGTTTGAGTCTGCAATTTAGTGTTTTTATATCGTAAAATAAGAGGAACTGTGCAGGCTACATTAAAAATGACTTATAATTATTAAGAGACTAATATGATGCCGTCACAAACTACCTTTATTTCACTAATCCATTAAGGAAAAAAATCGACACCAGCAGGACTGAATCCGCGACATCGCGATTTTCCTTTCCTTAATTGATTAGTTAAATAAGCCCCACATAAGGTTTTATGCATAAAAAAGTCTAATTAACCTTTATTTTATTATTCTGAAGCTATGGCTACAGTTACAGTTCTGTGTGTCTGCATACTCATATACATAGATATTGGGAGTAAAATAGTGTGTGGTCTCCTCTAGATTACACTTCGGCCGATTGTACAGTACTTGTTGCACTGGTCCACTTCATTGAAATATCCGTAGAAGCCGGTGGCTACATCGCGTCGTGTTAAACTTTGAAAAGTTTATACAGAAAATTAAAGTTAAAAGTCCGGAACTAAAAGTCTAACAAAGATCTGATCTTAGGAACCTACTTGTACTCGAAGATTAAGCTTAGAGCTTTAGAAAAATAAAAAAAAAAAGGGAAATAAATTGCGTTTATCTTACAATTAATTTATTATAAATTTGACGCATAAAATGCTTTTTTTTATTCCTTCTCTTCGTGATAAACCGATAAGTAAAAAAACTTACCCTTTACTCCATTTCTTATATTTCTCATCAAGTTCCTTTTGTTTTACTGCTTTCTCTTGTTGTTTCCTTCTTTCTTCTGATGTCTCTCTTTTTTTACCTGAAATGTTATATAACTTATGAGCGAAATAAAATTTGATGACTTACTCATAACTTTAATTAGTCTTTTTAACCGACTTCAAAAAAAGGAGTGTTCTTAATTCGACCATATTTTTTTTATTAATCAATACAGAAAATATTTAAGTGTTAGTACAATTGTTTCTTAAAACTGGGGTGTCATCTGGTGTTGCGTTAGGATATGCCCTACCCCATCTTTATCAGCATGGAGAACTAAGTTTTTAAAAAAAAATAACGAACGGGATTTAGAATTATTGACTCAGAAGCTCGGGCTACTGCCTTTTAAGAATAAACCTTCGCTTGTAGGATAACTGATTGTTGGTTGAATTGATGGCGGTCGTGACTTGCATGCTTCTACAATATGAATGTATGAGAAGTTCCTTATTGTAGGAACCTTTTTTTAAAGTTTATTTAATATTCATACTTCGTGGGCTTTTTTGAAGCTCTTTAGTTTGGTTTTTATATTGTTCAAATTTTGCTTTAATTGACCCAACAAACGTTGTTATTCCTATAAAAACATTCAAATAAAAAACCCATGTCATTTGTGCGTCAAAAATAGCTATCATCGTATAAAAAATTTGAATCGGTCATGCTATTTAAAAGATCACGAGAATTACAGGTATATGATCTTACCACTCTTCCTAGAAACAGCCTTTGCATTTCTCCCCGAGACTTCATCGTTCATTTTGCTGAACACTTCGTCCTCTCTCCGGCGGAACGCTTCGTTCTCCTTCTTCAACTGCGTCGCGTCCTGCAGCCCGGCCAGCTTGCCGTCCAGCGTGCGAGACATCTTCTTGTGCGTCGGCGGCGGACTATTACTGTTTCTAGAAGAATACTGGTTGCTTCTGTTTGAACTTTCCTTTTGCGATCTTCTTGGAGGAGAAAGATCAGAGTCTGAGGAGTCACGTCGCACAGACTTCGAGCTCGCTTTCTGTGATTTCCTAGGCGGCGACAAGTCCGAATCGGATGATTTTCTTCTGTGTTTGGATGCTTTGGATCTCGGTGGGGATAAATCAGAGTCACTTGATTTCCTTCGATGTTTCCGATGGTTGGAAGATTTTGGAGATTTTTTCCGAGATTTTCGCGGAATTGACATATCTGAGTCCGAACTCTTTTGTCGTTTTCTAGGTGATCGTGAACTAGATCTTTGTTGGTATATTCTGGTTTCGGGGGATTTTCTATTTGTTAATTCGGAATCATTGCTTCTTCTTCTATTCAACTTTGGTCCATTATTTGAAGATTCAGGTTCGAAGTGTCCCCATCGACTTTTCCGAACTCTTTCTTTTTTCTCGTCTCGAACCGAATGTTTGCGCGGCGGTGACAAGTCAGAATCATAATTCTTCTTTTGACCTTTATTTCTTGGAGGACTTAAATCACTATCACTGTTCTGTTTTTTTTGCTGTTGTTTTGACCCATTTTGTGTTTTTTGGGGCTGATCTTTTTCGTCTTCGGAGTCACTGTACATTTTACCAAAAACGACTTCATTTTCTTTCTGTTGTTCTTTTACATCTCTTTTAATTTCTTCTATCTGAAGTTTACTGTTGAAACCGTCATCCTGAAAAAATATAATACAAATTGAAATCACGAAAATGCTAAATATATAAATTTTAAACCTAATCAGAAAAGTGGGAATAAGCTATGCCTCTATACCAGAGGAATTAGTTCAAATCCAAATTTGATCATACATCAATGTCTATTGTCTATTTATAAAATTCAGCTTTATAATATTTTTTCAAGTTTGTTATTGCTTATAATAGGAAATATAATAGGAAAACCCACATGTCTGAGTTGTACTTAGTTTAGTGACAGTGATGGGCATTTACGACTTAGTACATCGCTTTGGGATGTTCGTACAAAGCAGCGATAAGTCCACCCCGTAGCAAAATGAAGACTCTGAACACTAGGTGACACAAATAACATGAACTACAAATGTACATCTGGCGATGGCCAGTTGCAAAGTAACCGAACTGATCTAACCACCAAAACCTTAAACTGGAAAATTATCTTGCACCTTAAATGACAGTCCTGGCAAGAGACGGATTTATACCTGTGAGATGACTCTCCACTTGGTGGTGGTGAGCTGGTCCATCCTGCGCAGCTCCTCCGGGCGGTCGTCGACGATGCCGGCCACCTGCGGCGCGTCCTCCCCCTCCCCCAGCACGTCCAGCTCGTCCCCGTCCAGCGCCCGCAGCCGGCCCACGTCCACCTCGGTGTCTACTATTATTTTTAAACTAAAATAAAAAATATATTAATACTAATATTAATAATTTTCTTCGCTTAATTCCGCTAAGTACCTGCAGTCTTCACGCAACATGCACTGTGCACCGCCCGCCCTCCCACTTACAAGAACAGTGCATGTTGCATCAAGACTGCAGGTACTTAGCGGAATTAAGCGAAGAAAATTATTAATATTAGTATTGCTATGGATCTCCGCAAAGTAACAACTGATTCAATCCAAAAAATATTAAGACAAGACCCATCACTAACATCCTTTAATTTACAAACTTTTCCCCATACTATTTCCTAAAGTGACGGGATATTCTTATTCTAAAGCTGTGGCTCCCCCATCTAGGGATTTATAGCAATGAGATTTATTGAGACTACTCAACTCTCAACTCAAAATTCATACCATATGGTATAATGAAAGAAATTCGTAGAGATACTAATACTTTTGAAAAGCAATAGACATTTGTGTCACCTCCTACATGAAAATCCGCAGTTGCAGAAGTTGGTAATAATAAAACAATCTTAGGTTTGGATCCTAGTTATCTGAATAAAGAATTATTATATATTATATTATTAACAAAATATTCATAATTTTCTGAAATTTGGGATATCTTTTTATTATTACTGTTCATATATTTATTACTCAGAGTTAATAAAAATAATATTTTTTATATAATATTAATTTATTTATACCCTCAATATATACTTCAACTGGGTACATAGGATAGTATAAATACATATTTACATTTAGACGACAGCCATGGCCGAGTGGATAGGTGACTAGCTTCTCGGTCCGGAGGTCGCGGGTTCGATCCCCGCTGAGGGCATCATTTATGTGACGAGCGTAAATGTTGTTTCTTAGTCTTGGGTGTTATTTATATGTGTATTGTATAATATTAAATATATCGTTGAGTTAGTATCCCATAATACAAGTCTTACTTAGTTTGGGGCTAACTTGATCTGTGTATAATATGTCCGTATGTATTTATTTATTATTATTTTATTTATTATATACATCATTATTTCCAGTTGTGATAGGCAGATACTATTGATTGCCACTTTGTATGATCCTGGCAAACCTCCCTAGCTTTGTTAACACCCATTTTTTATAAATTCTCTTTTATTTTTCATACTATGGACGCCTACCTTTTTGAGCACACTCTCTACTTGGTCCAGTGTTCTCGGTGGTCATTTGCTACTCACATTATCTTCCACATTGGCTCTATTAACCACTTTAATCAATTTACTATCATCCATCCTCTCCGCACCAAACCTTTCACAAAGCACAGAATTCCTCACTTGATTGCATAACCTTACATTACAAAACTTTTCTGAGGGACCTCATCTCTACTGTATACTCTCTCATACATATCTACATATACCCTCATGCTTCTTCTGCCACACCCAACATTCACATTAGAACAGCATCATGCACTATCATTCTACATTCACTTTTTGGTGACCAACTACACACACAACACTACACATTCAACAATTCAGTGCTCTATTAACCGCATAACCCTTTTACACCCTTCTTTATGTATCTCCATCACACTTTACATCCCTAGTAACACAAACTTCCCAGATATAAAAACTCTTTCGCTTGTTCCACTTTCTTATCATCAATCTCAATCATGCATTCTCTCAAACTCCCCTCTCTATCAAAAACCATGATTTTAGGTTTATCTATCTATCTATTTTATCTACTATTTATATATACAAGATAGTATCCATGAAAAGCTAAATATTTTAAGTTTCTTCTTAGGAATGTTAACATAAAATTTTCAGCACAATTAAATGAAATTTAATTATGTACACTATCAGTATGTAAATAAGATGCGGTCCTGGTCTCTCTATTGACAGATATTCTCCGCACTGAGCGTGATCGGGCCTACATCAATGTGTCTTTTCCAAAGTCATATGTGAGGTTCTCTACTATTGTACAAAAAGTGGTAAGTGTCACACAGTTTTTGCACCTAGGTTAGCTTTATACCTATGGTTAATTTATCAAGTTTGTTAGTGATGGCAGAAAATATCATAAGGAAATCCACATGTTGTACTTAGTTGATTGATAATGGGTTTTTACATAATATTTTTATAAACAAATAAATGAATGCCTTCAGCCATTTGACAGATCCCCAATTTTCCATACAAAATATGCATTTTGAACCACACAACCAAACCCGATAAAATTGAATGAGAGTATCTTGGAAGTATATTCACCCAAACAAAAAACTATTTTAGAAATCAATTGACTAATAACAGAATAATTGTGTAACAAACAGACAATTGAATTAAGTACCTCCTTTTGTAAAGTCAGTCAAAAACTGCAATAGGCTTGCCCCTTTACAATCAATACACTGTCCAACAAAAGTACTACTACTGCTGGTACTCAGATCACCATCCAACATTATTGTCACCAGTGTTATTACCTCTGCCACACTTTTAGGGATTATGTGAAATAATGAGTTTGAGTTGTTGAGTATGTTGTTGTAGCTTCTAAGATGACTACCTCTTTAGTGAGACTTTTAAGAGAAGTAGAGAGAGAGAAGAACCACAATATATTTCCAGCAGTAATACAAAGTACTATTTAGCCGTTATCAAGTAGATATTACTTCAATACTATAAAATGTATTCATAATGGAATTAGTTCAGTATTGTGCAATCATCATATTTACTCAAATATAAGTACTCATTGAATTAAAAATTTACATCTGTTATTTTGTAAATATGCAAAAATCTTTTCGGATAGGATCTTAACTACAATGTTAAGTTATCCACATATTATTTTTTACTAAATAGTTCTATTTCGACTACTAAATACATATAAATATAACTAACTATTACAAGGTTTTAGATTTTTCCACAGTAAAAAACATACCCTTTTCCCTTAAAAGATTTTTTTTTCTTTTTCTTCTTGTCCTTCGAACCACCACTCAGATATTTTTGTAAGTATGTTTTTTGATCGATTTTTGTAGCCATTTTCAATGCTTTATTATATTTAATTCATATGTATCAACAAAACGAAAACACAATTTTACAACATTCATCCACCAGCATTTATTTACTTGCGTTTCTGTCAGTGTCACTTCACTTATTATTATTATTATCTTGTTTATTGGCCCTCGTATACAGTTTATACATTCTGCCAGCGTCAGAGTGAAATAGAAACAGCTTATTTTTTGAAACAAGTCCGATAAAAACGAAATTTAATTATTACTGTTTTTTAAATATCTTAGAGTCAGAAAGAGATTAATAGATACAAATATATGTATATTTTAAGATGATATATAGAAATAAAAATAGACAATAAGTTTTTACGAATTTGATCTATGATATTATAATTTAATTCCATTAGAAGATATGAAATAACTTAAAGTTTTCACAAAGTCAGTATGAACAAGTGATAACACATTTCTCATGTTAGTAGGTTTAGGAATAAAAGAAGGGAGAATATCATAAAATGATGTCGTTAATTTTGAACAGTTAAAAAATAAATGATCCAAAGTTCCTTCCTCAAGTCCACATTCACATAACGAATTATCTTTAATTTTAATTTTAGCGAGAAAAACTGGAGAACAACAATGTCCTATTCTCATTCTACATATGGTAGAGGTAGATGTCTTTGAGCATTGTTTATATTTAAAAAACCAAGGCTTAGAGGGAATTTCCGGTTGAATACCCGCGTAAAATTTTCCTTTAAACTGAATAGAATGTTTCCGATTTTCAGACCAAGAATTTTTAAGAAATACAGATGATTGGGCTACTAGGTCATGAGAATAAAGTTTATTGGTATCAATTCCTGAATCACAAGCAATCTTGGCTGCAGAATCGGCATGAGTGTTCCCTGAAATGCCACAATGGCTAGGAATCCAAGCTAACACTATTTTAATGTTATTAAGGAAACATCGATGTAAAGCAGTTTTCAAATCAAGGATTAATGGAAATTTGGTTTTAGCATGAAACTGATTTGATTGTAAAGCTTGTAGACAGCTTTTTGAGTCTGTAAAAATAACCGCTTTATTAATGGAATGGGATTCGATTAATTTGACGGCTTCTAAAATAGCAAGAGTTTCTCCAGTAAAAACTGAAGAATGGACAGGAGATTTCATGCTCAAAATTATTTTGCTAGAGGGAATCCAAACAGCGGAGCCGACGCACTCTGAGTTCAAAAGTTTAGATGCATCAGTATAAATGACAAGCCAATATTTCCAAAGAACATCAATTTTATATTTTAGTTCCGTATCAGGAGAGAGGGACTCTTTTTCTATACCTAAATTTAAAATGATTTCTGGGAGGTAAATTAAACAAGCAAATTGAGTAGAAAATATGGGATTGGATTGATATCTGACTAACGAAGAAAGGCAATGATTAAATTTATTTATACTTTGAAAAACACGTGGAAGGGACTTGTGAGACCAATAACGGCTGGTTCCCACTTTTAGTGAAAGAGGTTGTAAAGATGGAAGTAAAGGATGAGACGAAGATTGCAAAAAATTTGTTATAAATCTATCAGATAAATACTGCCTTCGTAAATTGAGTGGGGGTTCGACACATTCTACTTGAAGGGCATTAATAGGCGAGGATTTCATAGCTCCTAAGATGATGCGGAGACACTTTGACTGAATATTGTCTAATTTAACTAAATACAGCTTGCTACATGGTTCTAATAAAAAAGTACCATAATCTAAATGACTACGTATTAATGCATTATACAGAAGTTTTTGAGTAAATGGGTGGGATCCCCACCATACACCAGACAAGCATCGAAGAATATTAATATTCTTTTCACATTTATTAATAATATGTTGCATGTGAGGGATACCTGATAATTTTGAGTCAAGAATAACACCAAGAAATTTAACTTGGTCGTGAATGGGAAGAGGAATGTGGTCAGATACAATCGGAGTGGCCGGAATGTCCCGTTTTCTAGAAAAAACAACTACGCAGCATTTGGAAACAGAAAGACTGAGACCGTGATTAAATAACCATTCATTCAAATGATGTATTGCGGCATTTAAGCGAGATGTAGCAACATCAAAATCGGACGAATCTATTGAAGTATTTTACAGAAAGGTTCAACAGACTGATGAAGATCATAGGAATAAATATTAAATAGAATGGGACTTAAGACAGATCCTTGTGGAAGGCCTTTCCATATTAATCGGGATGAGAGGAACCCGTCATCTGATCTCACGGAAATAGACCTCAAATTATATCGAACCTACTCATATGTATGAGTAGGTTCGATAATTGTAATTAGTTTAGGAGGGATATTTAATGACACTAACTTTTGTTGTAGAATTGCCAAAAGTACATTATCGTATGCAGCAGAAATGTCTAGAAAAGCTCCGATAACAGATTTATTATCTGAAAAAGCGAGGCGAATATCCGTGATCAAAGTGCTCAAACTATCAATGGTGCCCATACCTTTCCGGAAGCCAAATTGTCTGTTTGATAAAATACCTCTACTTTCGATTATCCATTCTAATCGATTTTTTATAAGATGTTCCATAATTTTAGCAAGAGCTGATGATAAAGCTATTGGTCGATAAGATGTAGAATAATTACTCTGTTTTCCGGATTTTAAAATAGGGATAATAATTTGGGTGTGCCATGACTCTGGAGGTGACCCTGCATCGAATATTTTGTTCACAACGATAAGGAAGAAGTCGCGGAGAGCGGAACCACCTTTAGCAATAAATGAATAAGGAAAACCATCTATTCCAGGCGAGGAATCTCTCAAAGCATCTAAAACCATATTAAGCTCAGAAATTAGAAAAGGTCGATCAAATTCTGAAAGAGCTGATGATACAATGACAATAGGAATACATTCTTCTCGAGTGGGAACAAAAGGAGGTGCAAGTCTTTGAGAAAAATCTTGAATCCAAGTAGACCTATCATTAATTTTAATATTATTATCTATAAAAGACCCACGAAATCTTCTTATATTTTGCCAAACTAAAGAAGGATGGGTTTTGGGTGATAAACTTTCACAGTAAGCCAACCACCCCCTTTTTTTTTTTGTTAGCTACAAGTCGTTTGAATTGAGCATTTGTCTTTTGATAATTAACATAATTATTTACGGTCATCGAAATGCTGTACTGATTTTCAGCAATTTTCCGTTTATTGACAGCGTCTGAACAATCTGAGTCCCACCAAGGTGGAGACGAAATGTAAGACTTTCCAGATTTTTTAATACTAAAACTAGCGTTAGCTGCGTTTGTGATACACGTTATTAACTCAGAATATAAAGACTCTAGGCTAGATGACGCGTTCGTATCAGGAAGTAATTGATGAATTGTTTCGGAGTATTTATCCCAAGCTTCCAAAGGACCCAACTTATATTTAAGTAAAGGAGGAGCTTTTTTCACAGTAATAGTCTTGGAAGGCATATTTAGAATTATTGGGAAATGATCGCTCCCAAAAGAATTAGAGAGAACAAGCCAATTAAGAGATGCCGAAATAGAAGCCGATGATAAAGAAAGATCTACTGCTGAATGTACATTTTGGGACGGCCCGACTCTACGAGTTGGAGAACCGTCATTTAAAACACATAAATTTAAAGTATCAAAAAGATCTATCAGCAGAGGAGCAAAAGAATCACTTCGAGCTGAACCCCAACTAGGATGATGACTATTAAAATCACCAAGTAGGATCATGGGACTGGGGATTGAACAAATAATTGAAGACAATTCATTAAAAATTGAAGGGATGGCATGAGGGACATACACAGACACAAATGATATATTGAAAATTTTAGCAGCTATAATATTAAACTTATCCGAATGGGCGGGTAATTGAATTTGAATGAAGTTAATGGATCTAGATATGAGGAGGGAAGCACCAGCATACCCATCACTCCTATCATCCCGGAGACATGAAAAACCAGAAACTCTGAACAGAGATCCTGGTCTCAGCCACATCTCCTGCAGGGCAATGATTGATGGTTTATGGGTGTTAATGAGATGAATAAGGTCTGACTTTTTAAACTTGATGCTCTGACAGTTCCATTGCATTATTGACAGATCCATTAGGGGAGGTTGAGATAAGCTGACAAAGTATAGAGCGCACGTTGGACGGTAATTCAATGTTGTCTATGCGGGAGCATAGACTCACAATACAAGAGGCGAGTAGTTCTAAAAGGTTGTCATTTGGAGTTACTTTTTCTTTGTTTAACAGAGCACATCCATCCGGTAGGGAAGAAAGAGGTTGTCTTGTTAAATCTGAATGAGAAATTCTATCATATCCATGAGAAGATGAGGGAGACCTATGTCTACGGGTGACGTTAATGGTTTTTTTATATGAGTGTGATTGGGACTTGTCACTAATGGATGGATTTGAATTTTTGGACAATGAAAATTGAACTGACGGAGGAGAATTCATTTTAAAAGCATCCGAATATAATTTCTTAACTGGAGAAAAGCGAACAGAAGCTTCGTTATAAGAAATATTTTCTTGCGACATCACGAGCTTAATAGATTTTTGTCAGTTAAATTCTGGGCATGTTTTGTCAATAGCCGTATGCGAACCCAAACAAAACATGCAAGTTGGGGAATGTTTGTTACAAGATTCTCCGTAATGTGGTTGAGAGCACTTAAAGCAACGAGGGGATGATCTACACTGAGCCTTAACATGACCAAAACGGCAACAGTTATTACATTGAATGGTAGGAAGAATGTATGTTTCTATTGGTAAACTATTGTGAAAACATATGATGCGTTTAGGGAGAATTTGACCAGAAAAAGTTAGAACTACGGTTTGAGTGGGTATCCATACCGGAGGTTCACCGTCTTTAATAATTTTTCTATTTATTCTCCTAGCTTTTATAATATTACCAGATCCTGAATCTATGATCGCTGCTTCCACCAGCTCCTGCATAGACCAGTCAACTGGAACATTTCGTAATTTGCCGAACTGAATTGATCTTATTGTTGTGCCCGCGGCAGGATCGGGTTCGCTTTTGTGAATGTGGACAATGAAAGGTGGTAGATCCGTTTCGGAATATACTTTTTTGGATTCAAAATCAGGATGAATATAGACATTTTGAATGGAAGGTGAGGCCAAGAGGGATCTTGAATTATTCTTTTTGAATTTTGAAAATGAACATTAAATGTAGAAGAATTTTCTCGCTTTCTTGAGCCAGAATTAGGTGAAATTTCTTGCGAGAAAATAGGTAACGACGGGTTTGGAGCTCCAGGGTCAGGGGGATCCACCCCAGGATCGGGAGGATCGCAATCCATTTATAAAAATGAACTTATATGAATTCTTAAACAATCTGAAAAGATATTTAAAACAAAAGGAATAATTATAAATTGTAAAATTTTTTCGCTGTTGCTCGTGACAACTCTAACAACAGAATCCTCACTTCACTTCGTTCACTTGCAGTCGTTGACATTGACAATTAGGGAACAGACCCGTGCTTCACCTCGTTGTTTCACCCAGGTGAAGCACGGGGCATAACCTAGTCCCGTGTTTCACCTGGGTGCAGCACGGAGTATGCACTGGTCCCCATGCTCCAACCGACATTGACATTAAAGAAAATACAGAAAGTACAACCGTGTGCTGAAGTTGTTTATTATGTAAACATCTGTTTCAAAAATATTGTCAACACATATATTTTTCTTCTAATTCATATTATATGTACCTAGGTAGATACGAACTATATACTTACATATCAAAAACGAAAAAAAAACAAAATACTTTTTGTTACGACTAATACCTCGTTATAGTAACAAATAGGAGTGAAAGAAATTTAATTATATAAACCAGGCCAGCATAATGCTGAGTAGCGTACCTCTACCTAATATTATATTCAACGTAATTTATCCAAGAAATAGCCTACTGTGATTTGGTTGTTTAATAATTCCATCTGCGCATTTACAATTAATTATTTAAATTCATAAGTCAAATTGACAAATTAAAATGACAGAAATCTATCGTAATACATAATGTAAATAAAAATAGGTTCTATTCACTTGAACTTATTAATTATTATAACTAGGTTTTTCAGATTACGAGCATCATAGATTGATCATGACTGTACAAAAATAATATTGGTTGGAGCACGGGGACTAGTGAATACCCCGTGTTGCACCTGGGTGAAACACGGGACTCGGTTAAGCCCCGTGCTTCACCTGGGTGAAATAACGAGGTGAAGCACGGGTCTGTCCCCGACAATTACAGTGTTGCTATTATATTTTTTTGCC
Organism: Bedellia somnulentella; assembly: GCA_963576735.1. Classification (NCBI taxonomy): domain Eukaryota; kingdom Metazoa; phylum Arthropoda; class Insecta; order Lepidoptera; family Bedelliidae; genus Bedellia; species Bedellia somnulentella. Next base: position 910,710 of record OY755183.1, read on the forward strand.
GCTATTATATTGATACGGTCCATCCGAGTAAACATTTTTCTCTCACAGCCCATATATGTCCCCAAGGGGCTCGAGCATACCCTATATAAGAGTAAACATATTTGACGCTTTATTTGGATGCAATTTTGTGAGGACTTGAATCACCATGATGGTCAGCTCAGATTACACCAACTTCTTGAAAGTTTTCCCTCACAGTTAACAACCATGATAAATTAACCACACATATAACTTTGGAAAAGACACATTGTTGTATATCGAACTCGGGATTTGAACTCTACCAAACATACAATTTAAAATATGAACGTTGATTAAAGATCTTTCTTTCTTTGTTTGTTTATGTTTAAGATAGCTTGTTAAAATGGCATTTGTCTCAAACGTCAGTTCACGCCTCGATCAAGATAGTATAAGATCCCGCTGCTAAATCTCTACGTTCATTACGTATTGAGTCAAACACACGTATCAATATAAGTTTATGAATAGGAGAATACACTGACAAGACGCAACCAGGCAAAAAAGCAGCAAGTAATTATAATTTAATTAATTTTTATTAATTTTATAGAAAGCCGTGTAGTGTCGGCTTAGAATAACACTACCCCATTTCTACCCGTGGGTGATCGTAAGAGGCGACTAAGGGTATAGGGGCTTATTAAGTGATTTTTGGGCGATGTGGTTGGAGACCCGTCACCAAAAACATTTATTATTGAATGAATGAATGAAAAAAAATATTTCAGACATAAAAATATCTATACATTTATATTTATTAGTAAACAAGACTTAGTATCTATGTTAGTAGAACTTAAATAAATAATTACTATGTACATGAGTGGACATCCAGTAAGCCTGTATATGACAATCCACCCTTTCAGCAATAACCTTCAGGAGGGTGCTGGTACTGCCCCGCACTCTTTCCCACAGTGAAGCTGACCTCTTCCTCAACACTGCATGAAAGCCATCGGTATCCCACGCAGCAAACATTCCCGATGCGCTGCAGCGCCAGGGCAGACCCAGCAACCCCCTGAAGGCATTGTTATATTGGACTCGTAGTGCACTGGCAGCCTTCTTGGTGAAATTGGTCCACAGGCTGCATGTGTACAGGGTTTGACAATATGCTTTGAAAAGAGTGATTTTCACTTCATACGAGCACCGTGCGAACCTGCGAGCGAGCATATTGCCCCTGACTGCCAGTGCCCTATGCTCCCGTTCCATGTCCTCATCATCTTTTAAATCATCCGTAACCCAGTGACCAAGATATTTAAATTTTGTCACCTGCTGTAAAGGAGAGTTATGAAGAGTAATTGGTGGCGGTGAGTATGTTTTAGTGCCAGATTTAAAAACTAGTAGCTCACTCTTCGCAACGTTATACCTGAGTCTATGAGCTACGGCATACTTCTCACAAATCTTCAACAAAGTCCTAAGGGCGCTGACTGAGGGGCTCAGCAGCACCATATCGTCGGCATAACTTATGTTATTAATAAAACACCCATCCACTGAGCACCCAACACCTGCACCGCTGAGCCTCTCAATCAACTCATTAATATACAAATTAAGCAGTGTGGGTGAACTAAGCCCTCCCTGTCTCACACCACACCTCAACTTATATTCACCTGAGTACATTCCGTCCCACCGAACACAGTTACTTTGGTTGCCATACCAATATTTAAATAAATATGTTATTTCAGAAGGCAGCTGCGTCTTGAACAGTTTATTCCATAATACGTCATAGGAGACACGGTCAAACGCCTTTGACAGATCCAAGAAGCACGCATATACCGGTGTATTCCTGTCCGTGTAGTATCGAACAGTGTGCTTCAGACAAAGAACTGCGGACTCTGTAGATAGCCCGTTCCGAAAACCAAACTCGGCATCGTTTAGCGTCACACTTTGATTTAGATACTAATTAAGCACACTGTCCAACACCTTCGCTAGAATAGTGGCCAATGAGATTGGTCTATAGTTGGATCTGTCAGAGGCGTCTCCTGTCCTATTTTTAATGAGAGGCACCACTACGGTCCTCATAAGATCGGACGGTAGGTAACTGTGTCTGATGCAAAATGTATAAAACATGGAGAGAACTCTAGGGAGATGGATACCCGCATATTGCAGATGTTCGATGCTGAGTCCATCATGACCGGGCGACTTACCTCTAGCCATTTGTCGGATGACCTTGGCTATGTCTGGTGATGCTATTCTGATAGGCTTGTCGCTTACTCAACTATCAGCATCGCACATCTGCACACACGGGTCTCCTGGAATGGGTTCTACAGCAAAATGCCGCAAAAAAAAGCATTATTACCATCTTTTCCCCAATCAACTTCCAAAAGTGGCTGAGGAATTTTTCATTACAATGCTCTGGCTACCCCGTTAAGGGATTTATAGCCGTGAGTATATGTATGTATGTTTTATTATTATTCGAAGACAAATTTCGTTCACTTGTTTTCGAAATATAATACCATCACCATCATAGCAATGTATATAAAGAATATAAAATCCATAGGTGCCGTTGCAATGCAAATTCGGCCGCAACTAGTTCGCAGGCAGGTGTAAGTAGGTTATATTTTGGTGTGTTTTATACGTTAAAATTAGGGTTGCCATCTGTTAAAAACGATAGATATCCAAATATATTTCACAAACTGACTATTGTTTCTGTTTATATTTTATGACTTCTATTATATATATATATATATATATATATATATATATATATTAAATACTTACTTACTTATACTCACCCCCATCATTCCCATTGGGGTAGGCAGAGATTATCGATCGGCACTAAGTACCTTCTTGACAAACTTCTCTTGCTTCCCTTACATTAATTATTCTTCTCATACATGCTCTTTTATTCTTCTCACTTCGGACAACCGCCTTCTAGATACGTTTTACGAGGCCGTCCTCTACTAACACTCCCATCCTACCCCAATGGGAACTAACGGCGTGAGTATATGTATTCGTAGTTATCCTATTAATATTATAAATGTGAAAGTTTAGATGTTTGTGTGTTTGAGGCGAAAAGGCTCCTTAAGTACATAATGTATATGAATGAAATTTGGCAGAATGCAAGATAATGACCCATACTAAATATTCACGCCTAGAGATGGGATTTTGCCCGGGCATTTTGGGCGGATTGGATTTATGCCCAATAGATGTCCATAAATGCCTAATAAATGTCCATTACTTGGGCAGAAATATTATTTAATTTAATTTTTTAAAATATCATTTTTGTATGAGTGTGGTTGATGTTATTATTTAAAATCATCATAAAATGACCTATTTTATTTAAAGAATGAATAATACTTAAGTATTTTTTAATTTTTTAAATAAAATAGGTCATTTTATGAACCCTATAAAGGGTTCACGATAGGGACCATAAGCATAAAAGTCAATGGGTGCAATCCAACCCGTTTTATGAAGTTTTGTGGACAGAAACGCAAACATTTTTAAATGCGAGAATCTAATCATACTTTTTATGATAATTCATTAATTTGTTTCAATACAAGGGGGAAAAATTGTGATACTGTTTTAAACTTTTAATTTAAACGAACTTTAATGGTCATAGTCCAGATTATGATGATTTTCCACTATTAACGTATGAGGATCTAACCCTATTTACGTTGGGCTCGTATCAAGTACAAATCGCGCGCTCTTATTGTACACTTTAAATAATATATAGAGTTCAGACCAAATTGACATTGACACATAGAATAAAGAGTACCCAGAATCCGCTCACGGCCGCATCGATAGTCCTATTTCATTGGTTTCTCTTGCATACCAACGCAACGCACCCGCACTCAGTCGGTTAGAAGCTTTGAAAGTGACAAGCCAAAACAGCTCCACAAAAAAATTCATAATGACGACTTACGTACTTCCATCTTGTCGAAATAGAGTAAATATCAAAGCTAAAGGACTGGGAATCACATTTCACCGGTTAGTATTGTTATTTTCCACTTACTTTCGATGATTGAAAGCAATTTAATTTTGTTTAAATTACGAATTTTTTTACGCCGCCATGTCAGTGTTGCAAGCGTAGAACTTTGTATTTTCTACCATTTTCAACATAAGAATATTATGTTTAGGTAGAAATTCTAAATGGTGAAAAATAAGTACTTTTGGGTATTTTAGATTTCCTGCAGACGAAAGTAGGCGTGGGTAAGAATTATACAAAAAGCTAAAATTGATGAGTATTGGAAACCCACCTCAAGCTCACGCATTTGATCCGAGCATTTTGAAGAAAAATATTTTGATTTAACTAAATCTGGCATCAGAAGACTTGTAAAAGATGCCATACCCACGAAGGTATATTTGTACTATATTTGAAATATATACCTATCTTATCTGTATATGCGTAATATTATACATATAAATATATATCTTACTATAATATTATAATTGTGAAAGTTTGTGTGGATGTGATTGTTACGCTTTCAGACAAATTCTACTAAAGGAATTTGGATGAAACTTTGAAGGTGTATAATTATACATCGAAATACGATAAATTCGAAAAAGATTAAGCAGGGATATATGTGTACCTACGTGAAAGAAGACGCGGGTGAAGGGCTAGTTAATTGTATTTAAATATCATGTATGTGTCTAAATATTAATAGTTTTTATAATATTTTGTATCTAAAAGTAATACTGTTTTTACTAAAAGTTATTACTGTTTTTATATACGCTATGCATGGTGGATTGAACGACAACCCAAATGCAAAAACAATTTAAGGGTATATACCGCAAAGTATTGTGCAATTTAGGGATAAAAGCTTCGGATCAAGGCAATTGCATAGCTCTTGAAGATATTGGAGTTCTTAGCTGTAATTCAACTACGAATGCCATAAACCTGACAACATTCGTGTTTTTTATTATCCATCTTATTATTTAGAAGCATTAAATAATTCACGATTATGTTCAAATATAGAAAAAGAACATTTTGATATTTCAGAAAATTTAATTTTACTAATAAGTTAAAAAACTATTAAAGCTGTTGTTTTATTTTTAATATATGTTTTTTATTATCTTATCATTTAAAAGCATTAAATATTTCATGTTTTTTCTCAAATATAGAAAAAGAACATATTTAATAATTATAAAAAGTTTGGTAGAAATTAATAGGAGTTTGGTAGAAAATATACATTTGCAGACTGGCGATGGGCTAAAGCTTGCAACATTGCGGGGCGTGAAGTGCAGTGAGAGCGGGGGGATTATTGGACCATTTTGCCGAACCGATTTTGTACTGACTACGGTGTCTGGAGGATACTAAGTTTGTGCATTGACATTCCGCCGGATTCAATCTCGCTATTTTGTACCTAGATTTTTAATTGCGTAGAATTCTGACAGCTGCCATTTTTTGACATGTCAGAGGTTATAAATCTTTATGACCAGGCACATTTTTTTAATTTCTATTAAAGTATGAACATTCACGTCAACTCATTTTATTTGTTAGAACATAATATATAAATGTTATTATGTTCTACGCTTCAAATACAAAAAGCACATTTACGGTGAACAGAAAGTTTAAAAATATAACAGTTTATAATAACAAATAATAGCAAATACGAAAAAGATATGAGCGCATTTGAGTATTCAAAGGAGTCAAATGACATGGCAAGACAGGACACACGCATAACGACAGCTAAGAGCGACATTGAATAAATAATACAGAACGAGCGATTTGCTTTACGTTTTTAAAAACCTACATTTACATCCAGCTACTTACGGCTACAAATCCCTAAAAGGGGTAGCCTGCTCTTCTGAAACTTAAAATTCTTTAGTAACTTGTAAGTGAAGTTGGGAAAGATTGTTATATAAATATTTTTGGTAATGTGTCTCCAACTGCATCGCCCAAAAGTCGCTTAAAAAGCCCCGATAGGCCCCCTTAGTCGCCTCTTACGCTAACACATGGGAAGAAATGGGGTAGTGCTATTTTAAACCGGCACTTAGCCGACACAGCAAAAAAGTTTACTAAACCTGTACTAACAAAAAGTGGTGCCAGCTAAAAAAATAAATAAGGTAATTTAAATTGAATTGATATCATGTTCGTAATATTGAAATTATTTTTTACTATTGTATAATTTAACTTAACTTAGTGTATATTTTCGTTTGCCTTTTAAAAGGTAAGACACAACTTAACAAAAATCTAGCAGCGGATATACGCACCCATCGCTCTGCCAACTGAGCTATAGTATCAAGTGATCACTGGCGCAAAAATAGGATTTTGTCTGTTTCTTTACACCTTTACTGGTGTTAGCGCCATCTACCGCCAAATTATTACAACCCATAAATATGCGCCTTTTGCCACGAATAGTTCATGTCCTCTGTCAATATATGACATCAAAATCATTCGTGTCCGCTGTGGTTTTTTTCCATACATTGAGGCTCATTGATCTTTGCTATTTAAACACGAACTGTTTTTCAGTTTAAAACCCTAATACCTTGAGTATTTTCACATTTTAAAAATCTGTTAGCGGAATATACCGTTACTACATTATGTTAATAATCATAAAAATAAATATAAAATATGTTTTTTTTTCACTTAGTAAAGCTATAACATTATTCGTTATACTAAAATTAATATCTTATAGTTCGCTACTCTATCGCTTGATATGATTGAATGTGTTTTTTTATTGTAAGGGTATAAAAAATAATTAATATAATCGTTCAAAGTAAAAGTGGGTTAAGATTTAGAATTTAACACAACATAAACGTTCACACCGTTTATCCCCGAAGGGGTTGGCAGAGCTACGAATGGTTCTAAACATCACGTGACAGCGCCACTTAGTGTCCAAAGTAGGTTTTGCGTAGACAGTACACTCACGTGATAGGGGTCAGGCCTATTGCCGTTTTGTACGAATACACTGTCATATGACTAAGTACAACTCGGCCATATGGTTTCCTCACGATGTTATCCCTCACCGTTAACAACCATGATAAATTAACCACACATATGACCTTAGAAAAGACCAATTAGTGTAGGCCCGACCCGGAATTTGAACTCACGACTGTCTGTTTACGGGCGGGTGTTCTACCCATTGGACTATAATGTCGTCTAAGTAAGAATCTAAAGTACTTATATGTCTAAATTTGGCATATTATAACTTCTTTTTTTCTTCTTATTTCTTTATTCTGATGACGCTGATGTATATGTATATGTTAAACACAATGAAAATAATGATCCACTTGTAGTTTAATTTTAAAGTAGAGTTTAGTTTTTCGCCCAGCGATTGGGCATTTATCGGGCGTAAATTAATTTTTGCCCATTTTAACCCAATACGCCCAATCTGCCCAATATGTTTTTATGCCCTCGACCCATCTCTATTCACGCCTGATTGAACTCAGAGCACCGGAAAAAAACCTAAAGTTTGGCATAAGCAAATTTACAGTACGAAGACTGTGGGGTCAGCTAGTATTATCTATACTTATATTAAATCTGTAGAGAGGTCAATTCTGTACATGAAATATATTTTCAAAATAACTATCAGGGGGTGATTAGTGATCGATACTGATGCCAAAATTGCAATCTGTAAAATTTTTGTCTGTCTGTCTGTCGGTTTGTATGTTCCTTATGGAAACAAAAACTACTCGACGGATTTTAACGAAACTTGGCACAATCATTCTTCATACTCCTGGGCAGGTTATAGTACACTTTTCAGCGGAGTAGTGAAGGGGAAGTTTGGGAAAACGGGTTACTCCATTTTTTAAGCTTCCGTCGCGTGTGCAGCCTTAATGGTTAAACTTACATAGAAATCATGTATGACGGAAATATTCTTCATAAAATTGTCTAAAAAAGTTCCCGCAACAGTAAATGTTTATCTTTTATGGTTGACTCACAATAACACGTGTAACTCCTGATAGCTTAGCAGTTCGGAGCATTTTGATTATATTTGTCTACTTTTACGTTTATAATACTCTCATTTATCCCGAATTTAAAAAAGGTAACATTATTGCCTATTCATTAAAGAAAGAATCATAGAAATCGGTAGAGAAACACCGAAATCATACATGAAATAAGCCATCGCGCCCGTGACCAAAACCAAATCGTTACTAATTTACATATTACATACTAGATGACGCCAGTAATTGCATCCTACATTACGTAATGATTTCTTTTTAGATTATTATAAATACTTCATAGCGTTTTATTCCAAAATTTGCTAATAAGCGGAAATACTGAACCGTTCATAAAAGCGCATTCAAAATCACCAAACTCCACTGTTCAGTGCTATAAATTTAATAAATTGAAAAAATTGCGCTAAATTTCACAATGCTTGAGCAGTGACTGAAGAAAAAAACCTCAGATATTTAAAACATACACTAGTACATAATAATCGGGGTTGACCAACGTATATTTTGAAATCACTTCCGTCACGTGACATATTTGCCCGACGTTCCGGCACACTACCAGTGCCGTGGTCGCGGGCTGACTATTATGTACTGACGACTGACGATTATTATGAATAATGTCTACAAACCGCGAGAGTTTCAAAAGTGTACTAGAAGTTATATGTTTTCGATGAAATCAAGAAGAAATAATCTAGAATTTTACTACTTTTACTCTTACGGAAGTGATCGTTCGAGGCGAAGAAGTAAAATTATTTTTAAAATTGGTTTGCAATGGAAGAATGAAATTAGTTCCATTATTTTCGTCATCAACCTCTTACAGTTACTAAAATCTGTCTACTCCTTGTTGGCGCAAAGACGTGAGTCACAGATTTAAAATATAAATGTATTTTATTCGGGATTTAAAAATGTAAATTAACTATATATTTGAAGATTTAAACACACATAATATTCACGGCTATAAATACCAAAGGGGTAACAAAAGCTTTAGAAAGTGAAACTCCTCGACCACTTTTGGAGGTAGACAGAAGATTTGAAAATTTGTCTTTACAATATAAGGTATAAAATACAGAAACACAATCTTTTCTTGGCCGGTAAGGGCTGTCGCTGTCATCGATATTAGTATTGCCAGTAAATAAAAAATAACCATTATAAGGGAAATAACTTTACATCATACAGGCTAATTTATTTATGTATTGAAATGTCTTAATAAAACAATTTATATAATATTCATTTAATTAATAACTAGTTGCTGTGTAGTGTCGGCTTAAAATAGCACTACCCCATTTCTACCGGTGGGTGTACGTAAGAGGCGACTAACGGTATTGGGGCTTTTAGGAGATTTTTGGGCGAAGCGGTTGGAGACCCATTACCAATACCTTTATTTTACCATCTTTACCCCACTCAACTTTCCGAAAGTGGCTGAGGAGTTTCTAGTTCCTTAGCTCGGGCTACCCCTTCTAGGGATTTACAGCCTTGAGTATATGTATGTATGTATGTAATAACTATTATTGTAAGTAAACAAGTTCGTTTTAATGTAAGCTAATTATATTTATTTATTTTTGCCCTTGTCTGGTATGTCTACCCGAATGACTGTGTATCCTAAATTTCATGATCTTACCTCCCAAATGTTGTCTGGAAGCTTTTAGCGATAACACTGCCAATTGTACTTTTCTCCAAGCTGTTTCATTATTTTATTCTCAAGGATTTGTTATTTGTGACACTCAGAGTTAATAAGTGGGTAACTACTTAAAATCATTTTTTTAATCCTGTAAATGAGAGGCTTACCTTGTTGTGTACTGTCTTTTACATTTCATATTTACACATAGATCCCCTAAAAAGGTGGCACAGAAAAAATAATTCTAAACATCAGATATCGTTTGGGTCATTCATTTTGCTGGGTCAGTGAATTTATGGGCACTTTTTTATTGCATTTATCTCGCCGATTACCACCGAAGGGGTTTGGCAGAGGTACTAATACTTCTGAACATCACGTGACTTTGTCACCTGGTGTTCAGAGTACCCACGTTTTGCATGGACAGTGTACTCACGTGATAGGGAGCAGGCCTATCGCCGTTTTGTACGAATACACTGTCACACCACTAAGTACAACTCAGCCATGTGGGTTTCCTCACAATGTTTTCCCTCACCGTTAAAAACCGTGATAAATCAACCACACATATGTCTTTAGAAAAGACAAATTGGTGTAGGCCCGATCCGGGATTTGAACACTAGTCGCTTGCACCGTCCATTAGGTACAACACCGGTTATCACGTCGTATTTGCCTTGTATTTTTATATATATGTCAGACAGTTATGACTTAAGAAATGACACATTGGTACATCCCCGCATTAGGATTAGAACCCACGCATCAGTGTATACGAAGTGAAATCTTATTCGGGATTATTTCCCCACTTACCGTAACCCGCACCGCTATAATCATGCGCGCACAACTTTTCGGACGGTGTTAGCCTACTTAGATAAAATTTAACAAAAGAAATAATAATTTTCATAAATTTTTATATTGAATATTGGAAATAAAAGCGTTTATTAATAAGCAAAGATACATCATAATTATAATTGTCTTTGAAAAAAAGTTTCCACTACAAAAAATATTAATGAAAGTGATAATTTATTATATACGTAGGTCACCCTATAATTTTTATTTAGTTAAGAACTAACTGACAATGACAGGCCGAAATTTCAAAATGGCGACAGTAGTACCAGAGTCGCCGCCGGCCAAGTTACGATTGTGGATCTGTAGATAATTTTGACAGTTTTCATATTTTTAAAGTTCACAGAAGATCGTATAACAAACCCAAGAGCTTTATATGCTTTATTAACAATATGATCGACATGTAAATCAAATAATAATGATCGACTGATTGTCTATGTATCTTCTGTACATCAATGAATATGTTTTTTTCAATTAAACATACAAATTAGGGCTGAGGCATAATAATAAAAGAGTTCTTAGTCAAACAGTAAGCATCCACTTCTGGATATAAACCTCTCCTAAAGTATGTCACAATGACCGGTCGTGCTGCCCCACCCAACGTCTTGCTGCAATTTTCACCAACATTTACTAGAAATAATAAAATCTGCCGCATCATACTATGTATACGCCATTAGTGTATATATAGTCGAATGTGTGAATTTATTCATGCTCTAATAGTAGTAATACTGTACTGTAGTAGAAATTGGCATATTGGTCTGTTTCATTTTACATGAATAAGAAACATGCATCGCGGAAACATAAATTAAAGTATTTCAAAGTAAGTATTATTATTATCTTGTTAATTGGCCCTCGTATACAGTTTATACATTCTGCCAGCGTCAGAGTGAAATAGAAACAGCTTACTTTTTGAAACAAGTCCGATAAAAACGAAATTTAATTATTATTGTTTTTAAATATCTTAGAGTCAGAAAGAGATTAATAGATGGGGATTTTTACTTTAAACGGTGCAGGCTTTTTTTCGGTTGTATCATGGAAATAAACTGTTTTAAAAAAAGATTGAAAGAGATTTTTTAAGACGAAGCTTATGAAACCGAAAGATTATTTATAAATCTGCATGAATTCGTAATTTAGCTCCCGAGAAAATGTTATTCCAATTTTATTTTAATTAAAAACCATTCGAAAATGTCTGATTTTGTGCTGTCACAACATCAAACTGCCTCCTTACATTCGATTTTTATGAAAAATTTTGTATGACGGCTAACATTGAGATAATTTATTTTCATTGTTAGATATTGTGTAAGTATTTAAACTAGGTATTTCACTTCATTTATTAAACGATGTATTAAATAAATAAATAATAATCTTGTCTAACGAATTCGCGACTGCCGGACATGTCTGTTTTGTAACGCATATTTTTTTATTAAAATGCCCATTTTCGGGATAAATTTGGTTTTTAATGGCAGCCCCAAGCTCAACTGTCAATGTAGAAAACGCCATTTTAAAGTTAGTGTCGAAAGAAGCCCGGCTGGAGCAGCACGCAGCTCATCACAAAAGTGTGGTCAAGAAAAATCTATTGAGGTTAGTAACGTTTATTTGTGTAATTACAAAGTTTGACTATATTTCTTCTTGGTCTGTGTAATGCTTCAACGCTGTTGAAAGAATAAAAGTATTAATTTGAAAAGATTTTGATAATATTTAGTAACTATTTAATTAAATTGTTTACCGAGGTACGTATTCGTCACGTCTGGTTAGCAACCGTTACTATAAGACGGACAAAAATGTTACGAAACAGACATCTAAAGCTTACTGTACACACGTTGAAGTAATAAAATTTTATTATATCAACTTTTTAGAAAGATAGAAAAAAATTGGTAGTTGGTACTTACAGGTGTGTTTTCTTAATTTACAGGTAGTGGTGATATCACTTTAATAGCAACAATGGCGTTAACATCTGCTGAAAGAGCCAAAAGGTATCGAGAGAAATTAAAAAACAACCCAGAAAAGGCTGAAGAAGTTAGAAAAAAACAGTTAGCGCGAATGAAAGCCAAAAGAAAGAAGGTATCTGAAATGACCGAAGAGGAAAAGATTAGAAATCGAAACAAATGGAAAATAGAAAAAAGAAAGCAGAGAGCTGAGGAACCGAAGAGAAAGGACCCAATTAAAGAAACACCGAACGAAGACTCTAAAAAAACATTTACTCTAAAGCGCAGACGGATTTGGAGACATTATAATAAACTACTTCAAGAAAAGCAGAAAAAAATTGAACAACTAACCAAACTCATAAACAAACATAGACAACGATATAATAGACAAAAGCTGAATTCTAACGAGATCATTGAGAAACAACTTAAAGTAATTGATAAATATAAAGCTAGAGAAGAGTTTTTAGAATATACACTGCGAAAGACATATGCCAATTGTGAGAAGAGAGTGGAAAAGGAAGTCTTGAAACGAATAATAAGAAACTGTAAGAACGGAAATAAGACCTATGTCGCAAAATTAATGGGACTTCAAAGAACGACTCGAGTGAAACAGAAATACCAAAGGCTCACGTGTTCTGTAGAAATCGAAACATTTTGGTTAAGAGAAGACATTAGCAGAGCAACAGCGGGAAAAAAGGAGTGCAGGGTAAAGGGTAAAGAAAAGCGTCAAATAAGATACTCAGTCGATACATTACAAAATTTATACAAAAAATATAAAGAGTTGGGAGGGAAATATGGAATTACAACCCTGTGGAAATACAAGCCATTTTACGTCATCTACCCAAAACTTAGTTCAAGGAATACATGTTTATGCATCAAACACGCTAACATTGATCTAAAACATAAAGCCTTGCAAGTGTATGGACCATTAAAGCAAAAATCTATGGAAGAAATAATAAACGAAGTTACTTGCGACCGACAATCCTATTCTTGCGCGGCCAATCAATGTAGTCAATGCAAAAATAACAAAATACGTTATAATGTATGTAGTAACGACGACAAAGAAAATGTAACATGGTGGCAGTGGGAATGCGTTGATCACGAATATGTAAAAAAAGATGGGAATGAATCCACAACAGTTAAAACGAAGAAGACAGTCAAAGCTTTGAAAAAAACATCAATCACAGAGCTTAAGCGTGCATTCGATTCTGAAATCATCAAATTCAAGAAGCATGTATTTATTATGAAGCATCAACACCATCAATATCAAAAAATTATTAAAGAATTAGGAGATAATGAGGCCGTAGTTATTTGCGATTTTAGTGAAAATTACGAATGCAAAATGAAAGAAGAAGTGCAAGCTCTTCACTTTGGAGCGTCCAAAAACCAAATATGCCTACATACAGGAGCTGTTTTTTATAAAGACTGTATGCAATCATTTTGCACAATATCTGAAAACACGAGCCACAGACCAGAAAATATATGGACACATTTAAATCCCATTTTAAATGAAATAAAACAAAACAAACCTGATGTCAAAATTTTGCATTTTTACTCTGATGGTCCCACTTCGCAGTATCGACAAAAGGGAAACTTTCAATTACTTAATACTCTACCAAAAGAAATGGGATTTGAATACTGTACGTGGTCATTTTCGGAGAGCGGTCATGGCAAGAGTATTGCGGACGGTATTGGTGGATCGGTGAAACGTACAATAGATAAACACGTTGCTTATGGTTGTGATGCAACAAATGCATCTCAAATTTATTACCTTCTCACCCAATGCTTTAAGACTACAAAGTTTTTTCTTGTAGATGACACTCAAATCGTAGAGTATACAGAAAAACTCCAAAACCTGAAAACTTTGACTGGTACATTAAATGTACATCAGATAATTACGTTAAAGGATAGTGAGACAAAGGAGATAAAATATAGAGATTTGAGTTGTTTTTGTGGCGATATAAAAGGACAATGTTCTTGCTTTTCACCTCAATATCATACGCTGACTAATGCAACTGTTCGTCAAGACACAAAATTTCGTAGTATTCGCCGTAATATACCCTTAGAATCGAAAAATAATCGAACATCAAATACAGAATATAATATCAGATCAAATAAGTTACCCGTTAAACAAGATATTAATCTCGTCGATGTTGAAGAATCAGTAAACCAACAGGAAAAAAAAACAGTTGCCTTTGTGCATATGAAGAGCGTCGTACATTTTTGTCCATCTAAACCGGAATGTGACAATATGGATATACTAATTGAAAATACTAAGACCCCCAGTCCAATCATTGAACTTATGGATTTGACAGATTTCACAGAAAATATACCACCACCATTATGTCTTGAGGCTTTATATTCTGATGATTTACTTTTGTCATCTACTGCTTCAAAATATGAAAAAGACTATGATAGTATTACAGGATTTACAGGTGATAAAGATATGGGATTGAATAAAACAAATGAACCTAATGAGGTTAAAAAGCCGTTAATAAAAACATCTCAAGAAAATAAAAATAACTGTATAGGACAAACTAAATATGGAAGAATCAGTAAGTCAAAAGACTTGGAACGGATTTTGAAATGTACTGTATGTGACAGTAGATCGGTACAGTTAGCTAAATGTATGATTTGCAAGTTATGGTACTGCTCAGCTTGCTCAGGAAGCCAGCTCTCAATAGATCTTATTTGTGATCCTTGTTTATCTATATAGATACATATTATTAATGGAGATTATTAATTTTAACCATTTTTCCAAAAATATTGCCATTAAAAAAATACTTATATGTTGTACTAGTGAGCACTGTGATTTGCCAAAAATTAAATTAAAATACGTATTAGGAATTACAAAAGTTAAGTAATTTCGACTGATTATTATAATAATTTAAGTGATTACTGATTTGAAGTTTAATTTTGTTTTGTAGAGATAGTGAAATAAAAAGTCATAAATTATGTTTTACTAGTGCGTGATTTGCCAAAAATTATGTTACAAAAGTAGTACTAAGAACTACGAAAGTTAAATAATTTCGACTGATTTTATTATAGTTTAAGTTATTACTGATTTAAAGTTTAATTTTGTTTTGTGGAGATAAAAATAAAAAGATTTAAACTATGTTTTACTAGTGCTGTAATTTGTCAAAAATTATGTTACAAAAGTAGTAAGTACTTTAATAATTATTACAAAAGTTAATTTCGACTGATCATTATAGTTTAAGTGATTAATTACTGATTTCAAGTTTAATTTCAAGTTTAGTTTTTGTACCAAATAAATATTTTTATAGTACTTTAACGTGTTTCATTATAATATATATTTTGATGTGCATTTTATATTTAGGTAGAAAATATCGACATATACATCTATATAATATTTCTGAGTATTATACTTAGGAACTTCAAATTAATAGAATTTTATGAGAGTATTATAGCCAGTGAACACTATTCCTAATAATTCTGTTTCATCACATCATATGTCCAATTAGTAACTGTCCCTAAATGTTGTGGCCTTATTTTCTTAGAAATCTTGGATGTTAAGATAAATGTGATAATTTGTATATATTATAAGCAAAGAAAAATAAAATACAAACCGTATGATTTTACGATTTTAGAATTATTTTCCTGATCTAAAATAGAATTCGAAAAATAAACCTTGCAATTGGACAATTTGTTACGATACGGACAAAATTCTTGAATTTTATGAATAATAAAATATGTTTTTGGTTAAATACAATATTTAATTTGATAGATTATTACACTAAAAACTGAAAAAGAGCAATTTCATTAATTTATTTGAATCACGTTAGTCTTTATGGCGGTTTGCTTTTTGTTACTAACAAGACAACTTTTTTCCAATCTACTTCGAAAAATCTAAAATAAAAGATAATATACGTGATTCTACCTAAAACTTATTGATGAATCATGTAAATTACATGTTTTATTATAATAATACGTAGTTCTTTAGTCATAAAACGATTTAAAAAAAAATAAGTCTCTTTATAAAACCTGCGCCATTTAAGATGAAAATGCCCAGATACAAATATATGTATATTTTAAGATGACATATAGAAATAAAAATAGACAATATTTTTTTACGAATTTGATCTATGATATTATAATTTAATTCCATTAGAAGATATGAAATAACTTAAAGATTTCACAAAGTCAGTATGAACAAGTGATAACACATTTATCATGTTAGTAGGTTTAGGAATAGAAGAAGGGAGAATATTCAAAGTAAGTAAAATAATTATTCCCCGATTAACTGACCCGACAGGCGTCGATCTATCAATATTTAATTAGTACTTGATGGATGTCATCAAATTGGCGTATTTAGCCGACCCACTGAGGGTCATTGCTGTCATCGGATGAGAAAAACGATGTTTTTAATATTATCCTCGCAACTTTTCCACATTTACTATAACTAAAAAGCTTCCCCAAATTTTAAATAACACTTTACAAAAGCGCCGTGTAGTGTCGGCTTAGAATATCACTACCCCGTTTCTACCGATGGGTGTACGTAAGAGGCGACTAACGGTATTGGGGCTTTTAGGGGATTTTTGGCCGATGCGGTTGGAGACCCATCACCAACAACCTTTATTTTTACCATCTTTTCCCCACTCACATTTCCAAAAGTGGCTGAGGAATTTCTAATTCCTTAGCTCTGGCTACCCTTTCTAGGGATTTACAGCCTTGAGTATATGTATGTATGTATGTATGTATGTACTTTACAAAAATAATCAAGATCCATCGATTATTTTTTATTGTATATAAAAAAAACAAAAGATACTTAAATAACTCTTTATTGCAAACTTAAAAATTAAATATTAACAAAACACATCAAACACTTATTTACATACATATAAATATTTAACAACACATAATCCTCTAACGTAATACTCTTTAAAAAATAATTCAATCTATTTTAGACCTGCAGTTAAGTTTAATTTCCGTCGAGCAATTTATACATGAAAATCTCAATAAGGGTGGAGATAGAATATTGAGAACCAACTCTGACATTGTCTTTCATTAGTTTTTCAAATAATGCGCAGAACAATTATTTTTTAATATTAAATTTATAGTACGTATTCATAGATTTGCATAATCAGGTGAAGGGCTTGTACTGGCAAAGGCAAAACTGCAATGGGACGGGATTTTGTACAGGCCCATTACGCGTCTGTATGGATAACTTACAAATAAATAATAATAAATATATACGGTCATACTATACATAGATCAAGTTAGCCCCAAACTAAGTATGTGAACTAATTGTGTGACTAAGGGCCAGTTTTTTGATCCGTGGTTAAATATAACCATTTGTTACATTTTGACTATAGTTAAATGTCTAACCAGTAGTCAAATCGTAAATCCATTTTGGTTCGATATTTGACATTAGTTACTCTAACCACGGGTCAAAAAATGTATTTTGCTGATATCTAACTAATAGTTACGATATTTAACAAATTGTTGAGTTAACCACGGATCAAAAAACTGGCCCTAAGGGCTAGTTTATTGATCCGTAGTTATAAATATAACCATTTGTTACATTGACGTGACATTGACTATAGTTAAATGTCTAACCAGTAGTCAAATCGTAAATCCATTTTGGTTCGATATTTGACATTAGTTACTCTAACCACGGGTCAAAAAATGTATTTTGCTGATATCTAACTAATAGTTACGATATTTAACAAATTGTTGAGTTAACCACGGATCAAAAAACTGGCCCTAAGGGCTAGTTTATTGATCCGTAGTTATAAATATAACCATTTGTTACATTGACGTGACATTGACTATAGTTAAATGTCTAACCAGTAGTCAAATCGTAAATCCATTTTGGTTCGATATTTGACATTAGTTACTCTAACCACGGGTCAAAAAATGCATTTTGCTGATATCTAACTAATAGTTACGATATTTAACAAATTGTTGAGTTAACCACGGATCAAAAAACTGGCCCTAGGTAGTAAAAAAAGATCATTTAAGACCCATTAAAATTTGTTTGTTGCTTGCTACAAAGAAAAGTTTAGTATGTTTCCAAAGATCCACGCATTTCACGTTTACGAACGTCTGACTCCAACCACACCTGTTGACTGACTGCTACAGCTAGCATAGCAGAATCGCAACAAACATCGCCACTAAGGGCCAGTTTTTTGATCCGTGGTTAACTCAACAATTTGTTAAATATCGTAACTATTAGTTAGATATCAGCAAAATGCATTTTTTGACCCGTGGTTAGAGTAACTAATGTCAAATATCGAACCAAAATGGATTTACGATTTGACTACTGGTTAGACATTTAACTATAGTCAATGTCACGTCAATGTAACAAATGGTTATATTTATAACTACGGATCAATAAACTGGCCCTAAGCCATTTCCAACAGAGCGGTGCTGAGCAAGGTTAAAAACATACTGCTTGCTACTTTTATGAGAAGCTCTGACTGATTTAGTTACTTTGTGCATTTTTTATTGTTAAAAAAATGATGCTACACGTGGGATACGTATGAACAATTGTCCCGTATGTAGCGATTGTTAGGTGTACCACGTTTTCTCTATCTATAGTGACGGTCGACGGCAATCAAACAGTTTAACTGCACGATTGGGACCGTTTGTTCACCGCTGACTCTCCTATAACTTCACTGTGACTACTCTGGCAGGCGAACTGAAACAATCGATTGTCTTCATTGGCATAATTTTGGAAATATTAACATTGGTATTTTATCAATAGCAAAGAGGAGGGCGATGTGAAGTCATTGATAGTATGATACTTACTCATATGTTTTATACTCTGATTTTTTTGAAAAACTTTACTAAATTGTAATTATGAATTGATTTTGTGATTGTCATTAATATCATTTGCAATCAAAGCACAAACTGTCGTGTCGTGAAAAGAAACGAAAAGTTCTAAAATGGCCGCCACGTGCCTTCTTTATTAATTCTTTATAAACTGTGTTAGTCTATTCAGGGTAGGCTCTAGACTGCTTACTTGTGCTTGGTATTATTTGAAAATGTTACATAAATGAAATGACACTTTTGACAGCGACAATATTGCAAGTTGCGACACAACCGTGGTCACAAGATACACAATTAGCCGGGGCCAGCTGGTACACAGCAGGGTGTGCTGGCCAGTATATGTTCGCTGCGACCCCGCACTGAGCTGCCACTAGGAACGCAGCCAGCGCGGCGACACAACCGTCGCGTGTCCGGCACCAGTCCCGCCACGGCGAACTACACGGCATGATAGGGAAGCCTACTCTTCATACCGAAAACAATTTCGTCCGTACCTCTTCTACCTGCATGCATACATACATATGTGTGATATGTGAGTAAAATCCACCCATAGTCATATCAAATTAAAGGATCTCGTTACAGATCTGTAAATACAACCTTGTTGAGTCACGCGCTCAACTATTGCATCGGCGAGACGGGCTACGGGGCGACAGAGGCGACGCGCGGGGTCATCGACACCGAACAGTGACGAACGAACTACCGGCACTACTGCTCGCGCTCGCGCATTCATATTATCCTGTAGACGCGACTTCGTTATATTGTTTTGTTATTTGTACTTATACTGAATATAAGTTTATACAGTCCACTGGAGTTTTAACATCTTCTTCGACGAACCAGCCACCTAATCCACGACGCAACATTTGGTCCTTCCACCCTCGAAGAAATAATAAAAAAGTACAAAGGAGCTGTACAATATTTGAAGTCGTCAGAACTGCGGGACAGGAAATCTCCAGCATCGAAAAAACCACAATTGTCGTCGTGCCTTGAGAATCAAAACCTCCACGTCACAAACATCAGTGGTTTGCAACTAAAACTGTGAGATCATTCCAATTCCTTTATTTCATATCCTAACCATTTCATCATAATCATTCCTTAAGACTAAATCATTTCATTAGCCTAGTTAATTGCATTTCCTTAATAATCATTGAAATATTGAAACATTACTATTAGATTTTATTCAGTTTCATTTCACTGAGTTTTCGATTTTGCAAGTCATTATTACGTCATAGTGTTCGTTCATTCATTCCATTACTTCATTATCTTTTAACTTAAATTTAGTAATAGTATAGTAGTATTTAGTAAAATTACTACTACTTTATCTATTTTCTTGATAATTTAAGTTATATGTGTGTAATTCTAACTTTGAATTTGATAAATCGGGTTTAGAATATTGCACTACGCTTTTTCAAATTAACGCCTGCCAAAGTTGTTACCGCAATTACATCGGTCTTAGTTTATTTTTACTTTATTACGAGGCGTATAACATTACAAGTGCCTTTTTCTTACCTTTTTTGTTTTCCTTTAATATTTTATACTTATTGCTTTCACCATGACAGACGCTAAAAGCTTAATCAAAAAACGAGCGTCAATCAAAGCGAAGCTTACGCAATTTGCATCATATGTACACGTAATTCGATCATGTGAAAAATTAAGTGATACTCAATTAGTTGAGGTTGAATACCGACTCAGTATATTCGAAAACTTATACGATAAATATGATACGTTACAGTGTGACTTGGAAACAGTCGCGGACGATCCCAGCGAGCAATATGCGGAGCGTGAAGAGTTTGAAAAGCAGTATTACGGTTTGGTAGCAACTGCACGTCAGCTGATCGCCAGCTCACGCGGCATTCAAACAGGAGACTCGTCATCTCAGGTGGATTCATGTTCTAATCACACACATAAACATAACAGTGTACGTTTACCTAAAATTGATTTGCCCACTTTCTCCGGCAGCTATCATGATTGGCTAGAGTTTAGGGATACATTCATATCTATAATTCATAGTAACGACAGCATTAATAAAATAAATAAATTACATTACCTACGTGCTTCTTTAAAAGGTGCTGCTTCTCTTGTAGTAGATAATCTAGATTTTAGTTCGGAGAACTACGATGCTGCATGGAAGTTACTTTGTGAGAGATATGACAACAAAAGATTGCTTGTTAATAATCATGTGCAAGCTCTGTTTAACATGAACTCAGTCACAAAAGAATCAAGTAAGTCTTTACGTCATATTGTTGATACAACAAATAAAAATCTAAGAGCCTTATTTACACTTGGGCAACCAGTTGAGTATTGGGATACACTTATTATCCATATTATCGCTACTAAATTAGATCAGGTGACAAATCGTCAGTGGGAAGAGCATAAAAATACTCTGGCGGAACCTCCAACATTACTTATATTAAATACATTTCTCAGTAATAGATCAGATTTGTTAGAAACAATTGAAGAATCAATGTCTGTTAAAATACAAAATAAAGGTTTTAATAATAATCATACATCAAATAAAGGTTTTTCAGCTCATAATCAAAATAATAAACATAAATATTTATCGTGTCCCATGTGTCAGCAGGATCACTATGTATTTACATGTGAGATGTTCAGGTCGCTTCCAGTGCAAGTTCGAATAAAAAAAGCACAAACTTTCAAGGTCTGTCTTAACTGTCTTCGACCAGGCCATGATGCTAGTACATGTAAGTTAGGACATTGTAAATACTGTAGCATTAAACACAATACCCTACTTCACAGTGATAACGACAGCGACCTTTCTAACAGTCAGAACATTGCCTTATCAGCTAATCACTCTGCTTCATCGCGTGTTATATTACTATCCACAGCGCTTGTACAAGTGGCAGACTCAAAGGGCTGCTGTCACACTGCACGAGTCTTACTAGACAACGGGAGCACAGCGAACTTCGTCTCCAATGATTTAGTACGTAAACTTCAGATTTCTACCTACAATACCAAGTCTAAGGTAATGGGTATTAATTTATCAATCCTCAAATTGTACACAAGGCTGTTCAATTTCTTTAAAATCAATCAATAGCGATTATCAAATTGATATTGACTGTCTTATTTTGCCAAAGGTATCGTCATGCGTACCGAACACATTGGTTAATACGAGTAACATAAACATACCTTCGACTATTCATCTTGCCGACCCTGACTACTACATTCCGTCTTCTATCGACATCTTAGTCGGAGCGGAGGTATTCTGGAGTATCATAGGCGCGAATCGAGTCGCATTAGGTAAAAACAAGCCTTCTTTATTTGAGTCAAAGTTAGGTTGGCTCATTTCAGGTGCATTAATTCAACCACATTACTCACCTCAGGTGTGCATGCATATTAATAATTTGCAGTCAGAGTTATCACGATTTTGGGAAATAGACTCAGTAGAACCTAAATATAAAATTACTTCTGAACAACGATTATGTGAACAACTTTTCAGAGATACCACTTATCGCAACACTGATGGTCGGTTTGTGGTAAATATTCCCTTTAAAGAATCACCTCATGTTCTAGGTGACTCTTATGAGATTGCTAAGCGCCGATTTCTTTCACTTGAACGACGTTTAGCCAAAGATTCTCATTTAAAAAATCTTTACGTAAATTTCATGAATGAATATATACAATTAAACCATATGTCTGAAAGTGATTGTTTAATAAATACAACTACGCCTTCTCATTTTTTACCACATCATGGTGTTTTGAAAGACTCAAGCTCTACTACTAAATTGCGAGTAGTGTTTGATGGTTCGGCCGTTACATCTTCAGGTAAATCATTTAATTCTATTCAAATGGTGGGCCCAACTGTACAAGATGATTTGCTGTCTATTTTACTTCGATTTAGGCAACATAAGATAGTCGTTAGTGCCGACATCGAAAAGATGTATCGACAAACTTTGGTTAATGAAGACCATCGGTCAATACAGCAAATTTTGTGGCGGGCAGAGCCAAATCATAAATTGAAGGCTTACACCTTAAATACGGTCACGTATGGTACTGCATCGGCACCTTTCTTAGCAACCAACTGTTTAATTGAACTATCCAAGGAGTGTAGTGACCCAGAGATAAACTTTACAATTGCTCATGACTTCTACGTAGATGACTACTTGTCAGGTCATTCTTCTATTACAAATACAATAAAACAGTGTCGTCAAGTCATCACTATTTTGCAGTCTGCAAGATACAACCTTCGCAAGTGGCAGTCAAACTCGAAGGAAGTTTTGCAAGCTCTTAGCAATGATTCCAGTTCTTCCGATTTCGTCAATCTTAGTGACGATAACCATTCGACTAAAACGTTAGGGCTAAACTGGAAGTGTTCGACTGATACGTTTACATTTTTAATAAATCTGTCTTCCACTGAAGCAACTACCAAACGTAAAATTTTATCAGTCATAGCTCAAATTTTCGATCCAATTGGTTTAGTTGTTCCTTGCATTGTGGAAGCAAAAATAATACTGCAACAACTTTGGTTATCTATGTGTTCATGGGATGAACCTATTCCCAAAAACATAGATAATATTTGGAGGGCATTTAAAATCACTCTTCCTCTCCTCAACGATATTGAAATACCCCGTTGGATTTCATGTGAATCACCAATTTCTATACAACTTCATGTTTTCACTGACGCATCCGAAAAGGCTTATGGTACTTGTATCTATGTTCGTAGCATATCTAGTAACGGAGAAACACACGTACGTCTTCTTACTGCAAAAAGTAGAGTCGCTCCTATCAAGCCTACTACTATTCCTCGTCTTGAACTATGTGCTGCATTACTGGGTACTCGGTTGTATCTAAAGGTTCGCCAGTCACTTACATTACATATTGATGAAGCAATATTTTGGTGTGATTCAACCATTGTTATAGGTTGGCTATCTACACCACCTTTACAGCTTAAATCTTTCGTTCGTCATCGCGTTTCAGAGATTCAAGACTCTGTTGGTGGTTCTCTTTGGCGTTACGTTCCTTCACTTGAAAACCCCGCAGACCTCGCTTCGCGTGGACTTAGAGCTGACAAATTACTGTCATCATCTTTATGGTGGTCAGGTCCGCAATTTTTACTTAATGATCCTTCTTTGTGGCCTGAATTTCCTAAACCGCATTCAGGAGATAAGACATCCTTATCGGAAATGGTAACAGCTCATCATATTGATATTTTAGATAATGCTGACAACGGGATTACAGAATTATGTAACAAATATTCTGGTTTTAATAAACTACAGCGTATATTGGCACATATCTTCCGCTTTATTGACAAATGTAGAAAAAAATCAGTAGAATGTGGTGCACTCACAAACGTTGAATTGACTACGTCATTACATTTTTTACTTAGATATAGCCAACAGGAATCCTTTCCTGAAGAATATAATTTGTTAGTCAGAAATAAACAATTACCTGCAAAAAACAAACTTCTTTCGTTATCCCCATTTTTTGACAAATCGTGTAATTTAATTAGGGTTGGTGGTCGCTTAAGAAACTCACATTACGAATTTAACGTAAAGCATCCCATACTTCTATCGAGTTCTCATAGGATTTGCATTTTAATATTTAACATGTTTCATTTGCGGCTTTTGCATGCTGGGCCGCAACTCTTACTTGCCACGATACGCCACCATTATTATCCCATTGGAGGTAGGAATCTAGCAAAAAAGGTTTCACATCAATGCATAAAATGCTGTAGGATAAAGGCGATGACGATCCAACCTATCATGGGTAATCTTCCAGAACAACGCGTGCATCTGGAATTTCCTTTCTTGGATACAGGGGTGGATTATGCTGGTCCTATCATGATAGCTGATCGAAAGGGAAGAGGATGCCGATTAATTAAGTGTTTTATATGTGTATTTGTGTGTTTAGCAACACGAGCTCTTCATTTGGAACTCGTATCTGACCTCACAAAGGAGGCCTTTTTGGCTGCCATGAATCGCTTTATTGCTCGCAGGGGGAAGCCACGTAACATATATTCGGATAATGGTACAACATTTGTTGGCGCTTTTAATGAACTTGCAAATCTCCTTTCTCAAGACTTAAATTTTAGTTATATTGATTCAGGCATTAATTTTTCATTCATTCCTGCATATACTCCCCACATGGGGGCCCTGTGGGAATCTGCAGTTAAATCCACTAAGTATCACCTTAGACGTGTCTTGGGTTTAACAAATTTAACATTTGAAGAGATGACAACATGTTTGATACAAGTAGAATCCATACTTAATTCAAGACCTTTGACTCCTCTATCCAATGATCCAACTGACCTAGTCCCTTTAACTCCTGCCCACTTCCTCATTGGACGTTCACTCGTTATGTTGCCACATCCACAGATCAAAGACGTCAAAATCAGCAGTTTACAACGGTTTCGTCGCATAGAATATTTGAAGCAGCATTTTTGGCAAAGATTCTCTCATGAATACATCCTATGGCTTCAACAAAAGACTAAGTGGCGCCGTTTATCGGGAGAGCTGAAGGAAGGGACTCTTGTTGTCATTAAAGACAAGGGCTCACATCCGCTTATGTGGCTTTTAGGACGCATCGTGAAAGTCCTACCTGGCAGGGATGGAGTAACTAGGGTTGCAGACATCCGCACACGTAAGGGTGTCATTCGGCGAGCCTTTAACACAATCTGCCCTCTTCCACTTACTGTTGAAACCTCTTCAACCGGGGGAGTATGTTGAGTCACGCGCTCAACTATTGCATCGGCGAGACGGGCTACGGGGCGACAGAGGCGACGCGCGGGGTCATCGACACCGAACAGTGACGAACGAACTACCGGCACTACTGCTCGCGCTCGCGCATTCATATTATCCTGTAGACGCGACTTCGTTATATTGTTTTGTTATTTGTACTTATACTGAATATAAGTTTATACAGTCCACTGGAGTTTTAACATCTTCTTCGACGAACCAGCCACCTAATCCACGACGCAACAACCTTATTTGGAATAATTGTTATTGTAATCTGAGTTAACACCATAAATGGTTGTTATACTAAACCATATTTGTAAACATTGTAATAGCATACCTAACCTGATTATCCCCACCATGAACCCGATGAGTAACCAACCGTTGTAATAATAAAACTAATTTATCTAAAATAAAGTGAGTCTTTTCCCGAATCTCAGTGGTTTCATTTCATACATTGTATTATACTCACGACTATAAATCCCTGAAAAGGGTAGCCAAGAATCATCTTAATTTTGGGATAATCAGGTGATTCATGTATTATCCTTCCACCAGGTTAAATCTTAATATAAATATTTACACCCCGGGTATAGAACCCGCGACCTCCGTACTTGAAGCCAAGCTCTTAACCGCGAGACCACGGACGCAGTCAGCGCAGCAGCAAAACAAATATAAATGATAATTACGGTTAGAAGATGTACGGGTTACATAAACCTCCATCGTTCATGAAAGAGACCTATGCTATGTTACTGTGACGTAACGGAGCCATCTCGCCATATCATCGTACTGTACAAACGAAACACGAACACACTGGATCCTTCCTTCACGGTCTTCAAAAATGCTTAATGCCTTTAAAGTCACAAAC
Source organism: Bedellia somnulentella (assembly GCA_963576735.1). Classification (NCBI taxonomy): domain Eukaryota; kingdom Metazoa; phylum Arthropoda; class Insecta; order Lepidoptera; family Bedelliidae; genus Bedellia; species Bedellia somnulentella. The sequence continues at coordinate 937,260 of OY755183.1, forward strand.
CTGATGAATACAAAGACCGAACAGTATGGGTTTCATTCGATAACTTATTGAAATAAAAGAACAGTGAATGTTCTTTCGTAAGCCGCGTGAACATAGAATGAAAGAAAAATGAAGCTTTCACTCAAATGAATATTTACTCTAGTGAACCGTCTGATATCACGTTGCACATCGACTACGGAAGCATGCTGGATTGCACCCGCCATGAAAATGACAAACCAAAGACCGAAACGCGAACTGCGGGTATCCGTCATCCACAATGTAGATCAAATTGTACCTCATCACTTTTAGCGACGTTTTAGGGTAAATTTTATTATTTTAATAAATAATTAATTTCATTTCATTACTTATTTGATAGCAACCTGACTTAGAACTACTATTTAACTATTATTTAAATATATAATGTACTCAAAAAGACAGACCGTAGATTGAATAGATTGATTGATGAAGCTCGAAATGTTTGTCAGGCCAGGACCGTACAAAGTGGCCGACGATAGTCTCTATCTACTCCAATGAGAACTAATCGCGTGTAATGACACACGTCGCAATACAAAGTAGATACCATTCCCGAAACCAAACAACATATAAACTCACAAGCTTGCCTACGAGGTGTCGGTAAAATCAAGTATGACGGCCCCTCTCTTGCCTCTCTGTGCGGCGCGGTGGTAGGCGGCCGGCGCCTGCCGCCAACTTAGCACGGACTCCACGGGGACTTCCAACTGGAACACAAAAACTTTTATTACTGTATTAAAAACTGTCAAGATAAATATATAAACTCACTGCTATAAATCCCAAAACCGGGTAGCCAAAGCATTGTAATTGTAAATTTATATCGGAAGTAGTTTGGGTAAAAAATACTTAAAAATAAAATTTTGTTGGTGATGGGTCACACAGCCGCGTCGCTCAACTACTACTGAAAAAGCTTACGTCACCCGCAGTAAGAAATAGGTATTGCTATTCTAAGCCAGGACTACACAACTCAATTATTTTTTGTAATTCAAGGCACATATTAGGAACGAGTTTTCAAATAAAATAGTTAAAAATGAAGAAAGTATATTTTTAATAGATCCAAAACCTGTTATCTTTACTTAAATATATCACTGGTATCATCTACAAAAATGTTTTCTTATCAAAAATCCGAGTGCGGGACTTGGGAAACGTTACGGTTTTGTACAAATGTATCAAAAATAATAATTAAAAACAAAATTACCTCTCCTTGCTCCATTTTCCGCCTCAGAAGTTCAATTCCTTCGGGATTAGCAGAAAAGTAAGCCCACCGGACCTGAAATACACAAAATAGATTATTATTACACTTTTATAGTGCTTCAACTATCTATGCTGAATATGCATATCATTATTTAGAATCTGCCTGTGATGCCCAAACTTTTTGCATCCAGTTTGAAAAATATCAAATCACTATCTCACCCATACTCACTTAAAGCTATATATCTCAAAGTTTCTATTGTTTGGTCTCAAACAAACAAATGTGATGGTCCTTGGCAACTGTATCGGACCAAGTATGTTCTGGTTGTCACTACTTGTTTTGTCTCGGAGGAAAGAAATGCTAGTTGGGGTTAAAGAAAACTTCCCTCCAATTTTAATTTTTCTTGGAAGAATTTAGATAATGGAAGTTTAGGCAGCGAAAGATAAACACACATACCTATACTCACACTATTATTTCCCATTAGGGTAAGCAGAGACTATTAATCGCCACTTTGTACGATCCTGGCAAACCTCTCTAGCTTTGTTTACATCCATAAATCTTTTCATACATGCTCTTTTTTCTTCA
>OY755183.1:939245-959807 GCA_963576735.1 Bedellia somnulentella
CACGACCACAAAAATACGAAAAAAAGCCTCATACGTTCTGAATAAGATATCACCAATGCTTTGTGCTCGCAGTAAGTTATTACTACGTCACAAAGTAACATTATACAAACTATGTATACGGTCAGTTCTCTCGTACGGTAGTGTTGCGTTCACACTCCCCAGAAAGGGCACTAAATACCGCCTCGGATGATACAAAGGAGGTACATGCGCAAGGCGGTAAAAGCGCCTTGGTATCCACATAGACTTAGCACTCACTGCAATCAAGGATCACTTCAAAGAAATCTCACACAGATACTTTGATAGGATCCCTGATCATCCCAACCCAAACTACTACTTCGAGCTTCGTTTGATAACACTATTGCACAGAACGTTGGAACTCAAGAGACTCTCGGTCCCGACGACTCGATCACCCGCAAGCTTAAGGCCTCAGAGGCCTCCAGCGCTCACGGACAATGTACATACCACTCCAGACACCGACCTCGCCGGCGAGCTCGAAGAACCCCAAATTAGAACCTCCCTTTGAGTGCCACTGTCATAGGCCTCCCGACGGACGCGAGGGTTCGCACTGTATGACATAAGTCTCCGGCTTGGTCACCTTGTTAGGGCTCCATTCTCCTCTCTATTCAATTTAGCTTAGGTACACTCCTCCTCCTCCTGCCCGGCACACATAAAGTCATGGTGAAGCTGCACAGGCAACAGGGACAACAGTAACCAAACTTTTCGAAAAAAAAAACCGCTTCGATTGAAGAAAAAGTATTGTTGTATTTTATACTAATACTTCTAGTAGAGCTTATTATATTACTACTTAAGGCTTATCTTATCACTAAATTGTGATAGGCCAAGGATAATATTTGTCGTAAATAGGTATTTATATTTCAAATGATGTATACTTTTCGCGGGAATGCGCTAATTCAAAACGTATATTTTTGTGAGATGACGGAAGCTTCTCTTATTTCAACTAATCAAATCAAAATCAAAATTCATTTATTTCAGATTTTAGTAAATCCATATTACATCAAAATTACATTAACCACAAAAACATAAAAAGTAAATAAAATAAAATTAAGTTATTAAATTAATTACATCACAAAAAAAAAATAAAAAAATAAATTAAACATAAAAAGTAAATTTTGTTATTAAGTTACGTTATATAATTATTTGGCACAGTGGCGTACAGGGAATACATGACATTTCACCACATGTGACACTAATGGGCCTTCAAGTCTGTCCGCTATCACTTTCAGGTAGGTGTTGGTGCTGCCCCGCACTCTTCGCGTCAGAGAGGCTACCCGCTTGCGTATGATGGCGTGATAACCATCCATGTATGCCTCTGCAAACATGCTTGACGCACTACAGAAACGTGGCAGCCCCAACAGCATCCTGAAAGCGTTGTTATATTGGACCCGTAGGACGCTCTCGGACTTTTTCGTGTGGTTAATCCAAAGGCTGCAAGTGTAAAAAGACTGGCAGTAAGACCTAAAGAGTGTTAATTTTACTTGCTTAGAGCATCTAGCAAACCTCCGGATCAACATATTGCTTCGAACCGAGAGCGCCCTACGTTCCCTTTCCATATCCATATCATCCCGAAGAGTATCCGTAACCCAATGCCCCAGGTACTTAAATTGGGTCACCATTTTAAGCGGCTTGCCTGCTATCATTACTTCAGGCACAGCGGAGTAATATTTGGTGCCAGCTTTAAACATCATCAGCTCGCTTTTGGTGGTATTATACTTAAGGCCATGGGTCTCGGCGTACCTCTCACATTTATTCACCAACTTTCGCAGTCCACTGATTGATGGGCTCAGCAACACCATGTCATCGGCATAACTGATATTATTAATTAGCTGACCATCTATTGAACACCCGATACCAGTGTTGCTGAGCTCCTCAATCAGACCATTAACGTACAGATTGAAAAGCTTGGGAGAACTTAGCCCCCCCTGTCTCACACCGCATTCCAGTCGGTACGCATCCGATACCGAGCCTGCCCACCGTACCACGTTACTCTGGTGCCCGTACCAGAACTGAAAGATATTAATGAGCTCTACTGGCAACTGTGTTTCCGAAAGCAGCTTTTGCCAGAGTATACTACACGGTAAACTATCGAAGGCCTTCGTTAAATCAAGAAAACACGCAAAAACTGGAGTTTTCCTGTCCGTGTAGTATTGGACAGTTTGCTTTAGGCACAGGACTGCTGTCTCGGTAGATAGTCCAGCTCTGAAGCCGAACTGGGCATCGTGCAGCTTTAGATGTATATCTAGTTGTTTGTCGAGCAAACTGTCCAACACTTTCGACACCACAGTAGCCAGCGATATGGGCCTATAGTTTTTCACGTCTGAAACATCACCTGTCTTGTTTTTTACCAGCGGTACAACGACTGTCTTAATCATGTTATGTGGAAGGTAAGAATGTGCTATGCAGCAATTAAATAGCAGTGTAAGCACACGGGACAGATGCGGCCCGGCATGCTGCAAGTGTTCAATGCTGAGAGAGTCGTGGCCAGGCGACTTACCCCGGCTCATGCCTCGCACCACTGCCTCCACTTCCCTCGCAGTGAACACATGCCGCCCGCCCGTGGGTCGCCTCTGTTCCGCCACCTCGCATTGCGGTTCTGCCGATGGTACGACCTTAAAATGACTTTTAAATAACGAAGCGATATCGACAGGCTCGGTAACGCCACCCACACAGACAGGTAGGCTCGATTTGGGGTTCAACTTGTTTGTCTCCTTCCAAAATTTACCAAACTGTTTTGTCGAATGAAGTTCTGCTATTCTATCCATTTTTATTTGTTTCTCATGGTCTTGACACCATTTCAGTTTATTTTTGAACAGTTTTCTAGATTTTAACATATTTTCATAAATAGTTCCGGATTTAGGCTTCCCATATAGTACCCACGTTTGAAACCCAAGTCGAGCCTGACCATGCGCCTGCCGTACATGTTTGTTCCATCCTACAATACCTTTTTTCTTATTTGTCTTCGGTACAGAGTTGTTACTTGTTATGGCCGCATTAGTCATCACATTAATCAATTTGTCGTACATTTCATCAATTATTGTTTTATGCGCAATATTATTACATGTATAATTACTATGGCAACACTTTTGAAAATGTACAGGAAAGTCAATCAGTTTTAAATCATCATTGCAGATGTGGGAACAGCCAAGATATACTGGCCAGTACACCCTGCTGTGTACCAACTTAGAATTTGTATTTATGTTTAGCTAGAGAAACATTTCGATACCGCGATGTACGATTTTTTTATGACGCTGCTAGTATGCGAGTGAGTTCGCCGTCTAGCGGTTGCCACAGTACTCCCCTCCTAGTCGATAGACGATATCGAAGAGCTAGGAGGTACCTGTTACCAATAGTAGAGAGGGACTAGTGTGCGAGCGAGTTCGCCGTCTAGTAGTAGAGTGCAGTGTGAGCAGGGAGGCAGAGTAGCGTGCCAGTAGATGCTCGGTCGGGTGAGTAGAGTAGTTTGGTAAGGTAAGCGAGGAGTAGAAGTTGTGGGTAGGTCGAGAAATGTAGTAGAAAGATTCGTCATGTTGTTGTCGGGGATCACCATTGTGGGAACAGCAAAGATATACTGGCCAGTACACCCTGCTGTGTACCAACTTAGAATTTGTATTTATGTTTAGCTAGAGAAACATTTCGATACCGCGATGTACGATTTTTTTATGACGCTGCTAGTATGCGAGTGAGTTCGCCGTCTAGCGGTTGCCACACAGACATTACTATACATAGAAATTTGATTAGCATTTCGTTCGCCCCATCCCAATTAACAATTTAAAGTCGTTCAATAGTTAAGTTAACGTTATTTTGTTACCACTGTTCGTAAAAGCTATGTCACACTAATGTTATAATAACGTTTACTAAACGCGAAAAGGGCCCCAATTATACGACCTTTAATGTTGTATAATGGTCATACAAAAGTCAGAAGATGACTCCGTTAACGTCATTTAAAAGTCGTGTGAACGTTTATGAATTACCACTTTCATCGCGCAGAAGTCGCACCGTAACTTTACAACCACCTGTTTGGTTATATTGCGGTCGTGCAGATGTTTTTGAATTATTAAAACGTTTTATATGAGTCTAGTAGCAACCCCTGAAAGGCTGCTTAATATTTCTTGTTAGTTGTTGTTTTTATTTGGAGATTTAAGTGCAAGATAAATAATTACAAGGAAGTAAGGGAAAAGAAATTAGAGTATTATGTGACTTTCATATTTTGCTTACAATATTTGTCTTTAATACCGTTTAGTTCGACTGGGAATTTAAGTTTTACGATAATATACCTATGTAAATACAATTCATATTTTCATGCCCCTTCTTAGTTTTGTGTTTAAAACATCATATTTTTATTACCAAAAATAAATTTATTTTTAAAAATGTCAGACATATTGTTTTGGTTGCATACTTACCTCTTTATGACGTTTTAAAGACACAAAGTCTTTTTAATGATATTTGAAGACTATGCGATACGCCATTAAAGCTAGCTATTAGGGTTCCTTATAACATTTAATTATTTTTTTATACATATAACAAATAGCGTTGCAGTACAGATACGCAGCAGAAAAGTAAGACCTGATGTGGAGGTCTGAAAGCCGGGAACCTCCACATCCAGTCTTAGTTTTTCTGCGTTTTCATACTATAACAATATTTGTTAATTAAAATTAGATAAATCGCCAAATTTAAAAGGTATGTAAATGTATTTTTATAATAGTTTTTTTTAATGTGTCAACATTAACCTAAATTAATTATCTTTAAATTTATTTCAGGTAAAACCCATTCTTAGCAAAAGTAAAGAAAAATTTATAAGTAACTTCTATCGGAAATATGGTTGAATATTTGTATCATATTATAATTATTGTTTCAATAAGCATACAATTTTCTATTCATGATTTCACATGGTAATTAAAATACTTAATATCAATAATTATATTTAATTTATTTTGAATAAATCCTTAACAAAGTATGGACGAGAGGAACAAAATATACATATTCATTATAAGGAATGCCAACCATTTAACATTTGACATTCTTTACAAAATACGTAGATTCCGATTTAATGATGTTATTCATATCACACATATGTATAAACTTTTGAGTGCATGATGAGAAATTTTAGAGTCAAGAGTCAATATTTCAAATCCTCCTGAAAGGTTTTGTCTTTTTCATTATCTGTATCCAAGATTATATTATTCATTTCTTTTTACTGGACAGTGACAAGACAATGATCACTAAGATAGACTTCTGAAAATATACATACATACATACATATACTCACGGCCACAAATCCCTAGAAGGGGTATCCAGAGCTAAGGAATTAGAAAATCCTCAGCCGCTCCTGGAAAATTGAGTGGGAAAAATATGTTTAAGTAAAGATTGCTGGTGATGGGTCTCCAACCGCATCGACCAATAATCCCTTAAAAGCCCCAATACCGTTAGTCGCCTCTTACGTACAGAAACGGGGTAGTGCTATTCTAAACCGACACTACACGGCGAGAAATTAAAAACATTACATTTAAAAAAATAATAATAATAATAAATTCCAAAACAAAGATGACTGATGAAAAGTTTACCATATATTTTATGGTGGCCGCATTAGGAACACTTTTAACAAAGTCAACTGTTTAACTGCTAACAAAATTAAATAAAATATCACATGTATTAAATAAAACCATTTTAACATTACTATTAAAATTTATCAATCAATAAAACATTTACTGATATAAAGAAAATTCGATATCGTAAAAAATCCTTAGCGATATTTTAATACTTAATAAACTAAATTAGTACTGAACCATTTGTTGCTCTTGCGTTGTACCCTTTTCTTCTTTAACATTATTTGTGGTTAATACCAAGGTAGCCTTATACTTTTTAATAATTCGTAATGTCGAGATACTGTTTTTTTGAAAGCTCCACTATGTTCAAGTTTTCTCCATGAATAATTCGATATCATTTTTCGCATCAAACGTTACGTAAATATGGCGGCCAAGGCGCTTTAAGGTCAAAACTTAACTCTAATGTGACTACAAAGTCAGGGCATGACATTAAATGGACATAATGCAATATAAAAGTTATGTTTGAGTTGTAATCAAACAACCAAGTCATTTAAGTGTCTTAAATTGACTGCTGTATGACATGCTAGTGACCGTTTTATAAACGTCAATGTTAAAACCTGTATACAATTAATGCATTATATAAATGTCATATAATGGTTTGCCAAGCACCAAATTTTGTCAGTTGGAAACGTTTATTCGACTGTAACGTTAGTATGACTAATGCCGGGTCGTACAAACGTATTAGCTAAAACTTAAATAAAACGTTATATACTTTAGTCTTGCCAACGTTGCTATGACTAGTTTAATATAACATATTCGTCGCACGACTAAATAGTTAAATTAAATACGTCTATAGGACCTAGTAATCATCTAATTACTGTTATAGGACAGCTATTCAACTTTATGTCGTACAAATAATGACTTATACGACGTTTTTGTTTATTGGGATGTCACTTTATTGAAATCAGATTTATCAATATGAATTTTATTTGTCAAAATACACATATCACAAGAGATTTCCAGCGGGAAGTGATCAGACCAGTAAGAATCGTACAGAACTTTAGCACCCGTTACAGACTTCCAGGCAGCTTCCGATACTACGGCATGGTCCAACCAACTCCTAGAGCCATGAACATCACTGATAAAAGTATATGTATCCGAATTCAAACCTAGACACTTAATATCCGCACACTGCCACATCTGATCATTGCAAAAATTTTGAAGTTCTCTTCCAAACCTTGCACTTGGGTCCGCGTTAAAATCGCCTAATACAAATACAGAGTCTAACCCGTTGTCTTCAATGATGGCACTAATCTCGCCCATACAGTCCGTGAACTCTGTGATGTGGTCCACCTGCCCGGTCCTACCATCGGTCGGCAAGTATACGGAAAGTACGAGGAACGAGCGCTGCGCGTGTGAAACTTTAATAGCCGCGATACGATCGCTATTGCACTAATACCCTTATCATGTATAATAATTAAATTATATCTATTAAAATAACAGATTGAAAGACTTTTTCAAAAGTTCAATTACTATAGTAATGATCTTTGTATAATCTGCTACTTGAGGGTTATAACGATTGACAGTTCAGCGCCTTTACCTTTATGGGATTAAGTTTTGCATGCTTACTTTACTTACTTATAATCACGCGCATTATTCCTATTGGAGTAGGCAAGGCAGAGACCAACGATCGCCACTTTGAACGATCTTGACAAATCTTTTTTGCTTCCCTTACATTCGTGTTCGGGGTATATCCGAACCAATGATATTGATATTAAATGATAGAAGATTATACGAATCACAACTATTTATTGATAATGATACTTAGTGCTAAATGATAAATGATATATATAAATGATACGTACAACCGCGAAGCAAGTCTACAGTGCACTCCGATTTACTCGCGATTGAGTAAAGTGCTGACTGATACTTATTGTTCGGTGTTTGCACCGAACATGCTCCCAGGCCAGAGAAAATCAATGGCTGATGAAGATGAGGAATTGATGAAAATATATAGATAAACATATGATAGAACAATGATAACCTAAGCTGAAACTATTACATAATGATACCGACATATTAGCGTCCTAATCTAAATTACTATTAAAATGTTTACGAGTTAAAGGGGACGTTGCAACAGTACGGGTTTCACTTTCATTAGAATTAACCGCACTCACACTGACACACTTATCACTAACACTTTGTTTTTCACTAACGTAGTTTACCTTAAAGCCACTTAACCTAACACTTGGTTCACTATCACTATGCACATTAACACTAACACTATTTGTAGAAGTGGGGGGCGGCTGCAGGGAGTCTCCAGACTCCCGCCCCGCGCCCCCGTCCCGCCGCCGCCAGCCCACAGTGATTCGCGTAGAACAAGCTAGATGGACAAAATTATTTTTCGACTCGAATGGCTCTATATGTGCTTAATCATACGTATTCTGTACTTTGTTTTGCATTTCATGACTTAAGGTAAATGCGAGGGGGGTAGTGTAAATAAAAACACAAAGAATGAAAAAATAATATATATATATTTAAAAAAATGCAAAAATCATGTATTCTTCCACATTAAACATTTTTCTAAACTTAAAACTAATATAAAAAACAAATGTTTACAAGTCAGTTACTTAAAAAATAATATTCTATACATGTTACAATCATTCCCTATCACTATCATCATCTGAAGAATCCGACTCTATGTAATCATTTTCATTACGAGGGATATTTACATAAGGTCGCGAAATGGGCACTGAAGGCGGGATAACTAATTTTAAAACTTCCGAATTTAACTTTTCAGGTTTTTTCCTGGGTATATCTCTGAAGGCGTTAATTAAAGGGTCGGATGTAGTTAAAAGCATGTGTAATAAGTCTGTATTCGTGGCAATGCGAGACGTCTTTCGCGTATTGTGCAAGCGAAATCGGCGCAGTTCTTTATTACGCGCTTCTAGGGCTTCTTCGGAGAATTGTCCAATCGGAAGAAGTGCTGTCTTTATTACCTGTACACTATGCACAAGGATCTTATGCACGGTAACGGGCATGAAATACCACGAATACAGACTTAGATACAGCTCACGCGTTTCACGACAAGCTTCTTCAAATTTCTCTAAATTTATATCATAGCCTGAGGCAAGGGTTCTTAAGATAATATCAAATTTTCTTATGAGCTCAACATTCAAACCTGTAATCTCTGCACTCTTATCTGCATTAGCAAAAAATCTACGCGCTGTGTTTCCATCGTTTGTGTTTCCGTATCCTGGCTTTGGTTTGTCCACTATCAACCCTTCTTTCTTAAATAACAACTTGATTTTGTCTGAGCGCTGTTTCACACTTTGTTTTTCATCTGCACTTCGGGCCTGCCATTTTTTGGTGTCAAGGCGATAACTAATGTGTAACAAGCACTCAAAGCTACGAATCCAAGCATGCAAAGTGGACAAACCAAAGCCAAAATCGTGTTCTACGCTAAAAGTGTCCGTTAAGGGCTCGTTCATCATTTTTGGTGTTGCTTTGCATATATAACAAGTTTGAGAAGAGCGTGTTTCCGTCAACGCGTTACAAATCTTACCATCTACCATACTAAAGATAAAATTATGTTCAACAGAAATTTGAGTATCACCAACTGAACATAGTGTTGGAAGTAGGAGCGAAACTTCTTCCAACACTTTATTAGTTTCAGCTACAGTGAAATCGGTGGTTTCTTTGGAAAATATAAATTTTATAGGACGGCAGTTCATTGTCGAAGAAGGGTGGGGATTTTGCCAAATAATTATATCACCATGATATAAACGTAATGGCACGAAACAAAATACGAACAAGAACTCATCTGTGGCCTCATGATCTTCAAATTTCTGTTTGTAGGTACTGTGGCCGGAACTACCGTCACAGCCCCACTTACTTATTAAAGTGAATGACGAATTTTGTGGAAGCACACTTCTTATAACTTCTTCCTGTGTTTTTACTAATCTCTCAGCAGTTTTGTCTAAAATCGATTGTAGCTTAATTTCTGCGCGTGTTTCCGTTACAGAAATGTGCTCCGAAGGGGGATAACAGGATAAAAACACTTACGTATACTATAGTATGATGGAAACACTTTATGTCCCGCCTTCATTTCCCACTTCCTCGTAGCTTTGTACGTGTGACTCGTACACTTAGCGTCCATATAATAGGCACACGCTTCAATATTGGTGAGAAGTCTTCCATTAGGGCAGGATACATTTTGCTCAACACTTGTTCCATCACTCGCTCGCTTTATAGCTTGGGCAACGTTCCGCTTGCCTTCCGATCTACTAGCTACTTCTGCAGCAATTGCCAACTCTTTTGCACTCCATTCAGAAACGATGCCGTCCACACGTCGTTTTTTTGTTTTATATGATGACTCCTCAAAGCTCTTTTGAGGTCTTCCCGGTCGCTGAGCACCCTCAGTAGAAGTGGTGGCAACTGGAGGGTTAACAGACACCTTGAAATGAAAGTCTGTGCCTTCCAGCCATGTTTTATGCATAGAGAGAAACCTTTCCCTAATGCGACTAGCACTTTTCCATTTCTGGGCTATTTTCGTGCTACTAGCAGCGATGCTCTTGGTGATTTCACGCAAGGATACTTCGGTTATATTTGAGAGATCAAATTTAACCGAAAGATAATCGAAAATGCGTGAATTTCTGTTTTCTTTATCGTGTTTGATCCACTCTTCGAAAAATTCAATTTTCGAAACACTAAGCACTTGCTCTGTAAAAAAAATAAAAAAAAATGTTAGAGCAAAAAAGAAGCATGGAGAATGATGTTTAATATTAAGTTTAGGCTTAGATCTACGACATATATAAAATCTAACCCGGAGACATGTGGAGACAAAAAGTTGCAGTCTATAAAACATTTAAAATGAAATTATTTTTTTGTGTTTTTCCCACTATCCTTTAGACCGTAAAATTTTATTGGATTTAGTTACCTAGGAGTAAAATTTATATAAAAATATAATGTTCTTACCTGTACTAATAGGATCCATAGCACAAAACACTGATTCGTTTACTGCACAAGTCATGAGGTGTTGTCGAATGTGTGGCAAAATTGCAACTGAGACGATTACAAATTAGTAATAATCGTCATTACTTACCCTTTAACACCTCATTAGCAAGCCATAACGGGACTTTGCACAATCAATTCTTGGAAATGAGATAATAGGGTTGTTCTTGACAACATAAAACGATCAATTCCAGGAAATTGGACAATGACTTTTGTCCACCTAGCTTGTTCTACGCGAATCACTGTGCAGCGCCGCCATCCAGCCCCGGCCGCCACCGCCGCCGCCAACGTCAACATATCTATCAGATATCACCGATAAATCATATATTAAATATTTCTATGCCAAATATAAAACCACCCGTGGAAGACAGCAGCTACCAGAGGGAATCCCAATCGATTAGAGAAGGCATAGAAAAACTAAATCATGAAACAGCAATATCAAGCAACATCTCTTATCATGACATCCACCACTACAGTTTGATATACATAATGTTGACGTTGGCGGCGCTGGCGGCGGCGGCCGGGGCTGGATGGCGGCGCTGGCGGCGGCGGGACGGGGGCGCGGGGCGGGAGTCTGGAGACTCCCTGCAGCCGCCCCCCACTTCTTCAAATAGTGTTAGTGTTAATGTGCATAGTGATAGTGAACCAAGTGTTAGGTTAAGTGGCTTTAAGGTAAACTACGTTAGTGAAAAACAAAGTGTTAGTGATAAGTGTGTCAGTGTGAGTGCGGTTAATTCTAATGAAAGTGAAACCCGTACTGTTGCAACGTCCCCTTTAACTCGTAAACATTTTAATAGTAATTTAGATTAGGACGCTAATATGTCGGTATCATTATGTAATAGTTTCAGCTTAGGTTATCATTGTTCTATCATATGTTTATCTATATATTTTCATCAATTCCTCATCTTCATCAGCCATTGATTTTCTCTGGCCTGGGAGCATGTTCGGTGCAAACACCGAACAATAAGTATCAGTCAGCACTTTACTCAATCGCGAGTAAATCGGAGTGCACTGTAGACTTGCTTCGCGGTTGTACGTATCATTTATATATATCATTTATCATTTAGCACTAAGTATCATTATCAATAAATAGTTGTGATTCGTATAATCTTCTATCATTTAATATCAATATCATTGGTTCGGATATACCCCGAACAATTCGTTCTTCTTCTCATACGTGCTTTTTTATTCCCCTCACTTCGGACTCCCGTCTTTATAACTTTAGTACTTTATCAAACATTCTAGCACAGAAAACTCGGTCGAAAGCACTGTCTTATCAGTTGGTACACGTGCTCGAGCCTTGTGAACGGAAAACTATACGAGGGGCATGCCAAAAGAAACTAGATACTCAAAAATTATAAAATTTATTCTTCATTACAAGTATCGATCTTTTCAAAGTATTCACCCTGAGCACGTATACACTTTTCCATACGTCTGAACCAATTGAAAAGTACCTGTGACCACTCTTCTTTAGATACCTCAGAAATCTCGAAATTATAGGCAACCAGCGCATCTTCTTTGCTTTCAAACCTCTTCCCCTTTAGTTTTTCTTTGATTTTTGGAAACAAGTAAAAATCACAAGGCGCTGATCAGGGGAATATGGCGGGTGAGGGAGAATTGACACATTTTTCGAGTTGAAAAAGTCTTGTGTTCTGGAAGACGTGTGCGGCGCCGCATTGTCGTGCTGCCGGATTCCTGACTTCGGTCGCTTGTCACACCAAGCTGATATAACTGTTGGAGCACAAACTGTTACATACCATTCGGAGTTTACCGTTCTTTCATTCTCTAGCACAACAGTAGCAATATGACCCGTTTTGTAGAAAAACGAGGCGACCATTTGTTTCTGTGTGCTTCGTGCACGGCGACATTTCGTTGGAGTTGGCTCAACTTCAAAGCACCATACAGTCGACTGTCGCTTTGATTCGGGATCATACTTATATAGCGATGTTTCGTCACCAGTCAGTATATCATATACGTTTTTTTCTTGCCCCCGTTGTATTTATCTATCATGAATAGGCACCAATCCACCCGACGGTCTTTCTGCTCATCGGTAAGTTTGTGCGGCACTCATCTCGAACAACGTTTACGGAGAGAAAGGTGGTCGTGAATTATGGTTTGCATTGCTGCTGATCCAATTCCTAGTTCTCGCTCTAGCTATATGTATATGTAATTCAACAACCAACAACTCTCATTCAACCAATTTCTATGGCTCCTCTTTTTCTGTACACGCTGTGCAATTGTGGAACGCACTTCCTGTGGAGGTGCGATTGGCTAAATCACTTAATGTGTTCAAGGATCTGGTGAAACAACACTATCTCACTGAAGCGCTGTAATACTGTTGCTTTTTAAATTATATGTATTAATTATATTTCTAAAACGTATTTGTGCATTTTATTTAGGTATTTGTATTACTTGTATATATAAAAGTATGTAGTTATGTATGTATGTGTGTTCATATGTGTGTAATATTATATTATTTTGTGTAATTAATATTTATGCTATTATTTATTATTTCAATTGAATAAGTTAGATTTAAAGTAAGCTTGTTTTGTGCATCTACCCAGATAACTAGTTTACCGATCTCACCTTCCAAAGGTTGTCTGGAAGAGATCGCTTTTAGCGATAAGACCGCCGATTGTACCTCATTGTAAACTGTATGATAATTTCTAATGTAAATTTGTGTTTGATGTACAATAAAGAGTTATTCTATTCTATTCTAATTCGTCGGTTTTCGCGAATAAGTTTTTCGACTGCACGAACGTTTTCTTGCGTGACCGCCGTTGGCGGCCGTCCTTCATCTTCGATACATCCCCGTCCTCTTTTAAATTCAGCAAACCAATTGAATACTGTTGCTCGGGAACAAGAAGACTCAGCAAAAGTAGAAGCCAAAAGTTCAAAACATTCTTGAGGCTTTAAACCTTTTTTTAAATTCATAATAAATCATAGCGCGAAAATCACGTCGACTGAGCTCTATTGTTGCAAGTGAATTTCCGCCAGATTCTCGGAAAAATGATGTTCATTTAAATAAAAAATAAATAAAAGAAGTGTGTTCTATATTCAAATATGTCAATAACAAACTAGCCTATAAGATGTTGTATAGCTTGCCAGTGTCAATTAAATGAGAAATGAGTATCTAACTTCTACTGGCATGCCCTTCGTACACACTCAAAACGAGTACATTTATGGCGCTCTACGCCGACGACAGCGCCTTCTTTGCCTCTTCACGTCGGCCCCGGGAAGCGGTTGCCAAGATGCAACGTTTCCTGGACTTCCTGCCGGCTTGGCTCGGTCAGTGGAGGACGGCCGTCAACGTAAGACGGCCGCCCTGATCACCAGGGTGAGACGGCCGGCCGGGCTCGCGCCGCTTACGTTGGGCGGCGAGAGCATCGAGTGGCAGACCTCGGTCAAGTACCTGGGCTGCAAGATCGACCGCATCCTCTGTATGGGTTCTATGGTGGACCATGTCCGCCATAGAGCCCTCGGGGCCCGGTCGGTCTTGTGGCCGGTGCTCGATTCCGGCCTGCCACTACGAGCCAAACTGCGTATATACGAAATGTCACTTATACTGGCCTGCGACTAGAACGCACGTGCCATTTTAGCTCTCGTTAACTATTGAGATTAATATTTTATATATTACTTTTTTAAATGTCTGCATCACCTAAATACTAATCGCATAGATTATTGTAGTGTTAATATGTTGTATTAGTGTATTTAACTAAGAGATTATTATGGAGGGAAGTCCATTTAATCGGAGCGGACTGACTCGTCGCAGTCCTCCTCCGCAGTGCACTGAAGACAATATGGACCAAGCACCATCGGCTTCTTCAAAACATCAGGACTCCAGCGTTGTATCAACAACTGATATACATTATTGGATGGACACCATTGAGGCCTGCTTACAAAAAATCTGCCAAGTATCGACCGAAGGTAAGCTAAACTCAGACCAAAAGCTCTGTATTAGTAACCTATGTAGGAAAATCGGGAATGGTACTGGTCAAATGGCAGTTCATTACCAATCGGCTAAACAACATCTTCTTCTCGCCCAATATATCTTAACCCAAAACATTCGTAGTATTCACAAAAATTTCGATGATTTCCTAATATTATTAACTCGATTTAATGTTCCTTTAGATATAATTATTTTGACTGAATGTTGGTTACAAAACCGAGCACATAGTTTACCCACCCTCACAGGGTACAAATTACACAGCTCAACTAAACTACATAACCAAAATGATGGCATTACAATATATGTACGAGATACGTTGAACTTTACCATAGAAGAAATTTGTGTTAATGAAAGTAATTGTCTAGGACTGATAAGTAAGGACTTAGTCATATTATCTTTTTACCGCTCTCCATCTTTTCGCAAACTTGATAATTTTTTACAATCCTTGAACAGTATACTACATGCTTTCGCCTCTACAAAAAACATAGTTTTTACTGGAGACTTGAATATTGACATTATAACAGAAAGCAACGATTCATCTATCCAGGAATACTTAAACATATGTGCTTTTCATGGAATATCACCCGCCCATACCTTTCCCACTCACAACAGCGGATCCTGTTTAGATCATATTATGATAAAAACTAATTACCTGACACATACATTTGTTACTAACTCGACTATTACCGATCATCGCGCCGTGCTATTGACATTGAATTTAAAGCTGACTCATAACAAATGCCGCCGCAGCTATTCTAGTGTTAACATGCAAAACGTAAGACGTGATTTAATTCAAATAGATTTCAGCACGGTTTGTAATAATACTGACGTAAACTTTTCTATGAATTACGTGACTAACAGTGTTCAAAATGCAATTGCGAAAAATACAAGCACGTTTCGTCAAAGCAGGAAGTACCAAATAATAAAACCTTGGATAACTCCTGGCTTAATCAGATGCATAAAACATAGAGATAAGTTGCACAAAAGGTATATGCTTGAGCCTACTAACAATACTATTACTCTTATTTACAAACGATATCGCAATTTTTGCAATAAAATTTTGAAAAATGTAAAATGTGAGTACGAGAAAAAAGAACTTCAATCTGCGGGAAGTAACAACAAATTAATTTGGAATTTCATTAAAAAAAAGACCTGCACGACAAAACATAATGATATCCCTAACGAACTATTCAAACTAAGGTCAACTCCCACACAGTCAGCGGAATTCATAAATAACTTTTTCATTAACATTGGTAAGAATTTATCTGAACAGGCAAATTTTGAAAAATACTATCAAGCTAATTCTAAACACCCTTCGAGGCTTAAATCATTTGTTATGATCGATCCAGACGTCTCTGAAGTAGAGGGTATTATAAATAACTTAAAAATTAATAGTGCTCCCGGATGGGATAACATCTCATGTAAAGTTTTGAAATTTTGTAAGGATATACTAGCCCCTCCGTTAACTCTCATATTTCAAAATTGTTTGTCTCAAGGTATATTCCCCGAGTCACTAAAAAAAGCTGTGGTTATTCCGATTTATAAATCGGGGGATAAAAACCAACCAAATAATTACAGACCGATTTCTCTTCTTCCCACTTCCTCTAAAATTTTGGAAAAAATAATGAACAGTAGGTTAATAAAATATTTAGATGAAATATCCTTTCTCTCTAGTTGCCAGTTTGGTTTCCGTAAAAAGTTATCAACTGATGACGCAGTCCATTGCCTTACAAATGAAATTGTGCAAAATTTGGACAAAGGTATGCATGTTATAGGGATTTTTCTCGACCTCAAAAAAGCCTTTGATACAATTTCAATTCCAATTTTATTGCAAAAATTAGAAAATATCGGCATTCGGGATACTCAGTTAAAATTATTTGAAAGTTATCTTAGTAATAGACTTCAGTGCCTAAAAATTGGAGACAATTATAGCACATTTTTAAAAAACCACCCCTTTGGCGTCCCTCAGGGTAGTATCTTAGGACCCAGCCTATTTTTGATTTATATTAATGAGCTATGTAATCTCCAACTTAATAACGGCACCATTGTTTCATATGCAGATGACACAGCCTTACTTTTTTCTGCAAAAACAATAGACGAAGCTTATAAATTCGCTCAATCTGGCTTTAGTATTGTGAATGACTGGCTTTTTAATAATTTTCTGTCCTTGAATACTGATAAAACTATGTATATGATTTTCGCAAGGAACACTTCTACACCATTACTCAATAACACCCCGCTTTATGCACATCGCCGCACTTGCACTGATAGCGCGCCATGCCTATGCTCAACTATCTCCAAAGCAATGAACATCAAATATCTTGGAATTACTCTCGACGTTACTTTAACTTTTAAGGTCCATATTAATGCACTCTGTAATAGAATAAGAAAACTTATAGTAATATTTAAAAAGTTGAGACACATATGTGACTACGCTTTAATAAAGCAAATCTATCAAGCGCTTGGTCAATCCTTACTGACTTATTGCATAAAATCTTGGGGAGGTGCTGGCATAACCACTATGTTAAAACTGGAACGAGCTCAAAGAGCGCTACTTAAAGTAGCTACTGCGCGCCCTTTCTATTTCCCTACTACCGAACTATATAAACAATGCAAAGTGCTAACTGTGCGCCAGCTCTTTATTCTATTCACTGTTCTAAAACAGCATGCTAGCTTATACTTCAACCCTGATACACTAAATAGGAGGCGAAAGGATATAGTATGTTTGAATACCTATAGTGCAAAATTTTCCATTACAAATAGATTCTTTATATTTTTAGGACCATACTTATATAATAAAATTAATAGATTACTAGAATTATATAACTCAAACAACTTTGAATGCAAGAAAAAACTTCAATCGTGGCTATTAAACCTTACATACACGGAATCAGAGGAATTGCTTAATATAATAAGTTAATATAAGATGTTTTTATTTATTTTTTATTTTTTTATCATAATAATACAATTAGTTAGATACAATCGATTTCTGATAATAATTTATACACTACTTACCAATACCATTATATGAAAACTGATAGTTTAAGCCTTTTTTATTTATTGTTGCCTGAAATACAGGTAAATTACCTAGCTCAGGAACAGGAAAATGTTATATTTTGTACTTTAAATAATTAACTAGGTTAAGACGAATATTATGTACTTTTGAAAACTGAATAAAATTTTTATTTATTATTTATTTTATATTTATTATATACGATCCCGCCTGACCTACGCGGCGCCGGCCTGGTATGGCCTACTCTCCGCCCAGAACAAGCTACGCTTGCAGAGGGTTCAGAACACGATGCTCCGTCAATTAGTGAAAGCCGGGCGGTACGTGCGTAATAGCACGATACACTGTGATCTCCGCGTCGAGACCGTGGAGGAATTCGTGGTGGGGTTAGCCCGTCGTTTGTACGACCGGGCGGACAACTGTCGCCGCGAGCACCGCTGCGGGCCTCGGGAACTCGCGCGCTCTCCGGAGTTGCAAGACACGCGACCCCGGGGACCGCCCCTTCCACTGCCCACCGCCCCGACATCGGTCTCGAGGGTGAGCTGACTATCAAGTGGTTTTTGGGTGATATGTTGAAAACCATAATCAATGACCTTTTATGTGTCAATCTTCTTGCTATAAACATCCCAGTTGCTAAGGAATTGTTTCCTGTTACTCTTTTTCCGTACTACAGTCGTGAGTATAAGACGGATAGGTTTATCCAAACGTGTTTCCCCAGCTAGTACAAAACAGCACCATAGTGCTTACGTAAAGTAGTAAGTATGATTCACTTAGCTGGATGACGTCAGAGCCTACGTATGACCACTGTGTGTGGCTCGTCTACGCACTTTTATTGCGACCAATGTCAAAAATATTAGCACAGTTGAAGACTATATAAAGATAAGGATTTTTTAAAGGTTGCACGCGTTACTTCCTGAATATACATACATACATATACTCACGGCTATAAATCCCTAGAAGGGGTAGCCAGAGCTAAGGAATTCGAAATTCCTCAGCCACGTTTGGAAAGTTGAGTGGGGAAAAGATTGTAAAATAAAGATTGTTGGTGATGGGTCTCCAACCGCATCGCCCAAAAATCCCTTAAAAGCCCCAATACCGTTAGTCGCCTCTTACGTACACCCACTGGCAGAAATGGGGTAGTGCTATTCTAAGCCGACACTACACAGCAAAAACATTCACAGCAAAATTATATTAGCCTGAATATATTATCATTAATTTACTTTCATCATCATATTTTGATATAAATTAAATACATATAACATAACATAAACGTTCACGCCGAATATCCCCGAAGGGGTTGGCAGAGGTACTAATACTTCTGAACATCACGTGACTTTGTCACCTGGTGTTCAGAGTACCCACGTTTTGCATGGACAGTGTACTCACGTGATAGGGGGCAAGCCTATCGCCGTTATATAAATTAAATATAATAATAAATATAAATTTTTAAGATAGAATATCTTGAAGAGTTAGTTAGAGCAACTGAATTCATACCTTTACCACTTTTAGCCTTTTATATGAACAATTAATGAACGTACATGCGTAGAAATGATGATAACAGTGATTTCACTTGATAAATAACGAGATGTATACCAAATTCGGACGGTTTTCCGCCGCAGCCTGTTTTGTCGACAGAAAAGGATTTAATTACTACTTATTGTTTTTTAATTTTGGACAAATAAAAGACACAGATTAATACTATTTTTGTTATTATTTATTCAAAAAGCAGACAGATAAGAGTTTATTTAATATTGTTTGTAACGTAGTTCCCTATTTTATTAAAAATAATGTTTAAATAAGAAAAAATAGAGGCGACCTTGGTATATTACTCAAGTTTAACTAAAAAGAAAACCATATTTACACATTTCTTCCACGGCATTAAGCACCATATCGTAAGCATAAAATCGATTCCGCAATCGCATTTTTACAGATTATTCTTAAAAGGATATAATAACCGTAGAACTTTAAAAAACAAATATGTATAAAAGAGTTCATGGTAAACTTTTACCTTAGATATCGTTACAGAAAATACTTTTTTTACAATTATTGTTAAGGATAGCACTGCTTTAAATTAATACATACATACATATACTCACGGCTATAAATCAGTAAAAGGGGTACCCAGAGCTGAGAAATTATAAATTCCTCAGCCACTTTTGGAAGTTGAGTGGGGAAAAGATGCTAGAATAAAGGTTGTTGGTGATGGATCTCCAACCGCATCGTCCAAAAATCCCTTAATAAGCCCCAATACCGTTAGTCGCCTCTTACGTACGTACACCCACCGGAAGAAATGGGGTAATGCTATTCTAAGCCGACACTACACAGCTGAATTAATGGTTTTATATCATATCTTATATTTGGGCGATTTGACTGGAATGCTAGCACCGTAGATTCTTTACTTTTCTCTCCAATTTCAAGTTGAGTAAGGTATGCTTAACTTTGAATCTCGTACAACCCTTTCATGGCATTATAGTCGTGAGAAGTGAGACTTAAAAGAGACAAATCATGTTTTTACCACGAAAAGTAGTAAAATAATTGTCGATCCTACCTGCCTTTACTATATACCATTGACAAAAGGCACGCGGTATAAAACATCCGCCCCGAGCTGCCAATAAATCAATTCCTCAGCAGCCCGTGCAGCGTGACCTTGGCCGACGACCTTGGTGGTATTTTTACGCGGCAGGTCATTGTGATGTGGTACGCTGCTGCCAAACTATCTCAGACGAGTATGTCTGTTTGTTTTGTGTAAGTATTGCTAGGGGCTGGAATTACTATGAAAAAAAACTAGGGATGGATTTCGATCAGCTTTTGTGGTATATTATATTTTCAGTAACCATTTTATATCAAAATTATCTGTATCCCGCGATAGGTATGTCGCGATCTAGAAATATGAAACGTTAAATTGCTCAAGGGTTCGAGCATTCTCGTTGAATCATTCTTAAGACAAGTTAAGTTGAAAGAAGAACACTAACCCCTTAGTCTCCTCGTAAGATACCTACAGGAAATGATAAGGTCATCCTTTGCTGAGC
>OY755183.1:960007-996809 GCA_963576735.1 Bedellia somnulentella
AGGCGTCGCGTCATTTCTGGCTGTGTTAGTGACCACGCCAATTCATTTTCATGATTTGTAATCCTGTCTCTGTAGGCTTTTGTAAGGTGCTTGACTTCCTCCTTCACGGAAGGAATTTCTAAGTATGTATGTATTTCCTCAGTTTTTGTAAACCAGGGAGCTCTTGTTATGGTCCTCAGTGCGTTTATTTGGAATCTTTGCAGTATTTAAACATTGTTGTTTTTTGCCGTACCCCACAACTGTATACCATATGTCGAAACAGGTTTTAGTATGGATTTATAAATAAGCAATTTATTGTTAAGTGACAGTCTTGACTGCGGGCCGAGCAGCCATTGTAAAGATCTAAAACGGTAGTTCAACTCATCACGTTTTTTCTGGATGTGTGTTTTCCAGGTTTGCCTCCGGTCAAGGTAAAAACCTAGGTACTTTACAGAATCTGTGTGTGGTAAGTGCTCATTTCCAAATTTGACCCCCGGACAATCTTTCCTTCTTAGGGTGAAAGTGATATGATTGGATTTAGCGGCACTAGCCTTGATCCTCCAACTCTTCATCCAATCATGTATCTTGTTAAGATGTGTTTGCAAAGTCGCTGAAGCTTGCTCTGGGCTATCACTTGAAGCTAGTACAGCAGTATCATCTGCAAACGTTGCAGTCATCACTGTTTCTGACACAGGAACATCACTGGTGTAAATAATATACAATGTCGGCCCTAGGACTGATCCTTGTGGTACCCCCGCTTGTATATCATACATGTCGGAAACAGAATCGTTTATTTTAACATAAAATGATCTGTGTTCAATGTATGATTTCAGTAGCAGAAACATATTATGAGGTAGGGTCTTCTTGATTTTAAATAGTAGGCCATTATGCCAAACTTTATCGAACGCCTGTTGCAAATCCAGAAATACGCCACAGCAATAAAGCTGTTTTTCCAGTGCATTTCTCACTTCTTCACAAACTCTGTGTACTTGTTCCACTGTTGAATGATTGCTTCTGAATCCGAATTGATGTTCTGGGATTAGTTTCTTATCTGCCATACAAGTTTTTAACCGCACAGAGAGTACCTTCTCGAAGACTTTTGAGAGGACTGGTAGCAGACTGATTGGTCGGTAGGAAGACGTAAGATGTGGGGGTTTGCCTGCCTTGAGTACCATTGTTATTTGGGACACTTTCCAGATGTTCGGAAAATGCCCAGTTCTCAATATGCTGTTGAAAATAATAGTTATGAGGGTTATGACTTTCTTTGGAAGTTCTCTTAATACTTCAGCGGTTATAAGGTCAAAACCAGGCGCCTTCTTTAATTGTAGGTTCTGGATCGTCCTACGTACTTCAGAAGGGGTACAGGCTGTCAAAGGTGGACTGAGTTGTAGATCACTTTCCAAATAGTCTTTTCAAACATCTACTATGCTAGAATAAATTATTTCTATTCTATGCTATGCACCTTGTTTTCATGATGATGGAATGGCACCTCTCTTGCCATACCAGCTCACCAAGGAAATTCAGGATCCCCTATATCCTTAAACTCAGTAAGCAATCTAGTGCCACCCTATAATGTGCTATGCCCAATACACATGAGTAGAATGATTTCTGCTGTTTCTTCTTTTTCCAGGCATAGACAAAGGTTTTTAAAAACTTAGCACTAATGACTAATTCCTTGTGTGTGTTACAAGACTGTTTTTTACACAATTAATTACTAAATATTGTAAACTTGATAGCCAAGAAAATATGTTGCTTAGAAATAAAAAAGTTGTTTTACGCAAAGCGAAATGGTGACAATGGCCAACTAGGCAAAGAATTTCTCATTATTTTATCAAGTTTTTTCATGTCATAAAATACCAAAATATCTGTTCCCACCAAGAGGCTAAAGCTTGCTCTTGACATGGTGATTTAGCTGTAGCCATCATGGTGGACTATTACTATACTACTACTATGCCATAAGGTTAGACCGATAGTTATAGCTATCATTCCATGCACAGAATCATCTTAGTTTTGGAATAACCAGGTGATTCAAGTTTGCAATATCCTGCCAAATTTTATTGTAAGTTTACCTTTCAGGATTATAACTTGATACAAGTTTCCAGAATTGTGAATGTTCGGGGTATATTTAAACCCATGATAATGATATTAAATGATAAGAGATGATATGAATCACAACTGTTTATTGATATTCATACTTAGGGGCCGTTGTTCAAATATTACGTAAGCAAATTTATTACAATTATTTACCCCCCCATCCCCCTTGTCACCAAAAGTAAGCAGAGCTCTTACTCCCTCCCCCTATGCTTACGTAAACATTTTTGAAATTTTTTTTTATATGATAATGTTATTATTGCTGTGTAGTGCCGGCTTTACCGTGTAGTTCCGGCTTAGAATAGCACTACCCCATTTCTTCCGGTGGGTGTATGTAAGAGGCGACTAACGGTATTGGGGCTTTTAAGGGATTTTTGGGCAATCCCATCACCAACAACCTTTATTTTACCATCTTTTCCCCACTCAACTTTCCAAAAGTGGCTGAGGAATTTATAATTCCTTAGCTCTGGCTACCCCTTCTAGGTATTTATAGCCGTAAGTATATGTATATGGGTATCCTTATGATGTTAACCCTTACCGTTAACAACCGTGTTTACTTTTTTATAAATTTTCTCGATGTGACGATTTAGTAACATGACGGAATCATGATAAAGACCACACGTTTTGCATGTTCGACTTTGGTTGTAAAATAACTACCGATGACGTAATCATCATCTAGACTCCCCTACCCCCCATTTCATCCAAAATAAGCAATACAAAGACCCCCCACCCCTCCATAGTGCTTACGTAATACTTGAACGGCCCCTTAGTACTAAAATGATATGTACAACCGCAAAGAAAGTCTAAAGTGCAATGGTTGCTAATTTACTTGCAATAGAGTAAAGTTCTGACTATCATTTATTGTCTGGTATTTACACCAATCAGTGAATGTATAACTTTACCACTAGATTAAGTAAAACCCATGATAACTGAAAAATCTGCTTCATAGTTGACGAGAGGTGGTATATTAGTATATTCAAAAAAATCAAAATCTTAACAACATAAGTGTCACTCACCCATCATAGCCAGATCAATAGGGTTGATAGCGGAGTAGTGCACTTTGACGAGCACTTCGTCCGGCGCGCGTATGGTCGGGATCCGCGTGGAGTCCAGCCGCGCCGCCGCCGCGCCGCCCCAGCTGTGCACGCGCCACGCCAACATTCGACCGGCACTGGCCATGATCCTATTCCTGAACACATAAATCTACGACTATTATTATTCGTCTATTATGGTATAATTTCATGGGTATTAAGACTTAAGTAATAGCATAAATTCGAGAATTCCTATCATATTCATTTATTGCATCGTATTTTTTACTTGTAAGCTAGTTTTCATATCAAAATTAAGTTTTACAGAGTTTGGTGTCTATAGTCCTAAAGATTTATGGTTGCCGTTACATACCATTTGCCGCCGGCCCTTGTAGTAGATAGAAGCCTAGAAATAGGACTTTTAACCCTGCAATAATACTATCGAAAAGAATCCCAAGTTTTCGGAAAAAACTAAACTAAATCAAAGAAATACAATAAGTAAGGTTAGGTTATTTGTTTTTATTGAAGCTGAAGCTGATTGATTGATTGTTGATTGTCAGTCATTATTCAACATCATACAGCCTACAGCCCGTATAAAGCATGTGTATCCGAGCCGCATTGAAATTATCAAAATCAAACCTACTTGTTTACTACTTCGACATCAATAACATAACATAACATAAACGTTCACGCCGAATATCCCCGAAGGGGTTGGCAGAGGTACTCGACATCAATGTTGTGAGTTTTCCTAATACAATTTAAAATTATATAATTAAATTTACCTTAGCTAGCTAGCGATACGAATGAAATAATACTACATCTTTTTTAATTCAACACAATTTAATCTGTATGGATTCATTTATTTGTATCTGTATTCAATTCCAAAGATTAGGCTGCATGGTTCATACCTTAGCCAGTACGATCATGTACGAAACGAACAGAAAGAAAAGAAAAACAATTAATATTTCATTTAAGGGTTGCCAGACGTACGAGAAATCTCGTACCATTACGAGATTTAGAGGGTCTGTACGAGATTCAAGATTAACAAAAATCTCGTACACTTTTTTACGAGATTTTAACAATGACGACTTCTTTCGCAAACCTATATCAGCCAAAAAGTTCGTTTAGTTAGTAGTAGTAGTAAATTGCAAATTTATTTAATTTTTCTTATCATTAACCATCCAACACAAAACGATCGACTCGGCGCATCACTAAATGCACTACCCCATGACTAAATGAAACTTGACAACTTTGAGTGGGGAATTCCCGTTCGTAATATTCTTTTGTTGTTGTCCTTGTTACACTAATGTTTTGCTATATTTGTGTGTCTCTCCTAATAAGAGCTATATTGAACGGGGATTCCCCTGACACTGAAAAGAAATGTACGCCAGAATGACAGCTGAAAAGATTAATAAAAAATATTATTTTTAATTGTTTTGTTTGAATTTAACAGCCCCAAGTGCAAAGAATATGACTACACAAATTACACAGTACAGTAAATAGCATAAACTCATTAATTATATTTGAGTTTCTTTAAAATTTACGCTTTTACGAGATTATGTGTTGAAATTACGAGATATTTAGCAACCCTGGTACGAGAAAAAAAAAAGCCATCTGGCAACCCTTTCATTTTCGTAAACTTGAAATGAACAGTGTTGCCAACGTAGGCGATTTTTCGCCATTTAGGCTACTCAGATTGGAAAACGGCGACCAAAAAAATCGTAAAGGCGACTGGTCGCCGTTTAGGCTACTCGAAAAAGATTAAATTTACTTTTATTTATAATCGAATTACGACACAATTAAGCACAAAAAAAAAATAATCTACATAAGAAGATATACCACAATCAAGATAAAAAGATGGCAAAACCCTTCACCCATATTGAACGTTTCATCTATAAATACCTCTGAGATCATGTTGGCAATACTGTGAAAATATCACAGGTGGAGTAGCAAAAATTTAAATTACAGGTGGTTAAAAATTTAAAAAGTAAGTTAAGTTAAAAATTTAAGTTACAGGTGGAGTAGCAAAAATTTAAATTCGAATCAACCGAATATTCGAATCAGTATGTTTATTAGAACTATTCGAATCAGGAATTTTTATCCACTTAACCTTTAGGAGTAATAACAAAACAGGGCAAGAACAGAAATTGCTCGCAGCAGATCAAGCAGAATAATGTTTTAGAGTCTGGCTAATGAGTCTTTGGACACGCCAATTTAAAATCTTTTCTTTCTTTAACTTTAAAACACTGTTTTGATACTTTTATTTTATTTAAATAACTTCAAACTCTAGTTTAAAAGACTTGTTGTTTAAGTGTTAAGTACGGATTTTATTGTATGTACAGGAAGTTATAATATAAATACATAAGTAAATAGTTAAAAAGGTGGTTTTTATTTTAGTTTCGGGTTTGGGCTACTTTAGGCTACTCAAGCATTGAAAATTGGGCGACATCAGGGTTGCCAGACGTACGAGAAATCTCGTACCATTACGAGATTTAGAGGGTCTGTACGAGATTCAAGATTAACAAAAATCTCGTACACTTTTTTACGAGATTTTAACAATGACGACTTCTTTCACATACCTATATCAGCCAAAAAGTTCGTTTAGTTAGTAGTAGTAGTAAATTGCAAATTTATTTACTTTTTCTTATCATTAACCATCCAACACAAAACGATCGACTCGGCGCATCACTAAATGCACTACCCCATCACTAAATGAAACTTGACAACTTTGAGTGGGGAATTCCCGTTCGTAATATTTTTTTGTTGTTGTCCTTATTACACTAGTGTTTTGCTATATTTGTGTGTCTCTCTTAATAAGAGCTATATTGAACGGGGATTAATCAAATCCATCAAAAGAAATGTACGCCAGAATGACAGCTGAAAAGCTATACTATAAAGATGATTTTACTAACATCCCTGATGTCGAATATAATTAATAAAAATATGATTTTTAATTGTTTTGTTTGAATTTAACAGCCCCAAGTGCAAAGAATATGACTACACAAGTTACACAGTACAGTAAATAGCATAAACTCATTAATTTTATTTGAGTTTCTTTAAATTTATGCTTTTACGAGATTTCGGTTGAAATTACGAGATATTTAGCAACCCTGGTACGAGAAAAAAAAAATGCCATCTGGCAACCCTGGGCGACATACGGTCTTGACTTGTTGGCAACACTGGAAATGAAACGAAAAGAAAATTAAAATTAGACATGCGCATAACGCTTCAGTGAAAAGAACTTAGTTCATTTAGTTCCTTCACTTCAAAGAACTACTTCGCGAATGTAGTCCAGTAGTCCACTTCGTTCAGCGGCTCATTTGACTCCTTCAGAGCCGTTGGACTAAATGAACTACAGAACGAATTGGACTAAATGAAGAGATTGAGTTAAAAAGATGAATAACTTGCGGTTCTCGCGTTCTCGTATCTTTCTTATAACATTCGCTAGTTTGCGAATGAAAAAAATGATGCTTTTGATAATGTTTAATTAATGAGTTCCATATGTTGTATTACTTGTATTTAATTTTGCAGAAATATAGTTATTTATCATGAAATATCAGTAAGAATAAATATCTAGATTGTCCTCTATACTTTCCAGGCTTAAGACTGACAACCAAAACATTACTAATATTTTCACTATTAGAAAATAAACATTTAAATTAACTCATTCTCATTGACGGGTCTTGAACCTCATATTTATGTTATTGTATTTGTGTAAACGAATATTGATTTAGCAGCAAACAAATATAGGTCTTAACACCATGTGTGGAGAGTTATTTTCCCCTGCGCGAGCACAGCAATGCATTAGTGAGGTGAACTAATAAGGTGTCAGTATTAGATTTGCGATCAAGCAAATATAGTCCTTAAGACGATGATCGAAGATTTTTTTTCGCCTGACGTCAAAGTGAAGTATTAAGTGAAGGAATAAGGTGGACTAATAAGCGAGTGAAGGAAGGAATGGTTTGCATTTTCAACTGAAGGCACAGTGTTGCAAAAGTTCCCGATTTATCGGGAGATCTACCGATTTTGGCCTTTCCCTCCCGATATCCCGATTTAGTGACCATATCTCCCGATTTTTTGCATTTGACATTAAAGTAATAGTTAATATAGCATTCTAAAGTCAGAAAACATCAAGAATCACCAAGTAACACTGACCACGGGATTCTCACGCACGGGAATTCCCATAAAATTCTCACAGGGCCTTTTAACACGGCAGTGACGTCAATATACACAAAAAATATTACATCGAAACGCTTTGCAATAGAGTTCATTATTGTAAAATAATTTAACTAGTGAAAATTTCAATATTCATGTTAAAATACTAATAAATGGAATGAAAAACGGAATGCCGCGGGTTCAATTTCTGCTGGTGTCGAAATTTTTCTTTCCTTGATTGAACAGTACAATAATCCCCACATGAGGTTTCATGCCCAACAAAATCTAATTATTGATGAAAAAATGATTACTAAAATTGTAAGCCAGAAGTGGTACTAAAATGATCAGTACTACCTATATATTTTTATATACTTAAATAAATTACTTTAACTTGATTATAAGCATAAAATACTGATGTTTTAATAGGACTAAAAGATCTCCCGATTTCTCCCGATTTTTAACTGGCAAATTACCCGATTTTTTTACTTTCGCTTTTGCAACACTGTGAAGGCATTCGAAAGAAGATTCATTCGCGAACTACACACCTCTAATTAAAATGAAATTAATTAGAAAAATGATGTACAGAGCTCAAATCAACTTCATAAAAAGTTTTCACCATTGTTCGAAATATTCACTACTCAATATAGGAAAGCCGCAAATTCTCCATTATTCAAGTAGTCAGGTAAAAAGTAACATAACCTCTAGATATTACTTTTAAATATCAGTAACAAAAAAGTTAACTAGTATAAATAATTTTACAGAATAAACCCTTAGAGCCCTCATTGGAACCGCCAAAGCCAACGCGGCGTCGTGTGCTGACGGGGTTGCAGCCGACCGGGGAACTACATTTAGGGAATTATTTCGGTGCAGTTAGACCAGCATTAAAAGCACAAGAAGCTGGAGATGAACTAATGATTTTTATAGCTGACTTGCATGCGTTAACAACTTCGGAATTTGATGGTAACTAATCCTGTAATTTATTTATTCAATATTAAATGATACTTAGCAGATCCTGCTAGGCTTGTTATTAATGTGCTCAAAAGTTTATCAATTTGCTTACATTGACTCTATATAGTCTCACGTTTTCCTATGGTTGACTTAATAGTATCTAGCTGCTGATGTTCAATTACTTGGGAATACTAATATTTTTGTGAAACCAATTATGACTTTTGAATTTTTGTGATCCCAATAATAAATAGCTCTCATTGTTCTTTTTTGAAGAATAAAGATAGATGCAGAGTAAAACATCATAAGACATTACACAATATTAATAGCTATTATAAAATAACAAAGTTTGCTAGGAGCATACAAAGTGCCAATTGATAGTCTCTGCCTACCCCAATGGAAACAATGCGTGTAAGTATAAGTAAGTAACAATATATATGTATGTAAAATAACTAAGCCGTCTGTATATCTATTAAATGTCTTATTTTACTAAAAGCAAAGGCAGTACAACTTAGCTGGGCAGCTAATAAGCTAATGTGGAGTGCTCATTGGAGGTTGGAGTTGAGAGTTATCCCTAAGAAAACTGTGTCTATACTATTGGCAAATATACAAAATTTTTCATTAATTAAAATTCAACTCAACTCAAACTCAAATGTTCACACCAAATATTCCTGAAGGGGTTGGCAGAGGTATACTCTGAGAGGTGTACTCACATGATAGGAGGCAGGCCTATTACCTTTTTTATTTTAAATTGCTGTGTAATGTCGTCTTAGAATAGCACTACCCCATTTCTTCCGGTGGGTGTAAGTAAGAGGCGACTAACAGTATTGGGGCTTTTAAGGGATTTTTGGGCGATGCGGTTGGAGACACATCACCAACATCCTTTATTTTTACCACTTTCCCCCCCCACTCACATTTCCAAAAGTGGCTGAGGAATTTCTAATTCCTTAGCTCTGGCTACCCCTTCTAGGGATTTACAGCCGTGAGTATATGTATGTATGTTATTTTAAATTATTTCTAATTAACGAAATTTGGAGACAAAATAGAAAATGTTTTAAGTGTTCTGTTACTATTCCATAAAAGTCAGTATTATCTAAATGATATTAATTCTAGTTAAATGATGTTAACTGCCAGGCATGAGTTTCCGCAAAGTCTTTTCAATACAACACAATTGAAGATTGTAAATTAAAGGTTATCAGTAATGGGTTTTCAACCGCATCGCCCAATACTCTTAGCTGCCTACGGACACCCATGGGAATAAATACGGTAATGTTATTCCAAGCCGACACTACACAGCTCAATACAGCACAGTATACAATGTACCTTTGGCAAATTCTATTTGAAAGCTAGTAAGTTGTTACAAAACATGGCAGGCCCGGTCCTCCGTTCCCGCGTGCGCTCGCTGGCGGCCACGCTGCTGGGCGCGGGCGTGGACCCGGGCCGCTCACTGCTGTGGGTGCAGTCGTGGGTGCCGCGCCACGCCGAGCTGTGCTGGCTGCTGGCCTGCCTCACCAGCGGCGCGCGCCTGCAGCACATGCCGCAGTACAAGCTGCATCGAGATCACGACAAGGAGGTGACTTGCTTTCATACATACTTACAGAGTTTAAAAAAAGAAAGAAAGAGAAAGAGAGACATTTATTCATAAGTTTCATTTCTATGTACAATCCGTTCACAGTTATTTTACCTCTAACCTTAAGTCAATTTTTCTGGCGCTACCCTGAATTCTTATCGGCATGATATACCTTATAATAATATCGAAAGCAGCAAAAAAAGCAAAGAACACCACAGACACACTTCACAGCTAGTAATGCTAACATAACAACAAATACTTTTCTGAAAACCGCATCCAAATAGCTTTATACAAACGCGAGATAATCGCGGAAAAAACATACATACATACATACAGGTCAAACATAGAACCTCCTCTCTTCTTTAGTCGGTTAAAGGACTAAAACCTTCTCCTAAATGTAACAAATACTTTTCTGAAAACCGTGTCCAAATAGCTTTAGCTAAACGCGAGATAATCGCGGACAAACATACATATATACAGGTGAAACACAGATCCTCCTTTCTTTTTGTAGTCAGTTAAAGCATAAAAGCTTCTCCTAAATGTAACAAATACTTTGCTGAAGACGCATTCAAATTGCTTTAGAGAAATGCGAGATAATCGCGGACAAACATACATACATACAAACAATCGAACTGAGAACTTACTTTTTTTGAATTCGGTTAAATAGGAAAATTAATGCCAGAGGTAAAATAAATGTGCTGCTGTGTAGTACCGGATTAGATTAGCACTACCCCATTTCTTCCGGTGGGTGTACGTAAGAGGCGACTAACGGTGTTGGGGCTTTAAGGGATTCTTTCGGCGATGCGGTTGGAGACCCATCACCAACAACCTTTATCTCACCATCTTTTCCCCACTCAACTTTCTAAAAGTGGCTTAGGAATTTCTAATTCCTTAGCTCTGGCTACCCCTTCTGGGGATTTATAGCCGTGAGTATATGTTTGTATGTAAAATAAATGTGAACGGACTGTAGCGACCATCAAATTAGTCCGCACATAAAGTGTCAACGATTTGAATTGCGCAATCGAGAGAGAGAGTATAAGTAAAACTTAATTTAAGTAAAACTTATACTCTCTCTCTCGATTGCGCAATTCAAATCGTTGACACTTTATGTGCGGACTAATTTGATGGTCGCTACAGTCACAAAATTACACAAGTGTTTATACAATCCAAGAAACTTCCAAGTCGAACGACGAACGCACTTTGATATCTTTTACTTGAATATCGTTAATACGGCTCAAGTTAAGGCAATTGCTAGATCAGGTTACTACTGAGACCCACTACTACAATGACCTAGAGACATACACACCCCTGATTGGTTAGGTTTCACCAACCGTGCATTGCACTTAAGTACACTCTTCATTATGGCGAGAGGCTAAAATATTGTTTGACCTCTTGCCATGTCAGACTGATTCAAAATCATTTAGAATCATTAACATGCCATGTTTTTAAAAATTGAAATTTTGTAATATATTTATTTGAGAGAAATATAATAATTCCCTCCTTATATAAATAAAATATTGTGCAAGGTTACACGACGTGCAATCTTTCATAATTTTTATTTTAATAATTCGACTTAAGAAGAAGAATTAGCGAAAATGATAAATAAAGGAAAGAAAAATTTCGACACAGGCGGGAATCGAACCCGCGACCTCGGGTATACGCCCCGACGCTCTGCCAACTGAGCCACCGTGTCAATTGACTGCCAGTGCGAAATTTTTCTATCCTTTATTTCTTTTACACGTTTAAGTAGTGTTTGCGTTTCCTACCTCCGAATTTTAACTAATTCGGAAGGCCATTTGTCTACCTTTTCAGATAGAATGCAAATGTTGAAAACGCCTAACTATCACATAATTTAAATCTTTTTGTTCTACGCCCCGACGCCGCGACGCGAGGTCGCGGGTTCGATTCCCGCCTGTGTCGAAATTTTTCTTTCCTTTATTATTCTTTATTTATTAGTAATAATCCCCACATGAGGTTTTCATGAACAAAAAGATTTAAATTAGCGAAAATACGCGTGACGTTAAATCACGCTTCCGATTTGTGTGTGAGTCGCGTCTGCATAGCGAACATATATATGTTTCCTCAAAGTTCGTACAGTAAGTAAAAACCTTCCGAATCCGAAGTAGATTAACTTTTATAAGGCAAGGTATGATCAAAAATTCATTGTATTTGTTAGGTTGTCATTATTTGGCCGCTGTTTTATAAAGGGTTAAGATTTAAGTTATACGTAAGTTTTGTGACTTTCAAGAAATAGAGAATTATTTTTATTATCGTTTATTTTGATGTCAATGGTAAAGCCTGATTAATGAAACCGTGCTGGGCAGGGCGGCTGCAGCGCGGGCACGCTGCTGTACCCGGTGCTGCAGGCGGCGGACGTGCTGCTGCTGGGCGCGTCGCACGTGCCGGCCGGCCGCGACCAGCAACAGCACCTGCAGCTGGCCGCCGCCCTGGCGCGCACCGCCAACCACCGCCTGCGCGCCGCCTTCACCGTGCCGGTAGCGCTGCTCCAGGGTACGTATGCGGGGTGCGCGTTGACGTGCGAAGCATTTGAAACGAATAACAGAAGATTCGGAATTCATTCCGAGAAACCTCGCTGTCCCTGTAATACATCTAATTACACAAAACGTTTGTTAACCCTAAGAGAAGCAGCAGGCGATTTCAAATGATTTATTTATTTATTAAGCTTGAAAAATAACATAATCTTCACAGTGCGATTGCATTTTACTTTCCCACGAATTATAATATTTACGAATAATAACAACAATGTGTTTTTGCCCCTAAAAGTAAATTATACATTTTAAAAGGAAATCTCTCTATGTGCACGAAAATATATCTTCTTACTCAGCTATCTGACTGAGAGCAACCAGTGAACTCAGTTAATGAACTCTCACTCTGCAGATTAGTACGACCCCCGGTAACATAGCGGCAGTCGTTTCAGCATGATATTAGGAACAGCTATGTATCTTGTATTTAAAAGGGACCTCATCTCTGCTGCTTTCACTCTGCTCTCATGCTTCTTCTGCCACATCCCACAAAGATTCTTAATAACTTGAGAAACTGCAATACTCTTGGTCGCCTCATACCGATTGTTTTAAGCCGATATGACACATTAGCTGTTGCAAAACTATCATATCATAAATTGTACTTTATGTTAATGTAAATGTCGTTAGGAGCAATCATGATGGATATAAAAAAAAACATTTATTTCAGACTATTTTGTACGGTCCATAGTTTGTTAGTACCAATAAACTTATCACTATGTTAGTAAGAACGTAAAGTAAACAAAACTAATAATTAAGATAGAAAAAAAAGAAAGACAAAAGCACAACACATAATTAACATTTATTAACATGATGGATATAATTAGTGGCAAAAAACAACGGAACCGTGCAAGTTTACCAGCTAAACTTTTGTAAAACATAATAGTTTTTCATAATGTACAGTTGACGGAAAATTAACATAATTGTACTTACCAAAATACTAACGCGACTTTAAAATAAGACATCGATTACAAATAAAACTCCACCAATCCCCAGACGACGACGGTAGCGACAGAATCCTAAATCTCCGCGATCCGACCAAAAAGATGTCCAAGTCCGATCCGGATCCGAAGTCCCGGATACTTCTCACGGACTCGGACGATCAGATCCGGCTGAAGATCCGCAAGGCGGTGACGGACTGCGAGCCGCGGGTCTCGTACTGCCCCACCACGCGGCCCGGCGTCTCCAACCTGGTGCGGCTGCACTGCCTGGCCAGCGGACTCTTGCCGGAGGAGGCGGTGGCGGAAGCTGAACATCTCAACACCGCGCAGGTCCGTATAACTTACTATCTAAATTTACAGCTTTAACATTAGAAAGGATGATGAGAAATTGGGATCGAAAATTCTGTAGTCATTATTGGAATTTAATGTAGAGAGGATGGACGAAAGTCGATTGGTGAAAGAGAGTTTCCACTAAATTACTACTATACTACTCATCTTGCTATAGTCCATGTTGTTCATCTTATCTATTAAAATAAAAGAAAATAAAATAATATAATCATTTATTTCAAAGTAAAAGATAAATCTTTGTTTTTTGAAAGTCAAATTCCAACTTAATGCTAAGTTTACTTCGGATTCGGAAGGTGTTTTGTTGAGAGAAGAACCCGTAAGAAACTCGTCATCACACATCTTTTTTTACGTCCATTACAATTTTAATGTTAGCCCGGAAACATCCTGCACAAAGCCCTGATGACACCAAGCCACTTCATCATTAATGTAATCATTGACATTGTAATAGGCTTTCGAACTAAGATTTCTTTTAACTACTGCTTTAAATTTTTTGTATCTGATGAATTTAAAATGTCCTCAGGTATTTTATTATACATTTTTACGCATAACCCCATGAAAGATGTATTTACTTTTGACAATCTGTTTTTAGGTATTGAAATTTTATTGTTGTCTCTCAGGTTTCAAATATGTCTGTCACTATTTTTTACAAAAGACGCCTGATTCTTTCTTACATACATAATATTTTCATAAATATATTGACATGACAGCGTCATTATATTTATGGTTGTAAACAATTCTCTCAGGGAATCTCGTGATCTCAAATTATAAAAAGCTCTTATTGCTCTCTTTTGAAGAATAAATATGGAACCAACATCAGCTGCTCTGCCCCAGAGCAAAATACCGTAAGACATTACACTATGAAAATAGCTGTAATAAACTAATCGAGCTGTCTGTACATCTGT
The DNA here is from genome assembly GCA_963576735.1 of Bedellia somnulentella. NCBI lineage: Eukaryota > Metazoa > Arthropoda > Insecta > Lepidoptera > Bedelliidae > Bedellia > Bedellia somnulentella. The sequence continues at coordinate 974,507 of OY755183.1, forward strand.
CAAATGTCTTATTTTCCTAACGGCATTACTTAGCCTGCCAGCTAGTGAGCTAATGTGGGGTCCCCCATTGGAGCTCCGAGTCTAGAGTTATCCCTAAGAAAACTGTGTCATCCGAATAAACTATATTTTCATATTTAAAATTATTTCTTTATCAACGCTCTTAACATTGGGTAATACAAATTTGATGCATTAAGTTTTTTTTGCCATTCAGTACAAGATTATTGGAAGCAAACCATGTTTGAATCTGTGAAACCGTGTTATTCACCTCGTCAATATTCTCATTATTTCATTGAACGTTAAATACTAAGGAAGTATCATCAGCAAATAACACTATCTCGGACATTTTCTCGACCATGAACGGCAAATCATTAATATAAACCAAAATAAAAAATGGGCCCAAAATAGAACCCTGCGGAACACCCCATTTTTACATGAGTTTCCAAGTGATATCGTATTATTGATTTGCACTTTCTGTATCCGATCCGAAAAGTAAGACTTTATTAATTTAAGTGCGTCACCTTGTATGCCATAATGTTCTCAATTTAATAAAAAGCGATTTCATGATCTGCACAATCAAATGCCTTCGTAAGATCGCAAAACAAACCAATAGCAACATTTTTGCGTTCCTATGAATCAAAAATGTGTTTCATTAAGGCAACGCCTGCATCGGTGGTAGAGCGGCCCTTCGTAAAGCCAAATTGTTTTGGATGAAACAATTTGTTTGAAGCGAAATGCAAAAGCATTTGATTGAACATTAGCTTTTCAAATATTTTACTTAAAACTGGCAGAATAGATATGGGTCTATAACCATCAGGACTAATTTTATCTCCTCCGGATTTGAGAAGTGGTACAATTTTACTATGTTTCATGAGATTTGGAAAGATTTTATTTCTTATACATTCATTAAATATGACTGTTTAATATGGAGACAAAGTTACAATAAAATTGTGGCAAATTTTCACCGACATACCCCAAATGTCTTCAGAACTTTTCAACTTAAATTATTTAAAACATTTTTAGATATCTGTAGGGCTGACATTTTTAAAACAAAACAAAGTTTCGCAACTATCAACATTTTGTTGTAACAAGTGTTGAGCTTTTACAACCGATGTGTTTAAATTTTCAGTTGTTTTTGATGGTATGTCAGTAAAATATTTTTCAAAAATACAAGCGATTTCCTCATTAGAGGTAGTCAGACCTTTATCAGATCGTACACAGAACTCCTGATCACATGGTTTACCTCGGCCTGTTTGGGTGTTGATAATATTCCACACTGTTTTAACTTTATTATCGGATGTTCGGATACGTCGGCTTAGGTATCTGGCTTTAGCCTCTTTACATACTTTATTAAATATTTGATTTCACAGTACAAAAAACTGGTATCAGAATATCTCGTATCGCTAATATATCCCATCCGTTCTCTTACGTCCTTCTTGGCTGCAATTCAAACGATCTTATTATATATTTGTCTCTTCAGTACAAAGAAGCGCTGTCCGAGTCCCTCGTATCGCTAATATCGCTTTCGCAGCAATCCGCTCGTATAGCTACAGTGTTATATCCATCGTTCTCCGATACAATATCCATTCATCCAAAGTACTACTATACTGCTTATCGTGTTGTTTCACAGTACAAAGAAGTGGTATCCGAGTCGCTCGTCTCGCTGATATCTCCCATCCGCTGTGGCAACCGCTCACTGGCTGGGCTCGCCTCGTCTGGACGCGGTGCTGCGTGACGGGGCGGCGGCGGCGCGGCGGCGGGCCGACCTCCGCTGGCAGGCCGCCGCCGCCGCCGCCGGGCTGGGGGGGCGCTGCACCACACTGACCTACGTGGATATGAAGATTGGGCTCGCGACCCACGAGAAAGTGGGGAAGAAGGAAGTGAAAAAAGTGCTGGGGAAAGGGGAAAAAGTGTCTGTGAAACGGAAGGCGTAAAGTATAGTGAGAAGTGTTAAAATAAAGTGTGTGTGAAAAAAGGATGGTATGTCAATAAGGGATCGGTTAGGGAGATCATTCTGAGCAACTATGACTGTAAAACCGACTCGATTTATCACGTAGTAAAAGTATGTCAGAATGATCTCTCTAACGACCCCTGTCAAACTTATTATTGTTTATGTATAAATTTACATACTACTCACGACAAAGGAAGTGATAATACCATCGCAGGAAGAGTCCCCGTGTAACAATTTATATATACATGCGTAATGTTTTCTTTTGAACATAGTTAGATTGAATTGTATTTACATTCTAATATTGCAAAAGTGCATATATGTCGCAGGAAAATCGTCAAACTCGTTAACTTATAAGTTTCCTAGGAAACTTGTAAGTTTACGGAAATCCGTCAAACAGCATGTGAATTTGCATCTTACCTGATAGGTTTTAGGAAACTTGTAAAATAACGAACTCACCTCAGGAAAATTGTCAGTGGGGATCATTTTTGACAAGTTTCCTAGTTTTGAATTTATAATTTAGGAAATTTGTAAGCCTCCTAATGGCTGCTAGTGAAATTGTTAATAGAACCAGTTACTTATGATGATTGGTTAAGAAGTGAGTTGAGTAAAGAAAAAAGCATGAATTTAAAGTAATGACAATGTTTTGATATTTTCCAATATAAATGAGGAACTGGACTAAGAATGGTTTCCTGGCCGTTAGTCTTACGTAATAATAAACGACGAAACGAATAATTTATTACGATGACGGACTTTTACACTAGTTTCCATTCGTTTAGCAACCAACCTTCTGAATTGCTTTTCATACACTCACATCACAGTAGCGAATTACTACTAAAATAAGAAGGTGGCGCTGGGTATGCGGCCACTTCACCTAACAATCACTTAAAAAGCCTTTGGTTTCCTCTTAAGACAATTCCGACTATCAGGCTACCCACCCTTTCTAGGGATTTATTGCCGCAAGTATAGGTATGTATGTATCGGTATAAAAACGCTAAAAGATCTAGAAGGTACTCATACTATATTACAATAAACTTATAGCATAACATAAACGTTCACGCCGAATATCCCCGAAGGGGTTGGCAGAGGTACTAATAAAATAAAAAATAAAAATAAAATAATCATTTATTTCAAAATAAAAAGATAAATCTTTGTTTTTTGAACGTCAAATTTTAACTTAATACTAAGTTTACTTCGGATTCGGAAGGTGTTTTGTTGAGAGAAGAACCCGTAAGAAACTCGTCAACACACATCTTTTTTTAACGTCCATTACAATTTTGGTGTTAGCCCGGAAACATCCTGCACAGAGCCCTGATGACACCAAGCCACTTCATCATTAATTTAATCATTGACATTGTAATAGGCTTTCGAACTAAGATTTTTTTTAACTGCTGCTTTGAATTTTGTTTCTGTTAAATTTAAAATGTCCTCAGGTATTTTATTATACATTTTTACGCATAACCCCATGAAAGATGTATTTACTTTTGACAATCTGTATTTTGGTACTGATATTTTATTGTTGTGTCTCAGGTTTCGAATATGTCTGTCACAATTTTTCACAAAAGAGGCCTGATTCTTTCTTACATACATAATATTTTCATAAATATATTGACATGGCAGTGTCATTATATTTATTGTTTTAAACAATTCCCTCAGGGAATCTCGGGATCTCAAATTGTATATAGCTCTTATTGCTCTCTTTTGGAGAATAAATATGGAACCAACATCAGCTGCTCTGCCCCAGAGTAAAATTTCTTCGCCAATCGGCAGTAATGTTGATTGGAACGACGTTATGGGTGACTTTAGTGACAGTGAGATCAGTATGGAAGAAATAATGAAAGCATTGAAAAGTATGAAACTAGGGAAAGCGGCAGGGTATGACAGGATAAACACTGAAATGCTGTGGGCTGGTAAAGGGGTGGTGGCTTCCTGGTTGTACTTCCTTTTCCAAAAATGCTGGTCGAGTGGCAAAGTGCCACAAGACTGGTGCAAAGCGGTAATTGTGACTTTATATAAAGGAAAGGGGTCACACCAGGAGGCTAGAAACTACCGTGCAATTAGCCTACTCAGCATTGTCGGTAAATTGTATGCAAAGGTTTTGATTGAAAGAGTGATGAATGAAACGGATGATAAAATTTGGGATGTGCAAGCAGGATTTAGAAAGGGAATGGGATGTATGGACCAAATCTTCTCTTTACGGAGCATCAACAAAAAGTTCTTAGCTAAGAACCGAAAGGTGTATTGCTCCTTTATTGATTTAGAGAAGGCCTATGATAGGGTGGTAAGAAAGTGTTTATGGGAGGTGTTATCCAAGTTCGGTTTGGGGAGTCGACTTATACGTGCACTGGTATCACTCTATGAGGATTCCAGTGCATGTGTGAGAGTAAACGGGGAAAATACTGACTGGTTCGGGATCTCTCGGGGTGTCCGACAGGGTTGTGTAGCTTCCCCGTGGCTCTTCAATTTGTTCATGGATGACTGTTTAACAGAGTTGCGTGAAAGTGATTATGGATTGAGAATGGGTGGATTCATCATTAAATGCCGACGATCAAGTGCTACTTGCATCATCGGTGGAAGAGCTGCAAGAGATGATGAATATTGCATGTGCGTCTTTTGAAAAAAAGGGAATGAGGGTGAATGTGGATAAAACAAAAACTATGGTTTTTGAGAGAGAGGTGAATATGACCGAATGCGTGATTGAGATTAATGGTAAGAAAGTGGAACAAGTGAAAGAGTTTGTATATTTGGGAAGTCTGTTTACTAGGGATGGAAAGTGTGATGAAGATATCGAGAGAAGAGTGAAAAAGGGTAATGCGGTAAATGGAGCACTGGATAGTCTAATGTCTAGCAGTCGGTGTCTGAAAAAGCCCGAATGGCTGTGCATGATGCTGTCCTCGTTCCTACGCTTATGTATGGCAGTGAATGTTGGGTGTGGCAGAAACGAAATGAAAACTGTTTATTTGCCTTAAAAAAAATTACAAATTTTAACAAAATAATGTTTACATGTATTAAATAACAATACGGCAAAAAGGAACAATCTCAGCATTTGCTGCAAACAGCAACATTGGTGCTAGTTTACAGCGCTGGTTTTCGGACTGTCCCTGACTAAACTAAAAAAATAATAAAAACTAACTACTACAACTAATTACACCTGAGACTATTTAAACAATAACAAAATATAACTAACTAGCGACCCGCCCCGGCTTCGCACGGGTGCAATGCAAAATATACCTACTACAGAATGTCCTTATACACAACGTTCACAGCTTTTTTGTCATTAGCCAATACAAACATGTTTTGCTTAGACGTTACTCTTGACAGCGCGACATATAAATTGGTTATGTGAAAAACACTCAACACTCAAGTCTAATCCTCCAACGTTAAAAGTTTGACCCTGCGATTTATTAATGGTCATTGCAAAAGATATCTTTACCGGAAGTTATAGGCGTTTATTAATTAATTAATTTACAATTTTTTCTAATTAATTCTTGATATTTTCCTCGCTAGAGAGCTCCGATAAACGCGTGCGATCGCTGCAAATCATAAAGTACGCGCTATTTACAGGCACGCGCCGCCCGGCGCAAACAACTACGACCCTGCATTTTAAATTTGTAATATCTTCGGTAATATTCACTTAAATTACATGCTGTAAAAAGCATATTGATCTATAATAAATGCACAATTTATTTAAGGTACTTAATTGGAGAAGGATTAATGCTGTATTGTTTAAAATCACTTCGTAAATCACCATTTTTTAGTAAAGAATAAAAATGGTTATGCTGGGTTATCCCTAAGAGATAGACATATACCATCGCGGACTTTTTTGTTGAACTTTTTAAGGTGAACAATAATGTAGTACATTATTTTGGTCTATCTCGTAGGGTTCAGCCAGCGTTTGCAATATAAGCGCAAAAAAACGTGCTTATTTACGACATCACATTAGAAACCTTTAAATTTATCAGTGTTTCTCTACTATATTATGAATTTATTATACATACAAACCTTCCTTAAGAATTACTCTATCTATTAAAAGAAACTGCATCAAAATCCGTTGCGTAGTTTTAAAGATCTAAGCATACATACGGACATACAGCGAAAGCGACTTTGTTTTATACTATGTATTGATATTGAAGCAAATATAAAAACAATATAATAGAATACAATAAATATCAAAGTACGAACATATTATGTAATATAATAATAATTATTATTGATTTATTTGTTATGAATTATATTATATATTATAAAAATGCGATATAAATATAAAAATAAAATATAAAAAAGACCTGTTTAAATATGCGGTTCTACATTCAATTTAAGTTAATAAAAACAAAACATTTATACTTCAAACTTTAAGCCTTTAAGCCAATTATCAAACAAACAAAAAATGCATACTTTATATTTAAAATTATTCTGTTTCTAAACAACCCAACTGAGACCATTGAACGTGAAGACAAAGATGAACATAAGAACAAATATAAACATCAAAAACATGACCTTCTTATCTTCTTATTTTATTTTATTTGCGTGCATAATATTGAGCGGAATCTTGTATCTGTTTCTCCATAAAGATCTTACGTAAATTTACTTTAAAAGTTTGTCCTGATATTTTGCCACGTAGGGGAGGGGGCAGATCATTACAGATTTTGGATGCAGCGTATTTGAAACCGCCCTTAAAACCAGCTGTCTTGTGTTTTGGTATCAACAACTTGTTCTGCGCCGAATCTCGGGTGAACTTCTGATGGCAGTCTTTCACTGATACAAGCTTTTCCCATAGATATGCTGGTGTTTCGGTGTTTATCACTTTATATACTACATTAGCCAAGTGCAGTTTTCGGCGTGAAGACATCTTCAGGGAGCACTTGTCATTGAGAGTAGGTGTTATAAAATTCCGTCTGGGAATTCCAAAACAAAATCGCACGCAAGCATTTTGAACCCGTTGAATAGCGCGTTCTGTTTTGGCAAACAGTCTTGGGCCATATACTACGTCACCAAAATTAAACAATGACAGTACAAGACTTTCAGTCACAAGTATCCGGAGTTTTTCTGTCAGGAAGTTTCTAATAGTGTACAGAACTTTCAATCTATAGAAGGCGTTTCTTATCTTAAGCTGCACGTGTTGTTCGAATCGTAGATCACAGTCCATCATGAGGCCAAGATTCCTAGCTACCAGGAATCTTTCTATGTTCTCATCATTTCAGAAGAAGCATGAAAGTAGAGTGAATGCAGTAGAAATGAGATCCCTCAGAAAAGTGTGTAATGTAAGGTTATGTGATCGTGTGAGGAATGATGTGATTCGTGAAAGGTGTGGTGTAAAAGATGATATTGTAAGAAAGATAGAAAAAGGAATGTTGAGATGGTTTGGGCACATAGAGAGGATGGATGACAGTAAATTGGTGAAAGAGATCTATAGAGCCAATGTGGAAGGTAATGTTAGTAGAGGACGACCTCGGAGGACACATTTAGATCAAATAGAAAATGTGCTCAAAAAGGCAGGTGTCCGAAGTATGAAGAATAAAAGAGCATGTATGAAAAGATTGATGGATGTGAATGAAGCTAGAGAGGTTTGCCAGGATCGTACAAAGTGGCGATCGATAGTCTCTGCCTACCCCAATGGGAACTAACGGCGTGAGAATATGTATGTATGTATGTATGTATATATATATATATATATATATATATATATAACGTCGGCGTGGTAAATCGGCGATGATTCATGATTCCCCAAAACAAATATCAGTCACAGAAATAAATAATCACAGCTTAAATCAACTTCGCCACTATTCACAAATTAACTAAATACAAATTATATTGCGTTAACACCGATTAGAAACGTATGACGGTTCCGAGCACAACCGATCCACACTTTGTCCATAGTCAGAATGATCCTCGCCCGAACTCCATCAGAGGGCGCACGATACCTCGTGACCACGCCCTTCCGCTTTTTACCACTTAGTCAACTTAGTCAAATCAGCAACTTCATTAGTTATTACCGACACATAGTCAATTCAGTAACTGTATTAGGTGCCGCCGGCATGTAGTCAATTGAGCAACCATATTCGGTGCCGCCGACACGGCCATCCTGACAAGACACACGTCCTCGTGTGTTACTCGACATCTGAAACAATATCAGATGGCAATACCATTTGTCCACAATACTGACTACCTCAATGAGGATTGCTTAATTCCAAAACAAGAAAATACTTTATTACTTTATTGCCTCTAAAGCTTCAGAACATACACGAATTCACACACAAAAAGTCATTACAACAATCCTCACTAAAGAAAAGTCACCAATAACTGTTCACATTCATGGTTCATGGGGGAATAAAATAAATACTAGACAGTTATCCCTGCGACTGTCTCAAGCCAAACAAAAATTGACAAAGGTCATCCCAGTCATCAAACATACAGATCATCCCAGTGATCCTACAATCAGATCATCCCAGTAATCAGACAAAAATTAGAGTTGGTCAGCCCAGTGACCCACAAACACATCTATACCGGTCATCCCAGTGACCCCAAAACACATCTTCAGCGGTCATCCCAGTGACCCTGAAACACATCTTTAGCGGTCATCCCAGTGACCCTAAAACACATCTATAACGGTCATCCCAGTGACCCCAAAACACATCTTTAGCGGTCATCCCAGTGACCGTGAAACACATCTTTAGCGATCATCCCAGTGACCCTGAAACACATCTTTAGCGGTCATCCCAGTGACCCTAAGACACAACTTTAGCGGTCATCCCAGTGACCCTAAGACACAACTTTAGCGGTCATCCCAGTGACCCTAAGACACAACTTTAGCGGTCATCCCAGTGACCCTAAAACACATCTTTAGCGGTCATCCCAGTGACCCTAAAACACATCTTTAGCGGTCATCCCAGTGACCCTAAAGCCCCTATATTCATACTTGGTCATCTCGGTGACCACTACAATTTATAAAATTTCTCACAAAAGAGATTATACCAACAATCAGAACTAAGAAAATTACATTATTGTACAACCTGTTGTTACTGTCCAAAGCCGTTAAAGTGTATCTATCTCCTTCTTAAACTTCTACTACTCCAAAGGACTCTTATACAATGCGTCTAATTTTGTCTAAATTCGTTTTTGCATTAATACAAAATCACCAAGAGAAAACCTAGTAAATTTAGCCTTGTTCTTATCAGAACCCTCAATAGATTGATCGGTACTCGAAACGGGAAAAGCGGTTCTTAAAAAGAAATTCGCGCCGTTCAATCGTGCAATTAAATCTGATGTGAAAGATACAGGAAACCAATCGGACACTGAATTACTATTTAGTTCACGATAGTCTACGCACATGCTATCGATACCATCACTTTTCTTTACTAATAACGCAGGGCTAGAGAATGGGGAACAACTGGGCCTAATTATGTTAGCTTGTAAAAGTTCATTGACCTTAGCTCTTATCACCCGCCGTTCATCCGGCGTGAACGAATTTTCATTAACAAGTATAGTGTAGAAACCAACAATAAGGTAACTTTCTATTTTTAAAATACCCAACAACTTGTGCTAAATTTATTTCAGACGCTATGTTTACTTGAGAACTGTATTCAACATTTAACTTTCGAGCGTGAAATTTGACGAAGACATATTTACGGGAAAGCCTAGCGCTAAAATGTCTCTACCTAACATCTCTAATAACATTGTTTTTTTTTTACGTTTTCCACAAAACTTTGACGTTACGCTCTCTTTAAGTAACGAGCATTCGGCTCCCCAATCATAATTAAAAATAAAGCGCTCACCAGAATGAGTCAGTGTACTTGAAGGTGGTTATACTGCAAACGTCAACTCTACTCGATGCGAGTACTGGTACCTGAACCTCCGGCGCTGGTGCCGCTCGTGCACCGGCGCGCAACGTGTCGCGTCGTTCCACAATTGAAACACACCAATAGCTTGATGAACTGGCTAGTAAAGAGTATGACGTCGCAGTTTTCCCGCTCACTGGCTTGGACTAAAAGCGATGTTTAGGTCTTATCTTAGACCGACATACATCGGCTTTGTGTCCAACTTTTCCACATGTGTAACATAGTGATAACCAATTGGATGCAGATCCTTTAACGCGCGGCTCATCACCACGACGAGGCTTCCATCCTGCAGAGGATGGAACCGTATTCGTACAGAATCCGTAGTTAATCAGGAGTTGAATTCCGGTAGAGTAACTTTATCACTGGACACTGTAAGAAGTTTTAACGCTCCAATAAAGGCTAACATATTTCGATTTTGCACTTCAAATAAACTTTTCCATTTATTGTCACTTTCTTTATATTACGATTCACGAAATCGGCGTTGGGAGATCCCGCTTCTGATAACGTCGGCGTGGTAAATCGGCGATGATTCATGATTCCCCAAAACACATATCTGTCACAGAAATAAATAATCACAGCTTAAATCAACTTCGCCACTATTCACAAATTAACTAAATACAAATTATATTGCGTTAACACCGATTAGAAACGTATGACGGTTCCGAGCACAACCGATCCACACTTTGTCCATAGTCAGAATGATCCTCGCCCGAACTCCATCAGAGGGCGCACGATACCTCGTGACCACGCCCTTCCGCTTCTTACCACTTAGTCAACTTAGTCAATTCAGCAACTTCATTAGTTATTACCGACACATAGTCAATTCAGTAACTTTATTAGGTGCCGCCGGCATGTAGTCAATTGAGCAACCATATTCGGTGCCGCCGACATATATATGTCGCAGGAAAATCGTCAAACTCGTTAACTTATAAGTTTCCTAGGAAACTTGGTTTTAAAAAAAAGGTTAAAGGTTTTAGGAAACTTGTAAAATAACGAACTCACCTCAGGAAAATTGTAAGTGGGGAACACTTTTGACAAGTTTCCGAGTTTAAAATTCTGTGTTTTAGGAACTTTACAAGTTTCCTGAATCCCGCTAGGAAAGTTTTCAATGCAGCGCTGACGGCGCGGAGAGAGGGATGTTAGTGAATGCGGATTGGCTAGCGGCGGTCACGTGACGTGACGCATTCGCGCGTCTTGTCAACTCGACAATCGAAACTAATATTTTCCTTCAGTACTAATGCTAATCTATTAATTTGCTATTATTTGCTGTTACTGACATACAATTAAAAAGTTTTAAGAGTATATATTATATATACATTGTTTGAGTATATATCGTGATACTTTATTGTAATATAGTATGAATACCTTCTAGATCTTCTTTTTAAAGAGCGTTTTTATACCGATACATACATACCTATACTTGCGGCAATAAATCCCTAGAAAAAGTGGGTAGCCTGACTGTCGGAATAAGAAATTTCTTAGCTACTTTTGGAAGTTAAAGGGGAAAAGATTGTATTGTAATGTAAACATTATTGAAGATAGGTCTCCAACCGCATCGCCTCCAATGACATCCATTGTTATAGGTTACCGCCAGAAATATATTTGTGCTATTCTTAACCGATGCTTGTAAGATTTTAAACTCTTACAAATTTACTGCATTCATAATATTTTATCCCGCGGTTGTCCTAAGAGGAAACCAAAGGCTTTTTAAGTGATTGTTAGGTGAAGTGGCCGCATACCCAGCGCCACCTTCTGATTTTAGTAGTAATTCGCTACTGTGATGTGAGTGCATGGAAAGTCAGAAGGTTGGTTGATAAACGAATGGAAACTAGTGTAAAAATACTTACTTACTTACTTATACTCACGCCCATTGTTCCCATTGGGGTAGGCAGAGACTATCGATCGCCACTTTGTACGATCCTGACAAACCTCTCTAGCTTCGTTTACATCCATCAATCTTTTCATACATGCTCTTTTATTCTTCATACTTCGGACGCCAGCCTTTTTGAGCACACTCTCAATTTGGTCCAAGTGTGTTCTCCGTGGTCGTCCTCTACTCACATTACCTTCCACGTTGGCTCTATAGATCTCTTTCACCAATTTATTGTCATTCATCCTCTCTATGTGCCCAAACCACCTTAACATTCCTTTCTCTATCTTGCACACTACGTCATCTTTCACACCTAAACGTTCACGAATTACACTATTTCTCACTCTGTCGCACAACCTTACATTACATATACTTCTGAGGGATCTCATTTCCACTGCATTCACTCTACTTTCATGCCTCTTTTGCCATGCCCAACATTCACTACCATACATCAGCGTAGGAACCAGTACAGCATTGTGAACTGCCATTCGCGCCTTTTCAGACAGGAACTGGCTCGACATTAGACTGTTTATGGCTCCATTTACCGCATTTCCCTTTTTTACTCTCCTTTCAATATCTTCCTCGCATTTTCCGTCCCTTGTAAACAAACTTCCCAGATATACAAACTCTTTCACTTGTTCCACTTTCTTGCCACCTATTGTAATCTCACATTCTGTCATACTTTCCTCTCTCTGGAAAACCATTGTCTTGGTTTTGTCCACATTCACTCGCATGCCCTTTCTTTCAAAAGACTTACACGCAATATTCACCATCTCTTGCAACTCATTTACCGTTGATGCAAGTAATACTTGATCGTCAGCGTATAAGAGGCATTTAATGATGAATCCTTCCATTCTCAGACCATAATCACTTTCGCGTAGTTCTTTCAAACAGTCATCCATGAACAGATTAAAAAGCCACGGAGAAGCTACACAACCCTGACGTACACCCCTAGAGATTTCAAACCAGTCCGTGTTTTCTCCGTTTATTCTTACACATGCACTGGAACCCTCATAAAGTGACTCCAATGCACGTATAAGTTGGCTCCCCAAACCGAACTTAGACAACACCTCCCACAAATTCTTTCTTACTACCCTATCATACGCCTTCTCCAGATCAATGAAGGTGCAATACACTTTTTGGTTCTTTGCTAAGAATTTTTCTGTGATGCACCTTAAGGAGAAGATTTGATCCATACATCCCATTCCCTTTCTAAACCCTGCTTGCACATCCCAGATTTTCTCATCAGTTTCTTTCATCACTCTTTCAATCAATACCTTAGCATACAATTTACCGACAACACTAAGTAGGCTAATACCACGGTAGTTTTTTGCTACCTGGCGTGACCCTTTCCCTTTATATAGGGGCACTATCACCGCTCTGCACCAATCATTTGGTACTTTGCCAAGTGCCCAACACTTTCGAAAAAGGAAGAACAGCCAAGAAGCCACTAACCCTTTACCAGCCCTTAGCATTTCGATATTAACTCTATCATACCCTGCCGCTTTCCCTAATTTCATACATTTCATCGCTTTTACAATTTCTTCCATACTTATCACACTTTCACACATATCACCCAGCACTTCGTTACAATTAATATTAATATCAATTGCTGAAGTAGTGGGGTCATCCTCTTTTTCAAAGAGACCCTCGAAATAATCCTTCCATACCCTTTTTTCTAATTCCATCAGTCATTAATTCACCTTTTTCATCCTTCATTACATTTGTACTGGTGTTTTGTGAAACTCCCCTTTCACGTCTGATATATTTCCAAAACAATTTTTGGTTGTTTTGGAAATTATTGGAGAGTTTCTTTTCACTCCATTCTTTCAGATCTCGCTTTTTCTGCTCTATTTTATTCTTAACCATTCTCTTTATTCTCTTATATTCATCTTCAAATCTCTCAACTTCATCATCATTTATACACACATTCATCCGTTTACTAGCTTTGATTGCTAGTAAATCGAGCCAAGCTTTCTTCTTTTCATTCACTGCATCTTTCACATTTTTATCCCACCAACTAGCTGATGGTCTAATTTTCCTTTTGCTCACTCCACAAACTTCCGTCGCACATTCAACTAACGTAGATTTGAGCACACTCCATACATCTTCAATTTCCATTTCATCCGTCATTTCTACGCAACTCAGTCTTTCATCCAATTTCTTAACATATTCATCTCCTATTTTTTCATCTTCTACTAAATTTTCTACTCTTATTCTCGAAGGTTCAGTAGTTGGCACTCTAGTCCTATGACGCCACCGTTTGAACAGACCCCTTACTCGTGACACGACGAGGAAATGGTCTGTTCCCACGTTGACACCTCTATAGACTCTAGTGTCAACCACTTTTGATTTCAGTCTTTCATCCACAATCACAAAATCTATCATACTTCTCTCGCTACCTCGTTGCCTTGTATACATGTGGATATCTTTGTGTTTAAACAATGTGTTAGTAACACAAAGATCCCTCTCCAAACATACTTCAATCAATTTTTCCCCATTTTCATTCACCCTCTGATCCCCATATTTTCCTAATACTCGTTCACATCCGTTGCGTTTCACACCAACCCAACCATTAAAATCACCTAACATAATTATTCTTTCATTCAAATCACACCCATTCACTACATCACCTAATAAATTCCAAAACTCTTCCCTCTGAGTTAGTGCTTTCGACATATCCGGCGCATAGACGCATATTATGCGTAACCGGGTCAAACCCACTTTTAACTTAACCCAGAGGAGCCTTGGACTCACACACTCATGCTCTGACATACATTGAACCATCCTTTCAGACATAAGAAGTCCCACTCCTTGGCAAGCTCTGATATTAGGGTCGACCCCCGACCAGATGGCAGTAATTGATCCAAGTTGCGAGACCTCTTTTCCCTTACACTTCGTCTCATTTACACACAGCAAATCTAAATTCTTTTCTTTCATTACCAGGCATACTTCATCTAACTTTTCTTGCATTCCTCCGCAAACATTCATCGTACTAAAGCGGGTCTCTCCAGCCCACTTTTCGCCCAATGAGAATCTATGACGTGATAAGTGGCGAGCTTTATCGCCGTCTCCGTGTTGATTTTTATTTAAACACATGTGATTCCCACGAGTAGCTAGGGAAGCATTCTGTCCACTTTGTCAGAGCCCCGCTTGACAAAGCAAGGTTATTTAGTGCCCGGAGTTCACCAGGCTCCGGGACGTTGGCACGCTAGAGACCAGGCTCACCCCTGGCCACGCATCTATCAGCACGGCAGACCTTAGATTGGTGTAAGGGCGAAGATGATAGAAGCCCTGAAGTCCCTTAGTCGACTCTTACGAAACACCCACGGGAAGAGATGGGGTAGTGCTATTCTATGCCGGCACTACACAGCATAAAAAAATCCGTCATCGTAATAAATTATTCGTAGTTTTCGTTTATTATTACGTAAGACTAACGGCCAGGAAACCCTTCTTAGTCCAGTTCCTCATTTGAAAATATCAAAACATTGTCATTACTTTTAATTCATGCTTTTTTCTTTACTCAACTCACTTCTTAACCAATCATCATAAGTAACTGGTTCAATTAACAGTTTCACTAACAGCCATTAGGAGGCTTACAAATTTCCTAAATTATAAATTCAAAACTAGGAAACTTGTCAAAAATGATCCCCACTTACAATTTTCCTGAGGTGAGTTCGTTATTTTACAAGTTTCCTAAAACCTATCAGGTAAGATGTAAATTCGCATGCTGTTTGACGGATTTCCGTCAACTTACAAGTTTCCTAGGAAACTTATAAGTTAACGAGTTTGACGATTTTCCTGCGACATATATATAGTCAAATGTGTGAATTTATTCATGCTCTAATAGTAGTACTACTGTACTGTAGTAGAAATTGGCATATTGGTCTGTTTCATTTTACATCAATAACCCAAAGAGTAATAATCTGTTACACCGCAGATTTCTCATTAATTAACATCAAAATTTCTAAATGAGCATCAAAGCGCAGACTAGGTGCCCAAATGAGTTAATTTG
The DNA here is from genome assembly GCA_963576735.1 of Bedellia somnulentella. Classification (NCBI taxonomy): domain Eukaryota; kingdom Metazoa; phylum Arthropoda; class Insecta; order Lepidoptera; family Bedelliidae; genus Bedellia; species Bedellia somnulentella. Next base: position 990,172 of record OY755183.1, read on the forward strand.
ATGGCACATCAGTTTTTGGTTAGGTTAGGTTAGACTTTTTTAACGCCTCGTTAAATACAACCCGACAGGCGTCGTTCTATCAAAATTTAATATGTACTTGATGGATGTCATCAATTGGCTTATTTAGCCGACCCACTGAGGGTCATTGCTGTCATCGGATGAGAAAAGCGATGTTTTTAATATTATCCTCACAACTTTACCACATTTACTATAACTAAAAAGCTTCCCCAAATTTTAAATAACACTTTACAAAAATAATCAAGATCCATCGATTAATTTTTATTGTTTATAAACAACCGTGATAGCCCAGTGGGTAGAACACTCGGTTATCGTGCAAACGACTAGTGTTCAAATCCTGGGTCGGGCCTACACCAATTTGTCTTTTCTAAAGACATATGTGTGGTTAATTTATCATGGTTGTTAACGGTGAGGGAAAACATCGTGAGGAAACCCACATGGCTGAGTTGTACTTAGTCATGTGACAGTGTATTCGTACAAAACGGCGATAGGCCTGCCCCCTATCACGTGAGTACACTGTCCATGCAAAACGTGGGTACTCTGAACACCAGGTGACAAAGTCACTTGATGTTCAGAAGTATTAGTACCTCTGCCAACCCCTTCGGGGATATTCGTCGTGAACGTTTATGTTTTTTTATTATGTAATTATATAAAAAAAAATAAAAGATACTTAAATAACTCTTTATTGCAAACTTAAAAATTAAATATTAACAAGACACATCAAACACTTATTTACATAAATATAAATATTTAACAACACATAATCCTCTAACGTAATACTCTTTAAAAAATAATTCAATCTATTTTAGACCCACAGTTAAGTTTCATTTCTGTCGAGCAATTTACACATGAAAATCTCTATAAGGGTTGAGATAGCCTATGGAGAACCAACTCTGATATTGTCTTTCATTAGTTTTTCACATAATGCGCAGAACAATTATTTTTTAATATTACATTTATAGTACGTATTCATAGATTTGCATAATCAGGTGAAGGGCTTGTACTGGCAAAGGCAAAACTGCAATGGGACGGGATTTTGTACAGGCCCATTACGCGTCTGTATGGAAAACTTACAAATAAATAATAATAAATATATACGGTCCTATTATACACGTATCAAGTTAGCCCCAAACTAAGTATGTGAACTAATTGTGTGACTAAGTAGTAAAAAAAGATCATTTAAGACCCATTAAAATTTGTTTGTTGCTTGCTACAAAGAAAAGTTTAGTATGTTTCCAAAGATCCACGCATTTCACGTTTACGGACGTCTGACTCCAACCACACCTGTTGACTGACTGCTACAGCTAGCATAGCAGAATCGCAACAAACATCGCCACTAAGCCATTTCCAACAGAGCGGTGCTGAGCAAGGTTAAAAACATACTGCTTGCTACTTTAATGAGAAGCTCTGACTGATTTAGTTACTTTGTGCATTTGTTATTGTTAAAAAAATGATGCTACACGTGGGATACGTATGAACAATTGTCCCGTATGTAGCGATTGTTAGGTGTACCACGTTTTCTCTATCTATAGTGACGGTCGACGGCAATCAAACAGTTTAACTGCACGATTGGGACCGTTTGTTCACCGCTGACTCTCCTATAACTTCACTGTGACTACTCTGGCAGGCGAACTGAAACAATCGATTGTCTTCATTGGCATAATTTTGGAAATATTAACATTGGTATTTTATCAATAGCAAAGAGGAGGGCGATGTGAAGTCATTGATAGTATGATACTTACTCATATGTTTTATACTCTGATTTTTTTGAAAAACTTTACTAAATTGTAATTATGAATTGATTTTGTGATTGTCATTAATATCATTTGCAATCAAAGCACAAACTGTCGTGTCGTGAAAAGAAACGAAAAGTTCTAAAATGGCCGCCACGTGCCTTCTTTATTAATTCTTTATAAACTGTGTTAGTCTATTCAGGGTAGGCTCTAGACTGCTTACTTGTGCTTGGTATTATTTGAAAATGTTACATAAATGAAATGACACTTTTGACAGCGACAATATTGCAAGTTGCGACACAACCGTGGTCACAAGATACACAATTAGCCGGGGCCAGCTGGTACACAGCAGGGTGTGCTGGCCAGTATATGTTCGCTGCGACCCCGCACTGAGCTGCCACTAGGAACGCAGCCAGCGCGGCGACACAACCGTCGCGTGTCCGGCACCAGTCCCGCCACGGCGAACTACACGGCATGATAGGGAAGCCTACTCTTCATACCGAAAACAATTTCGTCCGTACCTCTTCTACCTGCATGCATACATACATATGTGTGATATGTGAGTAAAATCCACCCATAGTCATATCAAATTAAAGGATCTCGTTACAGATCTGTAAATACAACCTTATTTGGAATAATTGTTATTGTAATCTGAGTTAACACCATAAATGGTTGTTATACTAAACCATATTTGTAAACATTGTAATAGCATACCTAACCTGATTATCCCCACCATGAACCCGATGAGTAACCAACCGTTGTAATAATAAAACTAATTTATCTAAAATAAAGTGAGTCTTTTCCCGAATCTCAGTGGTTTCATTTCATACATTGTATTATACTCACGACTATAAATCCCTGAAAAGGGTAGCCAAGAATCATCTTAATTTTGGGATAATCAGGTGATTCATGTATTATCCTTCCACCAGGTTAAATCTTAATATAAATATTTACACCCCGGGTATAGAACCCGCGACCTCCGTACTTGAAGCCAAGCTCTTAACCGCGAGACCACGGACGCAGTCAGCGCAGCAGCAAAACAAATATAAATGATAATTACGGTTAGAAGATGTACGGGTTACATAAACCTCCATCGTTCATGAAAGAGACCTATGCTATGTTACTGTGACGTAACGGAGCCATCTCGCCATATCATCGTACTGTACAAACGAAACACGAACACACTGGATCCTTCCTTCACGGTCTTCAAAAATGCTTAATGCCTTTAAAGTCACAAACCTGATGAATACAAAGACCGAACAGTATGGGTTTCATTCGATAACTTATTGAAATAAAAGAACAGTGAATGTTCTTTCGTAAGCCGCGTGAACATAGAATGAAAGAAAAATGAAGCTTTCACTCAAATGAATATTTACTCTAGTGAACCGTCTGATATCACGTTGCACATCGACTACGGAAGCATGCTGGATTGCACCCGCCATGAAAATGACAAACCAAAGACCGAAACGCGAACTGCGGGTATCCGTCATCCACAATGTAGATCAAATTGTACCTCATCACTTTTAGCGACGTTTTAGGGTAAATTTTATTATTTTAATAAATAATTAATTTCATTTCATTACTTATTTGATAGCAACCTGACTTAGAACTACGATTTAACTATTATTTAAATATATAATGTACTCAAAAAGACAGACCGTAGATTGAATAGATTGATTGATGAAGCTCGAAATGTTTGTCAGGCCAGGACCGTACAAAGTGGCCGACGATAGTCTCTATCTACTCCAATGAGAACTAATCGCGTGTAATGACACACGTCGCAATACAAAGTAGATACCATTCCCGAAACCAAACAACATATAAACTCACAAGCTTGCCTACGAGGTGTCGGTAAAATCAAGTATGACGGCCCCTCTCTTGCCTCTCTGTGCGGCGCGGTGGTAGGCGGCCGGCGCCTGCCGCCAACTTAGCACGGACTCCACGGGGACTTCCAACTGGAACACAAAAACTTTTATTACTGTATTAAAAACTGTCAAGATAAATATATAAACTCACTGCTATAAATCCCAAAACCGGGTAGCCAAAGCATTGTAATTGTAAATTTATATCGGAAGTAGTTTGGGTAAAAAATACTTAAAAATAAAATTTTGTTGGTGATGGGTCACACAGCCGCGTCGCTCAACTACTACTGAAAAAGCTTACGTCACCCGCAGTAAGAAATAGGTATTGCTATTCTAAGCCAGGACTACACAACTCAATTATTTTTTGTAATTCAAGGCACATATTAGGAACGAGTTTTCAAATAAAATAGTTAAAAATGAAGAAAGTATATTTTTAATAGATCCAAAACCTGTTATCTTTACTTAAATATATCACTGGTATCATCTACAAAAATGTTTTCTTATCAAAAATCCGAGTGCGGGACTTGGGAAACGTTACGGTTTTGTACAAATGTATCAAAAATAATAATTAAAAACAAAATTACCTCTCCTTGCTCCATTTTCCGCCTCAGAAGTTCAATTCCTTCGGGATTAGCAGAAAAGTAAGCCCACCGGACCTGAAATACACAAAATAGATTATTATTACACTTTTATAGTGCTTCAACTATCTATGCTGAATATGCATATCATTATTTAGAATCTGCCTGTGATGCCCAAACTTTTTGCATCCAGTTTGAAAAATATCAAATCACTATCTCACCCATACTCACTTAAAGCTATATATCTCAAAGTTTCTATTGTTTGGTCTCAAACAAACAAATGTGATGGTCCTTGGCAACTGTATCGGACCAAGTATGTTCTGGTTGTCACTACTTGTTTTGTCTCGGAGGAAAGAAATGCTAGTTGGGGTTAAAGAAAACTTCCCTCCAATTTTAATTTTTCTTGGAAGAATTTAGATAATGGAAGTTTAGGCAGCGAAAGATAAACACACATACCTATTATTTCCCATTAGGGTAAGCAGAGACTATTAATCGCCACTTTGTACGATCCTGGCAAACCTCTCTAGCTTTGTTTACATCCATAAATCTTTTCATACATGCTCTTTTTTCTTCATACTTCAGACGCCGGCCTTTTTGAGCACACTCTCTATTCAGTCTAGGTGTGTCCTTCGTGGACGTCCTCTACTCATATTACCTTCCACATTTGCTCTATAGATCACTTTAGCAAATACACTGTCATCCATCCTCTCTACGTGCCCAAACCATCTCAGTATTCCTTTTTCGATCTTAACTACAACATCATCTTTCTCACCGCACTTGCTTGATTTGATTACAACACTTGCATTCTATCTGTAAAGACAGACAAGTGGCTTTTCGAATTTGTGAAAAATTCGGGGTAGGGAGCTCTGACGCCACTAAGGTGTTAAGACAACAAAGGAAAAAAGAATTTCGCATCAGTAGTCACTTGACACCATAGCTCAATTGCCAGAGCGACCGGCGCGTAGACCGGGAGGTCGCGGGTTCGAGTCCTGCTGGTGTCGAAAAATTTTCTTTCCTTAATTGATTAGTAATAATCCCCACATGAGGTTTTCATGAACAAAAACATTCCAATATCATTACTTCAATTGGCGAAGAAATAGGTGCATCCTCTTTTTCAGAAAGTCTATAATTCTTTCTAATAATTAATATATTCTTTCTAATAATAATTCTTTCATACTCGTTTCATGCTAAATTTATCCTTCGCCAATTCACCCTGTTCATCTCTCACTACATTCACTCTCGTGTTTTGGGAAACTTATTTTTCTTTCCGGATAATATTCTCAGAATAACCTTTGGTTATTCTAGATAATATCAGAAAGTTTTCTCTTATATCATTCTTGCAAATCAAGCTTTTCCTTTTAAATTTTCTTATTTACCTCATTCTTTAGTCTACTATATTCATCTTCACTCTTCTGCAATACATCATCAGTTACACGGGCATCCATTCGTTTACTAGATTTGATTGTTTAACGCTAGTAAATCTAAATCTAACCACGCTTTCTTCTAATCTCCAACTGCCTCTTTCACATCTTTATACCACCAACTTTTGGGTGGTCTCACAATTTGTCCTCTTAGTCCATTTTTCCTCTTTTATTCAAGCGAATTCAGTTGTTGGCTTTGTGACGCCAACGCCTGAACAGACCTTTCAAACTTGAGATCACCGAAAAGTGATCTGTACCGACGTTAGCCCTTCTATAAACTCTAGTGTCAACAACTTCTGCTCTTAATCGAAAGATTAAGATGGATGAAAATCCACGATTACAAAATCTGTCATACTTCTCTCACTTCCTCTCTGATTAGATTACATATGTATTTCTTTGTGTTTAAACAACGTGTTAGTAACACAAAGATTTCTCCAAACATACCTCAATCACTCTATTACCATTCTCATTCACCCTTTGATCACTAAACTTTCCTAGAATCCTTTCACAACCGTTGCATGACACACAAACTCACCCATTAAAATCTCCTAGAATAACAATTCTGTCATTTAGATCACACCCATTGGCAACATCATCTAAGAAATTCCAAAACTCCTCCCTCACGGTTAGTGATTTAGTCATGTCCGGAGGATGCACGCAAATTATGCTCATCCGGACAAGCCTCAATTTTATTTTTATCCATAGCAGCTTAGGACTCACACATTCATAATCTTTCATGCAATTAGCCATCCTTTAAGATATCAGAAGTCTCTCTCCTTGGCAAGCTCGGGAACTGTCATCGACTCCTCAAAAGATCGCTGTAATTTGGCCAAATTGTGAAACTTCTTAAAACCCATTCCCATAAATCCGCGGGATAATTTTGCATCAAATTAAGTTTCGGTTTGACCGGGTATATTTCTGACATTTATAGCAAACGACTCATTTTTTGTTCGGTGTATCAATCTACCTTCTCATGTAATAATAAAAACAAGCAATGTATCACCTGCGCGCCCAGCTTGGCGGCGG
>OY755183.1:997009-1045423 GCA_963576735.1 Bedellia somnulentella
ATGCAGACGCGACTCACACACAAATCGGAAGCGTGTTTTAACGTCACGCGTATTTTCGCTAATTTAAATCTTTTTGTTCATGAAAACCTCATGTGGGGATTATTACTAATAAATAAAGAATAATAAAGGAAAGAAAAATTTCGACACAGGCGGGAATCGAACCCGCGACCTCGCGTCGCGGCGTCGGGGCGTAGAACAAAAAGATTTAAATTATGTGATAGTTAGGCGTTTTCAACATTTGCATTCTATCTGAAAAGGTAGACAAATGGCCTTCCGAATTAGTTAAAATTCAGAGGTAGGAAACGCAAACACTACTTAAACGTGTAAAAGAAAAAAAGGATTGAAGAATTTCGCACTGGCAGCCAATTGACACGGTGGCTCAGTTGGCAGAGCGTCGGGGCGTATACCCGAGGTCGCGGGTTCGATTCCCGCCTGTGTCGAAATTTTTCTTACCTTTATTTATTCTTTATTTATCATTTTCGCTAATTCTTCTTCTTAAGTCGAATTATTAAAATAAAAATTATGAAAGATTGCACGTCGTGTAACCTTGCACAATATTTTATTTATATAAGTAGGGAATTATTATATTTCTCTCAAATAAATATATTACAAAATTTCAATTTTTAAAAACATGGCATGTTAATGATTCTAAATGATTTTGAATCAGTCTGACATGGCAAGAGGTCAAACAACATTTTAGCCTCTCGCCATAATGAAGAGTGTACTTAAGTGCAATGCACGGTTGGTGAAACTTAACCAATCAGCGGCGCTAGTATAGCAAGTAATAACAGTCGAGATATCTCGTCTGTCGTGGCTTCCGAAATTCTCGGACTCCTCCACTTTTCTTAGCACAGTCTTGTATGTCGAGAGAGGACGACAAAGCTTTCATGGCCGAGAAGACGTTTATTCGTTCACTTTCCGTCGGTCAATTAGGTTTTTTACTTTTTATTTTAGTGTGTATTTGAGTTCATTCAAAATTAGTTGGTGTCTTTCTACCACTTTGCTTACGGCTAATTATTTTACCCATTTTAGAGGTTTATGTTGGTATATTAAATACACTCTTATATTTTTCTCGTTTCATAACACACTATGGATAATATACCACTTATACAGCTTTGAGTAAACGAAATTTCAACTGGTAGAAATTTTCAAGATTTTGTTGACGTTGGCAGAGAGAAGTGGTCATTCTATGGGTTATTTGCCAGTTTTGCCACATAAACAAGATGGTCGTTTCGTGTTGTTTTGTTATGTTTCTATCGGTTTTAAATAAAAATAAACGGATTTCAAGGATGGAGTACTATTTGTTGATATAGTAAGTATATAAGTTTCTTTATGAATATGCGAGTGATTATTTAAATGTGTTGTAGAAGTTTAATGTGCATTTTTTTAACTTTACAGACCAGTGTATTCGAAACTCAAAACACCATCCCCGATTTAGCCACTATTTGGCTTCATCCCCCCAATGGACAAGTGGATAGATCATGTGGAGTTGTGGCCCTCGTAACTTGAGGCCCATCCGGAGATCAAAGAATCCGGCAAACCGATATTGATCGGATGAGACTTAATAAAATCGTAAGTTTTCATTTCACTTTTGACAAGTCGTAAGTATAGCGTACAAGAAATAAAAAAGAAACAATTCGCAATCTAAATCCTATAGAGAATGCTATATGAATCTAAAAGTAATGATTGATAGTATCTGCCTTCCCCAGTGAGAATTTATGACGCGATCCTATGTATGTATTGACGATGATATGAAATAAGTAGTTAAACCAAAAATTAAATATTACTCCTCAATCTTATTTTGGAATAGACATAACACTTATACTTACCTATACCACACCATACCTATACTCATGGCTATAAATCACAATATTTTGTATAAAACGGTATATATATCTAGCAAAAACTTCTCAGTTCATTTAATTATGTATTGTTCATGTATGTACAAGTAAAGCTTCATCTAGGACACCTAAATATGAACGTTAGGTGACCATGTTGAGCAGTACACATGATCTCTGTACCCCATTATAAGGTTATGAATGTAGGTGTTATGACTAGATTATACTTAGAATCACCGAAGTAACTAATGCATATTTTCTTTATTTTCAGAACATTGCTGAAAAGGAGTATCCCATCTTACTTTGAATGTCCTCTAATAAGACCGAGAAGCTTCTGAATAGTATATAAGTGTTGCAGTTGCAAATTTGTTTCGCTAATTTAGTTTTATTTCTATAGTTTAATAGTGAACTACTATACTGTGTGTAACTGAAATGAGTATGTCTTGATGAATTAAAAACATTTTAGTTATTCAGTATTGGTAACATATTGTAAGTAAGTGTATCAAATAAGACAAGCATGATACAATAGTCCTTTAAATGCAACTCTTATTATGTGTGAGTTTTTAATAAAGTTTTGTATTATTGCTGTGTAAGTTAAAATGCTACCTCGACCTCGCTTATTTGTATAGCTGTGCGGTTGGGGTTAAAATATATTTATATATTTATATAGTTGCATGCACTATTATAATATAGATTAATTTGGTAGTTTGTTTTAAACATTGCTTTGTATCATCATTTAATAGACTACTACACTATTACTATGTGTTGCTGTTGAATAATTTTGAGATATTGCTTTGTGTTGATTTTACAAAAGTGGCTTTACATGTGCTCGACAATAAATATATATAATATAAATAAATGTCGTCTTTTCGAATCCTTGTTTTTTATTCCAAATACCTATTTCCTGTTATCATATATATGAACATATTGCCATCAAGTGTATTGCTAAAGCAATATATAGATTGCAACCTTGGGGCAATTTTGTTGCCCAGCATAATGCTGATGCTGTGGTAAAATAGCTGTACCTGCATATTTTAATAGTTAGAAAATTACGGCAAAATAAAAGACGGTAAAGTTTACAAGCGACAATTTAATGATTAAATGTGAATCGAAAATTGCTCGATAATAATTATGTAAGAAAGTTGTATTAACATCTCGAACTTGGCAAAACGAAATGGGGTAGCGCTTTTTAAAACCGACGCAACAGTTTCATTGTGATTAGCTTGTGCCAACAGACTTGAACTAAATTTCATGTTTCCCAAGTCAAACTTCAGAAAAAATATTGATAAACAAAATAATGACACGAAAGATGGGTGGTGCTTTTTAAAACCGATGCACAGCGTAACAGCAAAAAAATCTAAAACTATGCAATTTAGTACAGTTTCAAACTAAAAAACAAATCATTTTGAAACTTTATTTAAAAACATATTCCATAATCATTGACGTGAAAAGAGATAAGGTAGTGGTATTTAAAACATACACTGCACCTTAAATAATAAAACAGTTAAGAATTTTAAACTAAAACTCACAAATCTAGAGTGAAATAAATATAAATAAATACAATAACAAAAAAGGCGTGGTAGTGCTATTTTAAACCAATGTTTCGCGATTAAAATTTACTAAGTTTACAGTTTTAAACTTAAATATGTAATACTCATTCAAAATTTTATGAAAAATGTAACTTTTGTATCTTAATAACAAAATTACGTAATTATATTTTGTTGTCGTGACCCCAACCTCACCACGAGAAATATCATGACTATGTCGTCGCAGCGTCGACATATGTCTTCGCGTAATGTAACACTGTGCTAGCAAAAGAAGGGAGTTGTCGTTACCCTCGTCGAGAAAACACGAAACCATTCGCTCAGTGACGTCACACGCCCTTGAACATACGTTTATTTTACATGCTGTGCTAGCGGCGGTCGAGAAACGGATCTTCTCTACGGCTGCATCGACAAAAACGTCTTTCTCGTGCGCCCCGACGTGTTTCATTACTTATCGTACTAGCACCGCTGGGGTGTGTATATCTCTAGGTCATTGTAGTAGTGGGTCTCAGTAGTAACCTGATCTAGCAATTGCCTTAACTTGAGCCGTATTAACGATATTCAAGTAAAAGATATCAGAGTGCGTTCGTCGTTCGACTTGGAAGTTTCTTGGATTGTATAAACACTTGTGTAGTTTTACTTATACTCTCTCTCTCGATTGCGCAATTCAAATCGTTGACACTTTATGTGCGGACTAATCTGATGGTCGCTACAGTCCGTTCACATTTATTTTACATACAAACATATACTCACGGCTATAAATCCCCAGAAGGGGTAGCCAGAGCTAAGGAATTAGAAATTCCTAAGCCACTTTTGGAAAGTTGAGTGGGGAAATCAAATCAAATCAATCAAATATTCTTTATTGTTCTGACATAATTAACAAAAAGCATTAAATTACAATCACATTATTAAATTATTATAAAATTATATTCACATTACTAAATTAAACTATTTTTATTCGAGGGTAGGAACAATGCTTCATAAAGTTAACTAACGGTCCTCGCACTAGGCAAAACCTGTATCGCGAGGTCCCAGGTAAGTTTTACACTGCAAGCGATAATATTGCGGAAGCGAAGCGATTACATTTAACTATGATATACCATTTATGGTAATTAAGATTATAGATTAGACATATACATAATAAACTAAATAATGATATTATATATATATATATTTAAATATATATGTGTGTATGAAATAAACTTTTTTTTTTTTTTTTAATAATGTTAAAGATACATAATAATAAAATATTTATGACATAATCTGTATTCATAGGTTTAGATGTCTATTTATTCAATAACTGTTATTCGTTAGTATTTTCTCCGTAGTGTCATAATCTAGTTGAAGGAGCCAGTTCCGTACTTTAGTTTTGACTTCACGTAAAGTACAATTTCTGACCTGGCATTGATTTTCGGCTATGTTATAAACAAACGGATGCAGAAACAAACTGTGTCGTCTGGCAAATGTTGTGCGTATTTTTGGCAGAGGAAGCCTAAAAATACGTTTATTAATTTGTTTTCTAAAAGACCCATCTTTTGAACACTTGACGTGGTACTGCATTACGCTGCGCCATATATACAACCTTCTTACACTGAGTACTTGGCATTCCGAATATAACATGTCAGTTGGATGTCTCATTCGTTTCTTTAACATTGTTTTGAGTACAGCGCGCTGGGCTCTTTCTAGTCTAAGCATGTACGTCTTTGCAGCTCCTCCCCAAACAGTAATACAGTAAACAATGATGGACTGGCAAATTGAAACATACACTCTGAGGAGAAGTTGACGTTCCACACAGTATCTCAGTATCCTCATTACACCCATAAGTCGTCGAACTCTCCCTGATAAGCATTTTAAATGTTCTTTAAAAGATAACCTATCATCCAATATCACGCCAAGGTATTTCAGAGACTTTGCTCTTGACAAAATCGGACAGTGACAGCAGGCCCGGAAGTCTCCATTTTGACAGTTATGTATTTTTAAACTCAGGGATTCCGGGGAAGATGAAGCAGCTGTTTTGGAAAAAGGTATAAACATAGTTTTTTCTGGATTTAGGGAAAGTAAATTGTTGTTTAACCATTCTTGCAGGAGAGCCATTCCAGACTCTGCTGTTTCGTACACCTCTGGCCATGTAGAACCGTAGAATATTACTGCAGTGTCGTCAGCGTAACAGAAGATGTGGGCATTTTGGAGTTTGACATTATTAATATCGTTAAGATATAGTAGAAAGAGAATAGGGGCCAATATACTGCCCTGTGGAACGCCAAAAAGGACATTTGAGTCTTCACTCGTTGTATCGCCGATCCTGACACATTGTTTACGGTCAGTAAGGTACGAAATAAACCAATTTAAAGCTGTGCCTCTAATACCGTACCGTTCCAGTTTTCTCAACAATATTGGGATTGAAACTGTGTCAAAAGCCTTTTTCAAATCGAGGAAAACTCCTAGGCAACGCTTTCCATCATCCAACAAAGAGGTAGCTGTATTGACAAGTGATCCCACCGCATCCTCTGTCGATCTGTTTTTGCGAAATCCAAACTGCCTGTCAAATAGAACATCATTCTCTTCGAGAAATTTGTACAAGCGTGTGTTTACAATTTTCTCGAGTACTTTTGAAACGGACGGCAATAAGGATATCGGTCTATAATTTGATGGGTCATGTTTTGGGCCACTTTTGTGTACAGGTATAACTACTGCCGTTTTCCATTCTTCCGGGAATTCTCCCAATTCTAGACTTAGATTAAATATATGTACTAATGGAACCTGTACTTCATTTTTAATACTTTTCATTAAATTATTACATATAGCGTCTGTACCCAAAGCATTAGAAGCTTTTAAATTTGTTATGATAGTATTAACCTCTATCGGATCTGTTGGCTGCATAAAAAAACTACCACATGGACCTTTCACATCTTTGACTGATGAGGAAAAGATGGTGAGATAAAGGTTGTTGGTGATGGGTCTCTAACCGCATCGCCGAAAGAATCCCTTAAAAGCCCCAACACCGTTAGTCGCCTCTTACGTACACCCACCGGAAGAAATGGGGTAGTGCTATTCTAATCCAATACTACACAGCAGCACATTTATTTTACCTCTGGCATTAATTTTCCTTTTTAACCGAATTCAAAAAAACATAGTTCTCAGTTCGATTGTTTGTATGTATGTATATAATGTATGTTTGTCCGCGATTATCTCGCGTTTCTCTAAAGCAATTTGAATGCGTCTTCAGCAAAGTATTTGTTACATTTAGGAGAAGCTTTTATGCTTTAACTGACTACAAAAAGAAAGGAGGTTCTGTGTTTCACCTGTATATATGTTTTTTTTATTATTTTTTTTTTGGGGGTAGATGTGAATAAGGAAACAGTTTTCTCTTAAATAAAATTATTTAATTTAATTGAAAATAAGTGTAAAAACAATTACTTAATGTTCTAAATACTCACAGTGAACTAAAACTTGTCAGCAAATATTATTTCTAAGTTACACTAACTTTAACCAAAAATCACATTTTGATAACCGCACTATTTTATAATGGATTCTACAACTGAAGCAAAGTCAGTAAAGGATTCTGTTGTGGATCTCAGAGGCATCTTTATGGAACGTATGGATGTCTTTGAGAAGCAGCAGAAGCAGCTGCAACAGTCCGGCTCGCAAGCACCAGATGTGACATCTCTCTCAGCCGAGTTTACTGCTTTTCGAGTATTTATTACTTATGCATTGAGAAGCCTCCAGGAGCAGGTAGAGATAATATCCCGCGAAGCTGACAGACTAGAGATGCGAAGCCGACGAAAAATTCTCCTCATACATGGTGTGGCTGAGAGCAAGGATGAAGATACCATTGCAGTTGCGGCCAACTTGGTTGTTGAGAAGCTGGATATTTCTAACTTTGTTGGTAGTGATATTAGCCGATGTCATCGCATGGGACGCCCTACAGGTAACCGGATCCGACCAATACTTATTAAGTTGAAGAATTTGGCTGTCCGGGACAAAGTATGGTCATCCAAGACTCGACTTAAGGGTACTGGCATCACATTGTCTGAGTTTTTAACCAAAATGCGCCATGATGCCTTTATCGCAGCACGCCAAAAGTATGGAGTAACGCAGTGCTGGACGCGAGAAGGTTTTGTCCATATCTCAGCACCAGATGGTACACGGCATCGCATCACAATGGTTTCAGAGCTGGTGAACCTCCCAAGCTCTTCCACACCCGCTGCTACCAAGGCTCCTGTTGTTGAGAAAAAGGCTCAGAAGGCGACAACAACTAGGCCTGTACGGGCGACGAAAAAATGACAGGCTTCTTAACTATACATTTCATATGAGTTATCTCTTCTTTAGGCTTATAATTTAGGTTATTCCAAGTCTGTTTCTGTGTATATGCATTGTTCTATTTATCATTTTATTTTTAGAACAATATGACTTCATAATTATCTGTGTTTTGCTCTTGCATGTATTATTAGTTAGAATAGTTTAGCATTTTGCTTTTGTTAGTTTTATTATAATCTAACCTATAATTATAAATATACCTTTTTATTTTTACTTCTATTATAGGTTAGTCTTGCTTATGGCTGGCAAAGTTCGAAATACTTAATTTTTGCCAATGTCATTTTTGATTTTTTATTTGACAAGAGATAACATATTTTGTTTTTAGTTTGTTTATTATTTAAATTTCTTTACCTGAGATTCAATTGGGGCAAATGATTTTAAATATTTTAGTTTCACGTTGTTTTTCTTTGTATTACTTGTGTTTTGTGTTTTTACGATATCTTATTTTGATGGCCATTGTGCCTTCTGCATTTGCTGCACTGCAATGCGTGCTGTTATATTTGACTTTATAAATCCATAAAAAAAATATTTATTTTTTGTATCCATTCACCCTGCTGGCAGGTAATGGTTCACTGTGTGTGTTGTCTAAAACAACAACACAACCAAACCAATAGAATTAATATTATATAGAAACTATATAGTATACATATTTTTTATATTATTATTATTATTATTTTATTATGCAACAGAACGTCAGTGATGATGACACGAGTGATTCTTACGTGTCCTTTTCCTCTTCAAGTGATTTAGATACAAGTGGTAGCTTCTATAGTGTTCCCTCACTAGTTGAAACACTTGATACTCATTTTTCTTCATTGCACAAAAACTTTAATATTATTCATATTAACGCTCAAAGCATACCTGCTCATTTTAATGACATGTTATATTCATTTGAGACTAAAAATATTCACGCAATTCTTGTATCTGAATCTTGGCTTAAACCATTTCTTCCTTCCGCTTCTTATACTTTACCAGGGTTTCAACTCATTAGAAACGATCGTGTAAGCGGTCGTGGTGGTGGTGTTGCTATCTATCTTCGAACTCATATACCATATTCTATTATTAGCACGTCAACTCAGCCTCCTCCCTCCAATGCAGGTGAACATTTATTCCTAGAACTCGTACTAGGTCACAATAAAGATTTACTTGGTGTCTACTATAGTCCATCCCTTCAATTAAACTTTTTTCCTTCTTTTGAGAAACTCTTAGAAGACCTCACCCCTTCTTACGATCACTCCATTATAATGGGTGACTTCAACACCTGTCTTTTAAAACGTGATTCCCGTTCAAAAACCCTAGCTTCGATTTTTCATAGCAGTAATTTTCATATTCTTCCTCTTAATGCAACCCACAACTTACCCAATTGCATTCCATCTCTTCTTGACCTGATAGCTGTCTCTTCTCCTAATCATGTCGCCCTTCATGGCCAAACTTCAGCTGATGCTTTTTCACATCACGATCTTATTTTCGTATCTTATAAAGTTCGCCCACCTAAAAACAAGTCGAAAATTCTCCTGCAGCGCAGTTTTGGTAGTATAGATTTGGATAGGCTGCGACACGATGCTTCGAATATTGATTGGACGGAATGTACCGTAGGGGATACTATTGATGAAAAAGTTAAAAAATTTAATACCTTACTCACGTCACTTTACGATATTCATGCTCCGGTAAAAGCCGTTAAAATGAGACATTTTGCTGCACCATGGCTCACTGACGAAATTAGAGATCTCTTGTCGAAGAAAACTCGGGCCCAGTCTAAGTTTAAATCACGGCCGTCTGATCTAAATAAGGAAAAGTTTGTGGCGATTCGAAATCACTGCAATAGGGTGTGTAGGGATGCACAGCGACACCACATTCATGATTCCGTTGAGAATGGCGATCCGGCTAAAGTCTGGAAGATTCTTAGATCCTTAGGAGTTGGAAAATCTCGTCAAGATTCAATCCCGAAAGATCTGGACCTTACTTCACTTAATAATCATTTTACCTCAACATCTACCTTTGATGGTATTAAAAAAGCTGACACTCTGCAATTTCTTTCTACACTTCCAACTCCGGATTATCCTCCCTTTACTATTTGTCAATTCTCCGATTGTGATGTTAAGAAGAATATTATGTCAATTACATCAAACGCAACAGGTGGTGATAGTATAAGTCGTAAAATGATTTTGCCTATACTTGACATAATAATTCCCACCATTACTAATATCCTCAATAACTCCATAACCTCAGGATCATTTCCGACGGTATGGAAAGAAACCCAAGTCACCCCGATTCCTAAAAAAGTTAATCCAAAATCCTTCTCTGAATATCGCCCTATATCTATCCTCCCTATCCTTTCTAAAGTCCTTGAACGACTTGTACACAGACAATTAAATGATTTCCTGACTAAAAATGATCTACTTAATCCTTTCCAATCTGGTTTCCGCCCTTCCCACAGTACCGTTACGGCTTTGGTTAAAATTACTGATGACATACGTTTGGGGATGGACAAGGGTTTACTGACTGTTCTATCACTGCTTGACTTTAGTAGCGCATTTAATTCTGTTGACTTTGATATATTATTGGCTTTGCTTCGTTCTATTAACATATCTCCAACGGTGATTGACTGGTTTCGTAGTTATCTACAGGGGCGTCGGCAGCGCATTTGCATCGAAGATTCTTATTCTCCGTGGTGTGATTTAATTGCCGGTGTTCCACAGGGTGGTGTGTTGTCTCCTCTCTTATTTGCTATATTTATTAATAGTATTTCTCATCAACTCACTTCTTCCTACCACCTTTATGCAGATGATCTTCAAATTTACACACAAGCAAATCTTGATCAATTGAATATGTCCATTGGCCTGATTAATGGTGATCTGGAGCGCATTTTGCGTTGGAGTGAGGCATATGGGCTAGCAGTCAATCCAAATAAATCACAAATAATAATAGTCGGTAGTTCTCGAATGATTTCTAGGATTGATTACAAATCACTGCCACCTGTGTTATTTGATGGAAAATCAATCTCTTTTAGCCCCGTGGTAAGGAACTTAGGCATTATGATCGATTGCAATTTATCTTGGGTACCCCAATTAGAATCGGTAAGCCGACGGATGTTCGCGTCAGCGGGCTCCCTCAGGAGACTGCGTAATTTTCTACCTACTGCTACCAAAACTGCGTTAGCTCAATCTCTACTCCTTCCAATTTTGGATTACGCTGATACCTGTTATCTTGATTTAACGGAAGAACAGCTAAATAAATTAGAGCGTCTCCAAAACTTATGCATAAGGTTTGTTTTTGGATTGCGTAAGTATGATCACGTGTCTGTTTATCGTTCTAAACTTAAGTGGCTTCCTATTCGCCTCCGCCGAAATGCGCATACTTTGTCTCTTCTTTACTCTATCTTGTTCAATCCTGCCACCCCTTTCTATCTAAAAGAACGTTTTCAATTTCTATCTTCTTCCCATAACCTTAATTTACGTTCAGACCATAATCTTCAATTAACCATTCCCTCTCATTCAACCAATTTCTATGGCTCCTCTTTTTCTGTACACGCTGTGCAATTGTGGAACGCACTTCCTGTGGAGGTGCGACTGGCTAAATCCCTTAATGTGTTCAAGGATCTGGTGAAACAACACTATCTCACTGAAGCGCTGTAATACTGTTGCTTTTTAAATTATATGTATTAATTATATTTCTAAAACGTATTTGTGTATTTTATTTAGGTATTTGTATTACTTATATATATAAAAGTATGTAGTTATGTATGTATGTGTGTTCATATGTGTGTAATATGTACCTATATTATTTTGTGTAATTAATATTTATGTTATTATTTATTATTTTAATTAAATAAGTTAGTTTTAAAGTAAGCTTGTTTTGTGCATCTACCTAGATAACTAGTTTACCGATCTCACCTTCCAAAGGTTGTCTGGAAGAGATCGCTTTTAGCGATAAGACCGCCGATTGTACCTCACTGTAAACTGTATGATAATTTCTTTTGTAAATTTGTGTTTGATGTACAATAAAGAGTTATTCTATTCTATTCTATTTGTCCGCGGTTATCTCGCGTTTGGCTAAAGCTATTTCAACGCGGTTTTCAGAAAAGTATTTGTTACATTTAGGAGAAGGTTTTAGTCCTTTAACCGACTAAAAAAGAGAGGAGGTTTTATGTTTGACCTGTATGTATGTGTGTATGTATGTTTTTACCGCGATTATCTCGCGTTTGGCAAAAGTTATTAGGATGCGGTTTTCAGAAAAGTATTTGTTGTTATGTTTAGCATTACTAGATGTGAAGTGTGTCTATTGCTCCGTGGTGTTCTTTGCTTTTTTTGCTGCTTTCGATATGATTATAAGGTATATCATGCCGATAAGAATTCAGAGTAGCGCCAGAAAAATTGTCTTAAGGCTAGAGGTAAAATAACTGTGAACGGACTGTACATAGAAATGAAACTTATGAATAAATGTCTCTCTTTCTCTTTCTTTCTTTTTTTAAACTCTGTAAGTATGTATGAAAGCAAGTCACCTCCTTGTCGTGATCTCGATGCAGCTTGTACTGCGGCATGTGCTGCAGGCGCGCGCCGCTGGTGAGGCAGGCCAGCAGCCAGCACAGCTCGGCGTGGCGCGGCACCCACGACTGCACCCACAGCAGTGAGCGGCCCGGGTCCACGCCCGCGCCCAGCAGCGTGGCCGCCAGCGAGCGCACGCGGGAGCGGAGGAGAGGGCCTGCCATTTTTTGTAACAACTTACTAACTTTCAAATAGAATTTGTTGAGGGTAATTCAATTCAATTTATTTGCATGTCACAAGTTGATGAGATGTTACAAATTGTAAAAAATACAGTATAAGCACAGGTGACGCCCTGGGTACATAGTCTACTGTGCTGTATTGAGCTGTTTAGTGTCGACTACGAATAGCAATACCCCATTTTTGGGGTGCAAGGTGAGGGATCTCGGTCCAGTGTATGTTCAGTAAGCAGGTGAACTATCCAGCACACTCACCAAATGCCCTACCGCAAACGTCCACGTTCGTGCACCCTGGAAATGCATAGCTACTAGCAGGACCTGCTTATCTTATTTAACACCTACTCCTGTGGCGAAAGCAGCTAATTGCGGAGGGATACCCATATTCCTCTCCCCATCCCGACCCCATCCCATATTAACATAAGTATTTATTAACACCTTGTATTTATACTTACATCCTTTTATCAATATCTATTTCCCAAACTACAGATATTTATCTATTATAATATAATTTATAATCTGTTCTTCTTGAATTATATTTATTAATTTCCTTATTATAATATATATCTTATATCATCCTGGAGGAAGGTAACCTCGACTCCAAAAATCCAAACCCTTAATCCCCCTTATTTGTTTAAGGTTTTTCTTTTTAAATTCAAAATGGAACAGGCATCTAGTAAAAGATCTACCCAGGCGGGTCCTCACGAAGTAAGGGAATCCCGCCCTAGTCCCACAAGACTAGGCAGTCCCCATCGTATTCTGGGGGGGACGTCTAAATGCCTCAGTGAAGATGGAACAGGAGGAGCCGCATCCGCAGCTCATTCGGCTGCTATTTCAGCGCCCTCAAAATATGACAAACATAATTCAGCGGCCGCTCTAGCGCCCGATTTCGCCAAGGACCAACCACAGAACTCCTGGCAGCTTGTGGTGCCTCGCATCAAATCTGTCAAGAAAAGCAGTCAAGGCCAACGAAGACCACGCCAAAGATCACCGGCACCGTCAACCTCCTCTAACAGAAGGCAGCATCCGGAGGCGGGACCCTCCCACAGAGAGGACCGGCCCCGATCGGCAGACTCCAACTCCCGCAACGCTCCCCGCCAGTATACTGAAAGGGAGCGAGGCCGAGAAGGTAGTCATGGCCGAAAGGGTCATCACCTCGAAGTGGAGAGAGCACCCGATCCGAGCGCCCTCAAGAATCTGCTGAGGAGGAAGACAGAAAGAGATACAGAAGGTATCGAGGGACACGGGCAGGAAGAGGAAAACGCATCCCAAACACCGAACGCAGCCACCCCCACCACGACAAAACCCACACAGAGGCGAGTTATACAAAACGAGAACGGCCGAACGACACGATTTCCCCATCACAAACACAACCCGGACCAAAAAGGGCGAAAACAGAGGACCGACAAACGACATCCAAACGCGGAAGCTACGCAACCGCAGCGAAAGGCCATGCAGCCGAACTGAGCATGGCAATCTGCGTAAATCCGCCCCGAGACCTGACCCCAAGTGAAGGAGAATGGATAAAAGACAATCTGTCAAACCTAATTTTCGATTGCGAGGACACAATCCTACCAGAATTCCAGGGCTTTCCCGTCATCATCGACGGAGCACTAAGAATCTGGTGCAAGAATGACAACGCCAAGAAATGGCTAGAAACCAACATAACGAAGATGAAGTGGCCAAAGGATACAGAGACTTTGATAGCGGTCAAACAGGCTGAAGTTCCGACCCGGGTACGCTGTATACTGTTTGTCCCCAACTGCACTGGGGACCTAGACCGGCTGAACAAAGTCTTGATTGGCCAAAACCAACAATACAATGTCAAGAAGTGGCACCTACAAGAGGCCATAACATCCAAAGAAGGTAAGTGGATTGGCACGTACCTCACGCTTCACCTACCCCCGGAAGAGGTAGATAAATTGGTAAGGGAGGAAAGGAAAGTATCCTTCCTCCTAGGAACAATATATGTACGCTTCTTAAACAAGGGCGTACTATCAGATAAACCTCCAGAACCCGAGACTGAGACAAAACCAAATATGGACAAAGAGAGTACCAACATGGAGACAGACGAAGTCAAATTGACTGAGACGGAGATACTGTCACTTAAAGAGGAAACAGAGAGGATGGCCAATATGGCCCTAGAACAGAGCCAAAGAGCGGAGAGTTGGCTACTCAGATCATCTCCCAGACCAGACGACGACAACCAGACTGAGACGGAAGGAGTCGACCTAACCAGTGATGGCCTCTCAGAATAACAGCAAGAACAAGACACCAGACAACAATGGCCCAAGTCAGCAGACTTATAGGGCCATAAGCAACAATAATAATAAAATAAAAATAATACAAGCAAATCTCATGCATAGCAGAACGGCAACATCAATTATGAGAAGAATACTTGACACAAATAATAACACTATCGCACTCATTCAAGAACCATGGGTACGAGATAACAGAATCTGCGGCCTCAGCAACATCGGAGGTAAGCTCATCCTTGATACAACAATATCAGACACACCAAGAACCTGTGTATATGTTCCCAAACACTATAACACCACACCCTTATCTCAATTCTGCTCCAGAGACCTAACAGCAATCAACCTGAAGGTCAAAAACGAAGAAGAGGACACCACAGACATCATACTAGCCTCAGTCTACATGCCGGGGGACAAAGACAACTGCCCGCCTACAGAAATGACTGAACTGGTAAACCACACAGACATACACAACCTTGAAATCATACTCGGCGCAGACACCAATGCCCATCACCCCATGTGGGGTTCCCCCGATTCTAACAAAAGAGGAGAGTCTCTCTCACTCTACTTACTCACAACTAACCTTAATATACTCAACATAGAGTCAGAGCCTACTTGGGTAACTTCCCGGGGTCAAACTAGAATAGATGCCACATTTGCCACCAATCAAGCTTACACAATGAAAACCGATTGGGTAGTATCAAAAGAACTAACTTGCTCTGATCACAGGTGGATACGATTCAATCTAAACTGCAACATCAAACCGCCGGAACCTCGACGGAATCCACGGCGGACTGACACAACCATTTTCAAAAGCCTCGTTGAAAAGGAACTCCAAAGTCACGAGCGCAAGGTAATGAAAGAAGACACTAACCAAATAGACACAAATGTAAGTATCCTTAAAAATGCCTTAATTAACTCATACAATATCAGCTGTCCACTAAAACAGGTATCCAACGAAGTAAGGAACAAATGGTGGAACCCCAAACTAGCCCGACAAAAAGAAGAACTAAGAAAATTCTTCAACATAGCAAAAAACTCAAGACAAAAATCAGACTGGGAAGTTTTCAGAAAAGCACGAAACCAATACAAAAAAGACACAAGAACATGCAGCAGGAAAGCATGGAAACAATTCACAGAAACAATCGAATCCAACAATGAAGCCAACAGGGTAAGAAAAATACTATCGACAAACGACAGGAATATTCTGGGCACTCTCAAAAGAAGAGACGGTACCTACACTAGGTCGGACCAGGAAACATGCACAAAACTCCTAGAAACACACTTTCCCAACTGCAACATAGCAAACGAGAACAAATGGGAAAAACCTAAAACAAACCTCACGCAAACTGACTGGACATTAGCCAACAAGATAACTACTAAAGACCGCATTAAATGGGCCATAAACACCTTCGAACCATACAAATCCCCTGGCTTAGATGGTATAATACCTGCCTTCATGCAATGGGCTGAGAACAGCGTCATCCCATGGCTTCAGGACATCTTTGTGGCATGTTTGGCCCACCAATATATTCCCGTACAATGGAGAGAAGTAAGAGCCACATTTATACCCAAACCGGGAAAAACAGACTACACCGAAGCCAAATCCTTCAGACCCATAAGTCTGTCATCCTTTATGCTGAAGACACAAGAACGACTATGTGACCGACATATTAGAGACGGCTCGCTCAGAGCCAAGCCACTTCACAAATACCAACACGCATATACCACAGGCAAATCGACAGAAACAGCACTACACGACGTAGTAGCAAAGATCGAAATAGCCATGAGCCAGAAAATGATGACACTAGCTGTGCTAATAGATATTGAAGGAGCCTTCGACAAAACCGCATTCCAAAGCATAAAAAATGCACTAGAGAGATATAATATCGATCATACTCTCAGCGGCTGGATTGGAAATATGCTTGGACAAAGAGCCGTCCAAGTCGCCCTTAACGAAGCCACCAGAGCAAGAGTCATGAGAGGATGCCCCCAAGGAGGAGTACTATCCCCACTCTTGTGGAATATGGTAGTAGACGAACTTATACGACGACTGAACAATAAAGGATACTATGCAATAGGATATGCAGACGATATAGCTATCCTAATCGACGGTCCAAACGAGAAAACAATATCGAATCAGATGAGCCAAGCACTGAAAATCGTAGAAACCTGGTGCAAAGAACAACAATTAAGTGTAAACGCAAACAAAACGGATATGATCCTATTCACAAGAAAAACCAAAATAAATTTCAACGACCCGCCAACACTCTTCGGGACAACACTCAAACTATCGAACGAAGTAAAATACCTAGGAGTCATCCTAGATAGCAAACTCAACTGGAGTAAACACGTGGACAGAACGATAACTAAAGCCACCATTGCATTATGGCAATGTAAAAAGATACTAGGGAAAAACTGGGGACTTCATCCCCGTATCACACACTGGCTATACACCACAATTATAAGACCAATTATCTCTTACGGAGCACTAGTATGGTGGCCCAGAACCGTACAAAGCACCTGTCAAAAAATTCTGGAAAAAATGCAACGAGCAGCCTGCATAGCCATAACAGGAGCCATGAAGACAACAACAACTGCAGCCCTCCAAGCAATGCTAAACCTGCCACCGTCACACTTGTACAGGGTGTCCAGTAAATAAACGTCCAACCATTAACCACCAATAGAGGACCCTGTGAAGTGCCCAGAAATGTCAATCATCACCGGAAAACATCAATTTTTTTTATTATATTAAACCTGGTTTAGAAATAAGCCAGGTTTAAGTTGTCCTCCTCTTGCTAACCAATTCTCCTCTAATCCTCAATTTTTGCTAACCAAGCTGTTCTTTGCTTCATTAGGAGTCTAATAAAAAAAACTATGCCGATATCCCTATTTTTGCCCTCTTACCATAACAAAATAGCCCAAAGGAATTTAAAAAAATAAAAAACAACTTAAACCTGGCTTATTTCTAAAATTAAAAAAAATGCATTTCCGGGCACTTCACAGGGTCCTCTATTGGTGGTTAACGGTTGGACGTTTATTTACTGGACACACTGTACATTCAACAAGAGGCAGCAATAACAGCCATACGACTTGAAACAAGCAAAATGCTACGCAAAGACTGTAGAATAAAGCACACAACAATCAAAACAGAAGCCTACCAATATCAACCTATGATAGAAGGACCATGCGACAAAATAAAGAAGAGATACATCTTTAGCAAACAATACGTAGTTCTACTACATGAAGAACAAAAAGACTACTCCAAATCCAATGAATTACGGATATATACAGATGGATCGAAGACAAAAGATGGAACAGGCGCAGGAGCCTTCTCACATGACCTTAACATCAAAACATACAAAACACTAGGCCAATATAACACAGTATATCAAGCAGAATACATCGGAATACTGCTAGCCGCCACAGCCATACTGGAAAGAAAGGTAAACACCACAAACATCAAGATACTCTCAGACAGCAAAGCGGTATTGCAAGCACTGAAGAGCAACACCATAAATAACGGACTAATCCTACAATGTCACCGAACATTAGAGAAAGTCACTGAAACAAACGAAGTCACACTACAGTGGATAAAAGGACACAGCAATTTGCTAGGAAACGATGCAGCTGATGAGCTAGCTCGTAGAGGATCCGACAACATAATAGAAGGACCAGAACCAATAGTACCAATTCCCTTCAACCAATACCGCACCTGGTTGAGGCAATGCACACAAGAACAACATAACTCTCTCTGGCGTGAAATAACTGAATGCCGCCAGTCAATAGGAGCGATGCCGGACTTAGATAAAAAACTAACAAGACGACTACTTCGACTAAACAGGAGAAGCCTAAGAACGATAACAGGAATCATCACTGGTCATTGCTCATTGAATAAGCACTTTTACAACATTGGTGTAACAGACAGTCCTCTGTGCAGAGCATGCATGGAAGCCGAGGAGACAGTAAATCACGTCATGTTTGAGTGCCAGGCTTTAAACAGCCCGTACTCAAAAGATAGGACAAAAACAGGTAGTACAAAAAACTCTTTAAAAGACCTAGGACAACTTGAAAGATTTTGGACAGAGTTAGGGTGGATTGAATAAGACGGCCAGGGCCCACATAAAAAAGTTCCATTAGGGAGCTATGTGCGGAAACCAAAATACTAATCTACAATCTACTACCCCATTTCTGTCCGCGGGTGTTCATAATAGGCGGCTAAGGGTATTGAGGCTTTTGGCCAATGCAGTTGAAGACCCATCACAAATAACCTTTATTTTACAATCTTCAGTTGTGTTGCATTAAAGGACTTTGCGGAAACTCATGCCTGGCAGTGAGTATCATCACAGATAATATAATACTATACTAGTACAGATACCCAATCCCATACAACGAAATGTGATGTGCTTAAATACCCTTATTCGGCGGGCTATTTTTTAGTTCCTTATTGTTCGCTAGATGGCGATAAAAACAAAAACCAAATGATAACAAAGCCCGGTATCTTACTCGGCTAATATTAGGAAATGGCGGCTGCGGGGCGCGCGGGGCGGGGGCGCCTCGGTAACACGACACAAGCGAGACAGATTTTATTACTTTATGACTTTCTTTCACTAAATGTTTACGAGGGCTGCTATTTATGTATCCGGAACTGGCCACTTACAGAACAATAATTTAAAAAGTAATTACATCATTTAAAATAGAACTCTTTAGCTTTAGAATACATTTATTTTTATGTGACTGTCAATTGTTTTCACATCGTAGCGTCATTTTGAAAATTGCGTGTCTTCACCACCATGGATTTAACTCGTGAACATTTTCGTGCCATGATTTTTTACGATTTTCGGCGTGGTCTAACTCAAAAACAGTGCATCGATCAGCTTACTTCAACTTTTGGGGATGAAGCACCCTCAAAGACCACTGTGTATCACTGGTTTAGCGAGTTTAATCGTGGACGATCTAAGCTTACTGATGAAATTAAAGAAGGTCGCCCTAAAACGGTCGTTGTACCTCAAAACATTGATGCTGTCCGGGAACTAATAACTCAAGATCGTCATGTTACATATCGTGAGATAGAGGCATCTCTGGGCATTAGTATGACGAGCATACATAAGATACTTCATGAACATTTAGCTGTAAAAAAAATTTGCTCCCGTTGGATTCCGCACAACTTGAGTATTGATCAAAAACAGGCTCGTGTCGATTGGTGCAAAGAAATGTTAAAAAAATACAACCGTGGTGCGTCAAAAGCTGTTTATAATATCTACACAGGTGACGAATCTTGGATCTACGCTTACGACCCCGAAACTAAGCAGCAGTCCACGGTGTGGGTGTTCCAAGATGAGCCGAACCCAACAAAAGTTATTCGTGCAAAAAGCACATTGAAGCAAATGGTCGCTTGTTTTTTTGGTATAAATGGCCATGTAGCTACAGTGCCTTTAGAGAATCGTAAAACTGTTAATTCGGAGTGGTATACGACCATTTGTTTGCCGGAAGTCTTTGAACAAATAAGAAAGACTAACCGACAACGTAGAATCATTCTGCATCACGACAATGCTAGCTGTCACAGGTCGGCCGTCACAACTCAGTTTTTAGAAGCTCAAAAGATCGAATTGACAGGTCATCCGCCGTACAGCCCTGATTTGGCACCCAATGATTTTTATTTATTTCCAAATGTGAAGAAAAAATTACGTGGTCAACGTTTTTCGAGCCGCGAAGAGGCAGTCGATGCGTTCAAAATGCACGTTTTGGAGATACCTCAGTCTGAGTGGAAAAAGTGCTATGAAAATTGGTTTCAACGCATGCAAAAGTGTATAGATCTGAGCGGCGAATATTTTGAGAAGCAATAAAACCATATTAATTGATATATGTTTGTTTCTTTTTTTTATTCCGGATACATAAATAGCAGCCCTCGTATTTGCAAATTTGCAAATATGGTCAAGGACAAAGACTAGGTCAAAATCGTCGACAAGGTCAATTGCGTACGAGTATTACATCCGTTTGTAGATATTTTTGCTTGTAATGTTAACAGTGTCGTTGTCGATATTCTTCTCTGCTATGTGTCGGCTTAGAATAGCACTATCCCATTTCTTACCGTAATGGTTCGTAATAGACGGCTA
The DNA here is from genome assembly GCA_963576735.1 of Bedellia somnulentella. Taxonomy (NCBI): domain Eukaryota; kingdom Metazoa; phylum Arthropoda; class Insecta; order Lepidoptera; family Bedelliidae; genus Bedellia; species Bedellia somnulentella. Next base: position 1,017,797 of record OY755183.1, read on the forward strand.
AAGGTATTGGGGCTTTTGGGTGATTTTAAGGCGATCCTGTTGGGGACCCACCATCAAAAATCTTTGTTTTATAATCTTATCCCAACACAAGTTCCAAAAGTGGCGAACGAAATTTTTATTCCTAGGCTCTGGTCTGGTTCCCCCTTCTAGGGATTTATAGCCGAAAATAAATGTGTGAATAATGAACGATATTCTGTTTATTAAAATAAAATAAGCAGAATAAACACATTTATTTATTTAATAACATCGTGCAAGACGTATTCGTGCTGTAGTGGCGGCGTATAATAGCACTACTCCGCATCATTCCGTCAGTGAGGTATTGAGCGCTTGTGTCGAGATTTTTCTTTCCTTTATTTATTCTTTATTTATTAGTTATTTATAATCCCCACATGAGGTTTAAATGATTTGAGTTGTTTAGTTTGAGGCATAGAATAAAGTTTGTGGCTGGAGGGTTTAATTTCATTGATTGGTTTGCGATGTGGTGATAGACCACAAACATTTAATCAAAAAAATGTATCTTCCACAAGCTGACATTCCACAAGCATCTGTGGGTTTGTCGCATTCAAACTTCTGGTTATTACTATACTAAAATGTCAGCTCAAAATGGTATCATTTAATATTATAACATAACATAAACATAAACGTTCACGCCGAATATCCCCGAAAGGGTTGGCAGAGGTACTAATACTTCTGAACATCACGTGACTTTGTCATCTGGTGTTCAGAGTACCCACGTTTTGCATGGACAGTGTACTCACGTGATAGGGGGCAGGCATATCGCCGTTTTGTACGAATACACTGTCACATGACTAAGTACAACTCAGCCATGTGGGTTTCCTCACGATGTTTTCCCTCACCGTTAACAACCACGATAAATTAACCACACATATGTCTTCAGAAAAGACAAATTGGTGTAGGCCCGACCCAGGATTTGAACACTAGTCGTTTGCACGATAACCGAGTGTTCTACCCACTGGTCTATCACGGTTGCTATCACTTAATATTATAATACATTATAATTAATTTTACTGGGTTATGTGGCTCGAATGTTAACCCATTTCCAAAATTAATGGTTCTTTTATAATCTATTCTCCACATAAAGCGGCTAATAATTTGAAAATGTTGAAAGTATTATTAGAGAAGTATTAAAAAAAATCTATAGCTGGTTTCAACTGCAATCATACGGACATTTAACTCCAACTCAAACGTTAACGCCGAATATCCCCGAACGGGGTCGGCAGTGGTATCAATACTTCAGTGTTCTACCCACTGAGCTACTAAGCCGTCATTAAACTACTAATTTTATTTTATCTAGGTACCTACGCGCTACACCTTCAGTACAGAATACTTATCCTATTTGTAAAAAGTATTTATCAATCTTGCGTGATTATTATTATTTCTCATACCGTTGGAGTAACAGAAAATATAAATCTCATTGTTTAATCATCATGCAAAATGCTGTATACCTGGCTGTTTTAAAAAAAAAACATTATTACATACATAAATATACTTACGACTATAAATCCCTAGAAGGGGTAGCCAAAGCTTCGAAAAAGTCAATCACTGAGTTATTAATATTGATTCAAACGTTCACACCGCAAAACCCAGACGGTAGGTAGTGCAGGCAGGGGTACTAACACTAAAAATCAACTTTCTACAACATAGTACTAACAGATATAAAAATAACATACATACATATACTCACGGCTATAAATCCCAAGAAGGGGTAGCCAGAGCTAGAAACTCCTCAGTCACATTTAAAAGTTGATAGGGGAGAAAATGGTATAAATAAATTATCGTTAGTGATGGGCCTCCAAAAATCCCTTAAAAGCCCCAATATCGTAAGTCGCCCCTTACGTTCAGCCATCGGAAGAAATGGGGTAGCGACATTCTAAGCCGACACTACACGGCTAAAAAATAGTGATAAGAATTGGAACAAGGTTATTTTTGAGCGATGCGGCAGGAATTAAAATTACATGTATATTCTCACGCCGTTAGTTCACATTGGGATAGTTAGAGACTATCGATCGCCACTTTGTACGGCCATGGCAAACTTGGGACACTTGTCTTTTTAAGCACAGTCTCTTTTTGGTCCAAACGTGTACGCCGAGGTCGTTAAAAAATTAAAATCACTTAAAAAACCCCTATACCCCGTGACGTGAGTCGCCTCTTGCAATCACCCACGAGTAGTAATAGGGTAGTGTTATTTTAAGTCGACAATTATCACCAATTCGATTACTTGGGTGGACGTAAATCAAAACAAGTAAGATACGTCAATAAACACCATCTCAATTTGGCGCCATCTATTGTCAGTAGTTGAAATCACTAAACATTTTAGTTAAATAGATGTAGTTCTACAATAATCATTTGGGAATACAATTTCATAAAAAACGAAAATACAGTTTTTTTTATATTTCGCTTCTAATTGTAATAATTTATGTTTTATGGTATTAAGTGACAAAATAAATTACCATGTTATATTTATCTAACTGTCTTTTGGCTTTTTAAACGATTATTAGCCACTTTAAGTTTTTATTTTAAAAGTCGACTATATCTTAACTCCATCTATTGAGCGAAGAGGTAACTAAAAACATTTTGTATGAGATGGTATACCATGGTATCATTTAGCTAATGATAATAATGTCTTTTATGGAATAGTAATAGAAAACTTATAACATTTTCTATTTTGTCTTCAGATTTCTTAAGTTAGAAATAATTTAAAATAACATACATACATACATATACTCACAGCTGTCAATCCCTAAAAGGGGTGGTCAGAGCTAAGGAATTAGAAATTCCTCACCCACTTTTGGATATGTGAGTGGGGGGGTAAAAGTGTTCAAAATAAAGGATGTTAGTGATGGGTCTCCAACCACATCGCCCAAAAATCCCTTAAAAGTCCCAATACCGTTAGTCGCCTCTTACGTACACCCACCGGAGGAATGGGGTAGTGATATTCTAAGACGACACTACACAGCAATTTAAAATAAAAAAGGTAATAGGCCTGCCTCCTATCACGTGAGTACACCTCTCAGAATATACTTCTGCCAACCCCTTCAGGAATATTTGGTGTGAAAATTTATTTATTTATTTATGGAAAACAACAGCTTTTACAAAAAATAATAATATTTAATAAAATGTATACATTTCGAAGCCTTTAGTTTTCACCAATTTACTAACAAACCTTTTTTGTTTTGTAGAGTTAACTAATGCTTATATACTTAAATAAATGTAAATAGATATATGTCCACATAATAATGAAAGTATATAATATATATATATATATATATGTACGGCGATAGGCCTGCCCCCTATCACGTGAGTACTGTCTAAGCAAAACGTGGGTACCTTCTCTGGACGCAAGAGTTCAGAAGTATTGGTACCTCTGCCAACCCCTTCGGGGATAAACGGCGTGAACGTTTATGTTATGTTATGTTATATACAGCGTGTTAGTTTGACGACGATTGTTACTTCAATATTAATTCGTATATTAAAGTTTAATGCTTAATATCCACCATATGAAATAAACAAAAAGATTAAAACCGCTTTAGCAGAAAAACTTACTTTCTCCATCAGATGGAAAACTGTGGTTATCTACACTAGCCTAGCGCACACACTCCTACCCGTATAATGTCTCACCCACACACAGAGAACAGCGAACGCGTCATGTGACCATCTAGTCTTGCGCACACTTGCTTGTGACCGTATAAACCGCACTATCACAGCAATGCAAAATTTTTTTGAATTTCGCGGCTATGTTTGATTTTTCTTTGAACTTATCGCTGCGCCTGGTGAGGCTGTGGTCTTAGTCGCCTCGTATTTCAATCCAGTATTAAATATGGGGTAGTGTAATTCAAACATTTTCAAGTAAAAAGATTGATGAATGTAAACAAAGCTAGAGAGGTTTGCCAGGATCGTACGAAGTGGCGATCGATAGTCTCTGCCTACCCCAATGGGAACTAATGGCGTGAGAATATGTATGTAAAAAATCTATCTCTATTAATTAACACCAACGATTATAACAAAACTGTCGTCCTAAATAATCAGCTACCGCTATTTTTGTTTTACTTTACATCTCTGCCTCCCCAAAGGGTAGTAACGGCGTGAGTATGTATGTAATGTATGTACTTCATGAGCGTAAGATAATAAAGTTAAAAACAAATAGAGACCCTCGAAACGATGCATTTACCTGGCATAAAATAAAGTGCGCAAGAGATACCTATTCATTCATTAACCGACATCGAAATTGGAGGAGTTCTTGGTGTTTACTAAACTCTCTCGGGGCTAAAGGGCTCTAAACGGGTGTATCTGTCTGTACTCTATCACAGTTAACTAAAGAATACGAATAAAAATAACTCACCCCGTTTTGATTGGCAGTGGCAGATCCGGGCGGGCTATCACCTTTATTTGCGCAAAACGCAGAACATTTTGAGAATTAACATTATAAAACACCAACACTGAACTTTGCTGGTTCGTGTACGCCATATTTACTCAACACAATCACAACACAAGACACTAAAACTGAACTCACACTCCGAAAATTAATGCGAAAAATCAAAGTGACATCCAATCATAAGCGACACAAACACAATGAGCTACAAACAACTAACTTAGTACTAATACTGTTCCTTTGATAAAATGCCGACAAGCCCGCCCGACTTGATACGTATGCAGATTTTGAATTTCGCGGCGATCGATGTTTACGAATTATGAATTTTTCTCTGAACATACTGCCGCATTCCAACGCAGTATTAACTATGGGGTAGTGTTATTCAAATTTATCACGTCAAATAATAACATGTAAAAAATAAGAAGATATTAGAAGCTAAGTTCGATTGATTACTTTACTGGCCTTGATTTGATTTGGCCGCCGGTTAAGGGTCACGGCGGGTCGCAGCTGTCAGCTGAGTTGCCCGCCTTGTCATCGCGTTTCACGCACACATTGAGCGTGTTGGTGTCAATAGTACTACTTTCTTAGTGCAAATTTTAACAAAATTTGAAAAAAAATAAGTGTGTTTTTTTTCAACGAATTCTGCCTCTATACGTGATAATTAATCATACTTTTCATTGAAAACAGTCGTTACAATTACACCCTGTATATATCGCCTCTTTACAAGAACAATGTGACATCTCAGCAAAAACGATTTTTTTATTGTTTGATATTCAAATCCGCGATGTCGAATTTTATTTTCTACAAAAACGCGGCATTTTTTAAGTGAATCTTCGAGAATTTTGAGTGAAAGAGACGACACGGTGTCGTGGCAAATGGCGTTATCACGTTGTCTCTTTTTGTGTGGCGCTCAACTTCGACAGCGCGGCAAGTTAGTTGGCCCTGCACTCGTGACCAGTGAAGTGCTCTCGCTTTTCACAAAAAACGTGACATCACGAGTATATCACGTTTTTATTGCAAACGTAAGTTTCTTTTTGTTAAATAGTTTTTATTAAATAATGTGATACACTTATTTAACTCGTTTTTGTTGTAAAATTCGTGTGTATTAAAAATGGAATAACTAATATTGTCACGTTATTGATGAAAAAGTTACAAGTTTTCTTTATGATATCTTTTATTGTAACCATTTTGTTGATGAATCATTTAATAATACTATGGGTTATTTTATTTAAAATCATTTTTTTTGAAAAATTTCAGTTTGGCCTTATAATTGTTCTAATATATTACATTATACATGCTAAAATAAAGCAACATTTACGAATTTATTTTTCAGATGGGATCGCGATCTAGGAAGTTAGTTCAATTGGCTACAGGTGATAAAAGTAATTCAAGTGTACAAATAAGTGATTTAAACTCTCAGATAGACATTTTAACACAAGACGAGAATGAAAATGCTCAAAGCTCAACCAATACATTGCAGACACCAAAAGAAGGTATTTTTTAACTTGTAATAATATAAATTGTTTAAGTTATGTTCCTATTAGTTCATTCATTAATTCAATCCACTTTGTAGATGCCTGCTGACTATTCTTCTGATTCTGATGAAGCACAGGATGCCACTACCAACTGGTATAACATTTCGGATGATCAAAATTTGTTTACATCTAATATTGTTTCAATAAACACGGAAAACTACAAACAACCACTTCCTTCTACAAGTGAAAATGCTATAGTATTACAGGATCTTGGTGTGATAGAGAACAACAACTCCTCTGCGATTGAAAAAATTTTTAGTCCAACTAAAACTGGTAAAAAAAGAAGATTAAATAAAGCAAACTGGAAAACCAATGTAGCTAAACGACTAAGAAATAGTGGGAAGCCTTATCAATGTACCAAATCAAAAAAATACATACCAAGTCGTGAATTGAAACCTTGTTGTACAGAAAAATGTAAATTTAAATGTAGATCTAAATTTACGGAGGATCAAAGGCAGACCATTTTAAATGACTTCTGGAGCTTAGGCGCAATAGAAAAACAATAGTCATTTATTGCTAATAGCGTAGACATAGTCAAACCAAAATAGCGTTACGTTAAAGTTGACTCTGATGGAAATGTTGCATCTGTTCGAAACAACAACAACGCATTTTTTTAACTATGTCTGGTGAAAAAACAAGAGTTTGTAAATTGTTCTTTAAAAACACCTTGGCAATTAATAATAGACCGATAGAAACAGCTTTAAAAAAGAAAAATCGCAATACTAGTATTTCTACCATGAAAGATAACCGAGGTACTCATTCAAAACATCATACAGTAGACGAAAGCGTTAAAAATGGTATCAAACTGTTTATCCAGTCTATACCGAAGATTGAATCACATTACATCCGGGCAAACTCAAACGGATACTATATTGATGGTAGCAAAGCTGTGACGGATCTTCATAGAGACTATATAAAAAAATGCAAACAGGAAAACGCCCCCTATGGAACTTACATTACCTTTTACCGTATTTTTACACAAGATTTTAACATTTCGTTTTTCACTCCTAAAAAAGATTTATGCGATCTATGCGAAGCTTATAAAAACCTCACGAATTAAGAGAAAGAATCTAAGAAACAAGATTACGATTTACATATTAAAGAAAAGAATTTATCTCGTATTGAGAAAGAAAAAGATAAGAACAACAAAAATATTTTTGTAGCGGTGTATGATCTTCAAGCAGTGTTCCAATGTCCCAAAGGAGACGTATCAGTTTTTTATTATAAGTCCAAACTAAATGTTCTTAATTTAACAATTTACAACTTACAAAATAATTCAGTTGAGAGTTATGTATGGGATGAGTCGAACGCTAGTAGAGGCGTAAACGAAATTGGTACGTGTGTTTACAAATACTTGGAGAAAATTTCCGCAACAGCTGCTGATGGCCTCGATGTAGTATTTTATTCAGACAACTGTGCTGGACAGCAAAAAAATAAGTTAATAATGTATACTTACGCAGTCAAAACTCTGCCGAATTTCAAATCGATTACACACAAATTTCTCATTAAGGGGCATACGCAGAACGAGGGCGATTCAGCTCACTCTCAAATAGAGAGAGAAGTTAAAAGGCAATTGAGATCAGGACCAATGTACACACCTGACGCATTTATCGGGGCTATAAAGGCGGCACGTAAAAAGAGCGAGCCATTTCATGTCAATGAATTGTGTTTCGATGATTTTTTTGATCGGAAAAGTATATGTACTGAAATGAACTTTGCAATCACAAAAGATGAAGACAATAATACTGTAAAACTGGCTGGACTAAAGATGATAAAAGTTCAAAGTTCTGATCCCGATGCCATATTTTTTAAAGTATCATACGCTGATGAATTATTCAAGAAAGCTATAGTGGTGAGAAATAAGAGAAATAATAGCGCAAGCATAAATTTAGATTTGAAAAAAGCCTATGTTCAAAAACCTGGACTAGCCGAAAGAAAAAAAGCTGATCTCATGGATTTGGTCAATAAAAATCTAATTCCTAGATACCATAAGCCATTTTATGAATCATTGTAATAGAAAAGACTGACAAAGTAACTGATTTTTTTAAAAAATATTTAAGTGTTTTATTGGTAAAGAAAATTAGTAATTCTTTTTTAAGAAAAAAGACTGATTAAGTATTTGATTTTTTAGAAAATGTCTTCGATAAAGTGACAGTACCTCCTAACTGCAGCTGTGTTGAAGTTTAAGTCCATTTAATAAAAAACGTCGATATTCTTTAAAATTGTTAGGATTAGTATTTATTGTCACTTTAACGACGATATAAGTGTTTTTATTAGTAATTAGAGATTTTGTGATAGTTCATCAAAGATGAGGGTTATGTTTCTTTTTAATTTTGATTTCGTGATACTTTAAAACTCGGTGCCATAATTGTGAAAGAAGTGGTTAATTATTGTTAGGTAACTTTAAGTAGGTACAGTTAACTTTTTGAATTTTATTTTTTTTATGAAAGTAATTTTCTAGCTAAGTATCTACCTTATTATAATTTTAAGTTACCTTATAATTAAACGAAGTTCTTAGTACGATGTGATTGATTGATCTATTGTTGTTATTGCCTTAAACTACTTTCATGGTGTGGTAATGCCATTGTTTTTGTAAAAAATGTTTTTAAAATACAATATCTTTTTTTTAACAGCGTGTTTTATTTAAGTTATCACTCAGCCTTACACCTAAATTTAACACCAACAATGTGATATATAAATATGTTACAATCATTTTTTGACATATTTTCATCAAAAACGTGACATGTGATTCTGTGTTTTTTAAAACCAGTTTTTTTTACTTATTTCATATTGAACTGAGGTTCTTTAGATAATTTTCAGAAAGAACATTAATAACAGCAAAAATTTCATTCCTTTCATACAGTAAAATTATCAATGTTTTAAAATTTATCAACACTTAAATGTTTAAAACTGCTCTCCTGTAAAGTTGTGGTTTAAAAAATATCACATTGTTCTTGTAAAGAGGCGATATGTAGAATAAAAAAATATGAGATAAATAATAAAATTTATAGGTAATTTGAATAATATTTCTTATGTATATGAAATATATACATATATATAATATATAATGTTATCAGATCCTAACTACATTGAAAATAATGATTAGCTATGGTTTTTTCAAATTGATTGATTTGAGTTGAGTTGAATTTTAATTAATGAAAAATCTTGTATTTTGCCAATAGTACAGACACAGTTTTCTTAGGGATAACTCTCAACTCCAACCTCTAATGAGCACTCCACATTAGCTTATTAGCTGGCCAGCTAAGTTGTACTGATTTTGATTTTAGTAAAATAAGACATTTGATAGATATACCGACAGCTTGGTTATTTTACATACATACATATTGTTACTTACACCCATTGTTTCCATTGGGATAGGCAGAGACTATCAATTGGCACTTTGTATGCTCCTAGCAAACTTGGTTATTTTATAATAGCTATTAATATAGTGTAATGTCTTATGATGTTTTACTCTGCATCTATCTTTATTCTTCAAAAAAGAACAAAGAGAGCTATTTATTATTGGGATCACAAGAATTCTGAAGTCATAATTGGTTTCACAAAAATATTAGTATTCCCAAGTAATTGAACATCAGCAGCTAGATAATATTAAGTCAACCATAGGAGAACGTGAGACTATATAGAGTCAATGTAAGCAAATTGATTAATGTTTATATTAACTTTTGAGCACATAAATAACAATCCTAGGAGGTGCATCCTCTGCTAAGTATCATTTACATTTGAACAAATAAATTACAGGATTAGTTACCATCAAATTCCGAAGTTGTTAACGCATGCAAGTCAGCTATAAAAATCATTAGTTCATCTCCAGCTTCTTGTGCTTTTAATGCAGGTCTAACTGCACCGAAATAATTCCCTATATGTAGTTTCCCGGTCGGCTGCAACCCCGTCAGCACACGACGCCGCGTTGGCTTTGGCGGTTCTAATGAGGGCTCTAAGGGTTTATTCTGTAAAATTATTTATACTAGTTAACTTTTTTGTTATTGACATTTAAAAGTAATATCGAGAGGATACCGTGATAGCCCAGTGGGTAGAACACTCGGTTATCGTGCAAACGACTAGTGTTCAAATCCTGGGTCGGGCCTACACCAATTTGTCTTTTCTAAAGACATATGTGTGGTTAATTTATCATGGTTGTTAACGGTGAGGGAAAACATCGTGAGGAAACCCACATGGCTGAGTTGTACTTAGTCATGTGACAGTGTATTCGTACAAAACGGCGATAGGCCTGCCCCCTATCACGTGAGTACACTGTCCATGCAAAACGTGGGTACTCTGAACACCAGGTGACAAAGTCACGAGATGTTCAGAAGTATTAGTACCTCTGCCAACCCCTTCGGGGATATTCGGCGTGAACGTTTATGTTATGTATGTTATGTTATCGAGAGGTTATGTTACTTTTTACCTGACTACTTGAATAATGGAGAATTTGCGGCTTTCCTATATTGAGTAGTGAACATTTCGAACAATGGTGAAAACTTTTTATAAAGTTGATTTGAGCTCTGTACATCATTTTTCTGATTAATTTCATTTTAATTTTCTTTTCGTTTCATTTCAAGTTTACGTTACGATTACGCAATATTAATTGATTTTCTTTCTGTTCGTCCATGATCGTACTGGCTAAGGTATGAACCATGCAACCTAATCTTCAATATACCAAAATTGCCAAATAAATAAATAACTCTTTGTTTAAGTAAATTGTTACAGTCCACTCATATTTACAATGTAAGAAGGTAAATTACATAATTTAGTCGAAATAAAATCTTTAAACAGTGTGCACGTCTTTCTTTCAAAATTACATCAAATTTCGCATTCGCCCTTATCGCCCAGACATATGGTCCGAAATCGAGCCGCATCTAACACCGCACCCGATCGCGCTAGACGCACCGGAGAACAATAGACCTGTCAATCAAAGCGATAAGGATTGAATAGAAGACCATTTCTGTGCAACCAATTTGTGATTTTTAAGTTAAATACGTAATCTATAACGTGCTAAGTAATTGTAATAATTACACCTCATCGGCTTAAGGGAGTGATAGATAGTGCTACAACAACCTACTTTACGCATTTTTGATAGTTTTATACAGTGTTTAGTAGGCTCATTTAGTGAAAAGTAAGCACTTATAACGGCAAACTATGGAAGAATTATGGATTTGTCAATTCGACCGATGTGAAAACCTAAAAAAGTCAATGAAAAACTACAAAAAGTCACCAAAGGATAGATTTACAAAATGTTACATAGAAACCAGATTACAAACGAAATGTTTTATACTTTACAGAAAATACGTATGAACACTTTGAGGAGATGTACACGTCTTATAAAACTAGTTTAAAAGAGCATCTTCAACAAATTCTAGTGATGTCAGAAAGTTCATCTCAATCTCATCTTCAGGCCTCGAACCCCGCAAGTGATGGACAGAGATCAGTGAACAATGAAGTTAAATTACCAACTATACAATTACCGAACTTCAGTGGAAAATACGAGGAGTGGCAAACCTTCTATGATCTGTTTTGCTCTCTTATTCACAATAATACAAATTTATCACCAGTGCAAAAATTACATTACTTAAAGAGTAATTTAGTCGGAGAGCCAGAGACATTATTGCGAATCTTTCCTATTACTGATGCAAATTACACAGAGGCATGGAACTTACTAGTGAAACGTTATGACAATAAACGATTTAATTGTAACGCAATACTGAAGATTTTATTCACTCAAAAACCAATACTTTACGAGTCAGCAAGTGCAATCAAGCAATTGGTTGATACAACAACAACATGTTTAAAGTCATTAAATAATTTGAAAATCAACACCGATTCGTGGGATATTATAATAAATTATTTAATTGTGTCAAAACTGGATTCAGAGACAATGAAATCATGGGAGCAAAGTTTAAGTTCTGCAAATAACGAAGTGCCCAGTTGGAACGATTTTAAACAATTTTTAGAAACTCGATTTCGATCTTTAGAAATGATTGAGAGCAACAAAGGGAAACTATCACAACCGAAATCAACAAAATATCAACCAAAGGTTTTTCACGCTAATATAGGCAAAGAAGAGAAGAAGAAACACGAAATGGAGTGTCCCCTATGTGACGGCGATCATTACATATTCAATTGTAAACGATTCGGCGAGACGCCTGTTCAGGAAAGACAGGAATTTGTGAAAAGTAAAAGATTGTGCTTTAACTGTCTCGCACCTGCACATTCAGTAGTCAAATGTCGGCAGCCGACGTGTTGTAAGCGATGTGGACGCCGACATCATTCACTTCTGCATTTCGAGAGAGAACGACACGCAGACTTCATAAATGAGAGCCAGGGTACATCTTCAGGTACAGTTACTGATACGTCGAAAGGTAAGCCTAATCCTTCATCTAATAATTTACAAATTGTATCAAATTTTTCACGCGAGCATATTATGCAAAGTAATTATGTACTTTTAGCTACTGCAAATGTTGTGATCAAGAGTAAAACTGGTGTCAATTATAAATTAAGAGCTTTATTAGATCAAGGGTCACAGGCGTCATTTATAACAGAGGCAACTGTACAATTGTTAAATTTAAAAAAGATTTCAGTCAGTGGTTTTGTGTCAGGTTTGGGAGAGGGTCAAAAAATGAGAATTAAGCATATGGTTTCTATATTTGTTCAATCATGCTACAATCCCAATGCCTTCATCAAAGTTGAGGCGTATGTTATGCGTTCTTTAACTACAATTATACCGAGTACTAATCTTAATATACCTGAGTGGTCAGAACTAAGTGAATTAGAGTTAGCTGATCCAGGTTATACCACACCGGGTAAAATCGATATTTTACTTGGAGCTGATGTGTTTAGTGACATTATTTTAGATGGAGTAGTTAAACATCCAAATGTTAATTTAATTGCTCAGAAAACAGTGTTAGGTTGGGTGCTGTCAGGTAGGGTATCTCAACAAATTACGACTGCGAGATGTAACGTATCAAGCATGCATGTTCAAATCTTAGATGATATGTTAAAGCAATTTTGGGAGATCGAGAATGAGCCAAATAATATACATAAATTATTATCCAAAGAAGAAGAGGCATGTGAAGACATTTTTGAGAAAACTACAGTTAGAAACAAGGAAGGAAGGTACGTAGTAAAGCTACCATTTAAACGTGAAAATCCTGCATGTGAAAATGGACGTTTGAGAGAAATAGCTCACAAAAGATTTGAATATTTAGAAAGAAAATTGATTAAAAATGATTCGTTGCGTATAGAGTATTCCAAGGTGATGAAGGAATATTTAGATTTAAATCACATGGAATTAATTCCACCGGGAGAAATAGATAACCCGAAAGCAGTCTACCTTCCTCATCATGCAGTCTTGAGAGAAGATAAGGATACGACCAAAGTACGCGTAGTTTTCGACGCTTCGTGCAAGGGTGTCAATAATGTATCATTAAATGATGATCTTTTAGTAGGTCCTAAATTACAGCAAGATTTGCGTCACATATTGATGAGGTGGCGGATCAATAAAATCTGTATCACTGCTGATATCGTCAAGATGTACAGAATGATATGCGTCGCTAAAGACGATACAGATTATCAGCGGATTCTATGGAGGAATTCATCAAATGAACCTTTATGTCATTACAGACTCTTGAGATTGACATTTGGCACCGCTTGTGCACCATATCTAGCTGTCAAGTGTTTGCAAAAATTAGCTCAAGATGAGAATCATTTTGTTGTGGCTGCTAAGATTACACAGAGAGACTTTTTTGTTGATGATCTTTTAACAGGATGTGACACTGAAGATGAGGCCATCCTTATTTACAATGAAATGAACAGTCTCTTAAAAGCAGGAGGATTTGAATTGCAAAAATGGTGTTGTAACAATGAGAATGTTATGCAGCATATAAGCAAAAATAAACGAAGTGATCATGATGTGCACCTTAAAATTAACGATTTTATAAAAGTATTGGGAGTCAATTGGAATCGCTTGTCAGATAGGTTTGAGTACACGCTAAATATTCCAGAATCCAAACAGCCCATCACTAAGCGAAACATACTTTCCGAAGTAGCACAATTATATGATCCATTGGGATGGATAGCGCCGATTGTTGTTAATGCTAAACTAATAATTCAAAAGCTATGGATAACAGGATTAGGATGGGATGATATTGTTAATGGAGTTTTATTACAAGAGTGGTTAGAGTACAGAAACAGTTTGATACATGTTAAAAATATAAGTTTACCGAGATGGTTACAAACAACTAACAACTCTCGTATCGAATTACACGTTTTTGCCGATGCCTCTCAAGTGGCGTATGGGGCAGCAGTTTATTTAAGAGTAGTGGAGAATGATAGAGTGCACGTGAATTTAATTACAGCTAAAACAAAGGTTTGTCCTATAGAAAAACAAGTATCCATTCCGCGACTTGAATTATGTGGCTCAGTTTTAGCAGCTTCACTCATATCAGAGGTTTCACAGGTACTAAATATACCTAAGAGCCATTTATTCGCGTGGACAGATTCCACAATAGTCTTGGCTTGGTTGAAAGGTGGTCCAAGTCGATGGAACACTTTTGTGAGTAATAGGGTGTCCACAATATTAAATATTTTGGATTACGACCAGTGGAACCATGTTACTACTGACATGAACCCAGCAGACTGTGCCTCAAGAGGTGTGTCAGCTTTAGATTTAGTGAACTGTGAACTATGGTGGAATGGACCTTCTTGGCTATCTGCAGCATATATAAAAGTTGACAATTTTGACATTAGAGATACCGAAGAGGAAGAAAAAATAATAACCTTAAGTGCTTTTATTGAAACTGAAAAACAGTTAATTTCAGCTAAATTTTCAACTTTATCCAAAATGTTGAATGTTATTTCCTACTGCAGAAGGTGGTTAAGATTAAAGGTAAATAAAGAAAAAGGTTTAAAATTTAGCAAATTTGTAACGACGGATGAAGTGAAGGAAACATTAATCAATTGTATAAAACAAGTTCAAGATATTGAGTTTAGAAAGGAAATAAAACAGTTAAAATTGCAAGGAAAAGTCTCTAAAAATAGTAACCTTCGCAATCTTTGTCCAATGTTCGATGAAAATGAGATTCTTAGAGTAAGTGGTCGAATCCAACAATCTCACACTGAGTATGATACACAGCATCCAATAATATTACCTGCTCGCAGTTATCTTAGCAAATTAATCGTGTTAGATGCCCATAAAAGAACTTTGCACGGAGGACCACGAGTAATGGTTAATTATATAAGGTCAAAGTATTGGATCATGAGAAGCAAGGTACTATCAAAAAAATGTTTCCGTGAGTGCGTCACGTGCCAACGTTACTCTCCAAAAAATACTGCACAATTAATGGGTCAATTGCCTGAAGTACGTGTTAAACCAAATAGAACCTTTAGGGCAGCCGGTGTCGACTACGCCGGACCAATTAATATACGACTTTCAAAGGGAAGAGGAGTTAAATCCTACAAAGGTTACATTTGTCTCTTTATCTGCATGGCAACCCGCGCTGTTCATTTGGAAGCTGTATCTGACATGACTGCGAACGGATTCCTTGCAGCTTTTAGACGATTCACATCAAGACGTGGCCATTGTCAGGACATTTATAGCGACAATGGCACTAATTTTGTCGGAGCTAATAACACGTTACAATATATGTTTAATAATGCCAAATCTACATTTTCATCTGAGCTTAGAGAACTATTGGTACGTGAACATACTGCATGGCATTTCATCCCCCCCCATTCCCCAAATTTCGGTGGTTTATGGGAGGCAGGGGTCCGTAGCTGTAAGACACACCTTAAGAAAGTGATTGGAGATACCACACTTACATTTGAAGAGTTATCTACCGTGTTATCTCAAGTTGAGGCTTGCCTTAACTCACGTCCTTTAACTGTTCTTAGTGATAACCCTAACGATCCTCTTCCTCTGACACCAGGCCACTTTCTGGTAGGTGAACCTTTGCTAAGTTTATGTGATGAGAGTTATAATATAACAAAAATTAGTCTTAATGAAAGATGGAGGTTAGTTCAAAAAATGGTCAATGATTTTTGGAACAGATGGTCCAAAGAATATATTGTCAGCCTCAATCAAAGATTTAAATGGAATTCTAAAACCTCAGAACCAAATATCGATGATGTAGTTATTTTAAAAGAAGATAATATCCCACCGTGTAAATGGATACTAGGAAAAATTATCGAAAAACATACTGGTCCCGATGGTCTTACTCGTGTTGTATCTATTAAGTGTAAGAACGGTGTTCTAAAGCGCCCTCTTAGCAAAATCTGTGTCTTGTCAAGTACATAAGTACAGTATGTTATTGTATTTGGTATATTTTTATTTTCAATAAAACGGTTGTTATGTATGAGACCAGTTACGTATGTTTCATCTATGTAATAGAGTTTTGTGATTTTAAATTTAAGTTGTCATTTATATATATGTTTTGATTATATAGCACGGTGGGCGGTTAGACTAGTATGTATTAAGTTATGCATTGAATTAAGTTCCGCCAATATTTCAGAAAAGGTTTTTATTTTGTATCCGAGTGTATTACATAAAAAGGTTTTGAAGCTATAAGTTTGTTAGTTATTTAATTTTAAGGAATCCTTCCTTGGTGGGCGGAATGTTTAAGTAAATTGTTACAGTCCACTCATATTTACAATGTAAGAAGGTAAATTACATAATTTAGTCGAAATAAAATCTTTAAACAGTGTGCACGTCTTTCTTTCAAAATTACATCAAATTTCGCATTCGCCCTTATCGCCCAGACACTCTTCATGCTCTAAAGTTTAGACAAAATATAAAAGTAAAATTAAATTAAATTAAAAATAATTTAAGTGAAGAAGCAAATAAAAATAAAATGAAAAACTATCTTAAAATGATGCATGATGTTGAATAATGACTGAAAATCAACAATCAATCAATCAATCAGCTTCAGCTTCAATAAAAACAAATAACCTAACCTTACCTTACTTGTTGTATTTATTTTCTTTAGTTTAGTTTTTTCCGAAAACTTGGGATTCTTTTCGATAGTATTATTGCAGGGTTGAAAGTCCTATTTCTAGGCTTCTATCTACTACAAGGGCCGGCAGCAAATGGTATGTAATGGCAACCATAAATCTTTAGGACTATAGACACCAAACACTGAAAAACTCAATTTTGATATGAAAACTAGCTTATAAGTAAAAAATACGATGCAATAAATCAATATGATAAGAATTCTCGAATTCATGCTAATACTTAAGTCTTAATACCCATGAAATAATACCATAATAGACAAATAATAATAGTCAATTTTATTGATGTGTTCAGGAATAGGATGGCCAGTGCCGGTCGACTCCACGCGGATCCCGACCATACGCGCGCCGGACGAAGTGCTCGTCAAAGTGCACTACTCCGCTATCAACCCTATTGATCTGGCTATGATGGGTGAGTGACACTTATGTTGTTAAGATTTTGATTTTTTTTGAATTTACTAATATACCACCTCTCATCAACTATGAAGCAGATTTTTCAGTTATCATGGGTTTTACTTAATCTAGTGGTAAAGTTATACATTCATTGATTGGTGTAAATACCAGACAATAAGTGATGGTCAGAAATTTACTCTATTGCAAGTAAATTAGCAACCATTGCACTTTAGACTTTCTTTGTGGTTGTACATATCATTTTAGTACTAAGTATGAATATCAATAAACAGTTGTGATTCATATCGTCTCCTATCATTTAATATCATTATCATGGGTTTAAATATACCCCGAACATTCACAATTCTGGAAACTTGTATCAAAGGTAAACTTACAATCGAATTTGGCAGGATATTGCAGACTTGAATCACCTGGTTATTCCAAAACTAAGATGATTCTGTGCTTGGAATGATTTGCTATAACTATTGGTCTAACCTAATGGCATAGTAGTAATTTATTAATAGTCCACCATGATGGCTACAGCTAAATCACCATGTCAAGAGCAAGATTTAGCCTCTTGGTGGGAACAGATATTTGGGTATTTTATGCCATGAAAAAACTTACATATATTAATGAGAAATTCTTTGCCTAGTTGGCCATGACCACCACTTTGCTTTGTACATGTAAACTACAGTAATATTAATATTTTTTTTTATTACTAAGCAACTAAACTAATTTCTTGGCTACCAAGTTTATTTTATTATATTTAGTCATGCAAGTGTGTTAAAAATAGTGTTGTAACACACACAAGGAATTAGTCATTAGTGCTAGATTTTTAAAAGCCTTTGCCTATTCATGAAAAAAAAAACAGGTTAAGATCATTCTACTCATGTGTTTTGGGCATAGCAGATTACAGGGGGTGGCAATAGGTCACTTACTGAGTTTAAGGATATAGGGGATCCTGAATTTCCTTGGTGAACTGGTATGCACAAGAGAAGTGCATTCCATCATCACATAAACAGCTGGTTTAACATTATTTTGCTGTGTGTGTGAGTGTATGTAAGAGGCAACTAACGGTATTGGGGCTTTTAAGGGATTTTTGGGCAATGCGGTTGGAGACCCATCACCAACAACCTTTATTTTACCATCTTTTCCCCACTCAACTTCCAAAAGTGGCTGAGGAATTTCTTTTTCCTTAGCTCTGGCTACCCCTTCTAGGGATTTATAGTCGTGAGTATATGTATGTATGTATGTTTAACATTACAAGCCCTTTTTATCAGGTCGGGCTTAAAATTCATCTCATTTTTAATGTTAAATTTTTAGAAATGTGTCCTTATTTACTATAATTATTATTTATATATTTGAATCCGCTGATATATTTCATGATTCTGTGACCTCTATATATAATAAGTTATTTATAAATAAGTTAAGTTTTTAGGTTAATGTTACAATTAGAATTAGATTAACGAAATTGTAGTTCACTTAATTCCAGTTCATGAAGGCATACTGTGTCTACTCTTAGTAGGATTTCATTTATATCTGTTCACTAACGCATTTTGTTAATTCTTAAGTTATAATGTAATCAAGTTTGTAGACCAAATAATAATAAAAAAAAAAATGATATGCGTCTGGCAGTTATCACACAAGATATCAGTGCTGGGATGCGTCAGATATTATTATTATTATTATTATTATTATTATATTATATTATTATTATTATTATATTTTTTTGTTTTCACTTTCTCGGATTTTACTCCGGATTTTTTTGAAGATATTGACGGGCTGCCAAGCCAAGCCAATTTCTTTTCATCTAGGTGTTCTGAATTACATTGTAGTGAGTATTTGTCTGTGGTGATGGATTTGGGGGTGTGATCGGAACAAATGGTTGTATAGCTCTTGTAGGTTGTTGAAGATTTTGGTTTGTGACTGGGTGGTTCAGTTCATAGCTGCTTTGGAAGAATTTCCGTACAATTCTGCAAGTGTTGAGGATAGCCGCTTTCTGTATAATGACATATGTGCTGGGATTTAAGTCAAGTGTACTGAGTGATTGGTGCAACTGTTTTGGGATAACACCCGTTGAGGAGATTACAATGGGTACTATTGTGACCCGTTGTAAGTGCCACATTCGCATGATCTCTATTTTTAGGTCGACATATTTGGAAATTTTCTCAGCTAATGTTGTCTGGAGGTTATGGGTGTTCGGTACAGCAATATCGATGAGGAAGGCAGTTTTTGTGATTTTATCTACAAATGTGATGTCCGGTCGGTTATGGTGAACGGTTCTATCTGTAATTATAGCTCGGTCGTAATAGAGTTTGTAGTTGGCTGTGTCAATGACTGTTTTTGGTTGGTGTTTGTAATATGGCTGTGTAGGTTCGGTTGTGAGTTTATATTTGTGAATTAGCTTTTGGTGAATAATATTGGCTATTTGATCATGTCTGTGTTTGTATTCGGTGTTGGATATGGCTTTGCAGGCACTTGTGATATGCTGGATGGTTTCGGAAGCACTTCTACACTTTCTGCATAAGTCATCGGACATATTCGGCACCTTCATTATATGCTTCTGGTAGTTGCGGGTCTCGATGACTTGATCCTGGATGGCTACCAAGAATCCCTCGGTTTCTGGGAATAGAGCACCGTGTCTGAGCCACGCGTTCGACGCAACCTTGTCGACGTTGGGTTGGCACAGATCTTGCTGGTGTCGTCCGTGGAGGGGTTTTTGGGACCAATCTGATATTTTCTGGGATTTTGCTGTTATGGCTTCGTTTTTCTGCTGGTTTCTGTCTGATAAGTTGAGTGGGGTCAGTCGCTTGTCTGTTTCAATTATTGCTTTATGAAGATCGGATGTTTCTGCTTTTTCTTGAAAGTACGTTCTGAGGTTAGTTATCTGTGAGTTGTGAAGGTTTGTGATGTCGATCAGTCCGCGTCCTCCATCTGCGCGGGGAAGCGTCTGTCGTTGGAAGCAGGCTCGGGGATGATGCTTTCTATGTTTCGTCATGGAGGTATTTATTAATCTTTGGAGGTTCAACAGTTCTGATTTAGTCCAATTAATAACTCCAAATGAGTAAGTTAATACTGGAACCGCAAATGTATTAATGGCTTTAGTGATACTTCGGGCACAAAGTTTGGATTTAAGAATTTGGATTAATCTCTTTCTGTATTCTTTGGTAAGGGCTGCTTTAATTTCTTTGTGATGAATTCCTTTTGATTGAACATATCCTAAGTATTTATACGAGTAACCATCGTCTTCAGCAAGTGGTTCAATTTGTTGGCCTGACTCTAAGGTGTATGTGTGTGCGTAGTAATTACCGGATTTGATAGAATTGATTTTACATTTGTCTATTCCTAATTCCATGCTAATGTCATTTGAGTAGGTTTCAGTAAGTGTAGCTAGGTTATTTAATTCTTGTTCTGTTCCCGCGTAAAGTTTGATATCATCCATGTAAAGTAAATGGTTAAGGTGGTATACATTATTGGTTTCTATTTCAGTTTTATATGTAATTTTAATGCCTGTTTTTGTAGCTTGTAGGGTGTTTGACAGAGGGTTAAGCGCTAAGCAAAACCAGAGGGGGCTCAGCGCATCTCCTTGAAATATTCCTCGGAGAATTTTTATAGGGTCTGTTAGGGAGGATTCTACCTGTAAATGTGTTTGCCATGACTTGATTATGTAACTTAAGAATGATGCAATGATTGGGTGGATATTGTAAATTTTTAAGACTTGTAATAACCAGGAGTGCGGAACTGAGTCGTATGCTTTTTTATAGTCAATGTACATTGTGAAGATGTCTGATTTACTTTTTATTGACTGTTGAACTACCACTGAATCTATAATTAATTGTTCCTTGCAACCTCTGCTACGCTTACGGCAACCTTTCTGCTGCTCAGCCAATACATTATTGTCTTCCAAGTGTGAGTACATAACTTCGGAAATACACGCTGTGATGATTTTGTAGAAAGTCTGGAGACATGTGATTGGTCTGTACTTGGAGGGATTTTGCAAGTCTTCCAAATCTTTTGGTAGCATATAAGTGGTTCCGAGACTAAGATATTTGGGCATTGTATCAGGCTGTTGGATGAACTGGTTCATGTGATTATGGAGAAAAGGGTGTATGTACGAGAGTTTTTTATACCAATAGCTGTGAATTTTATCTGATCCAGGCGCTTTCCAGTTGTGTAGATTTTTAAGTACATTAAGGAAAGTATCTATGGTGACGTGACGGAATTCCATGGGCTTTACGGTGTTTTGTCGAAGTGTTTCTGCTTCTATCCACTCGGCATTGCTGTTGTGTTTAGTATCGTGTTCCCATATGTTGGACCAAAACTGGTGTAGCGATTCCTTAGATATAGGGTTGCTTGCAAAGGTCTGTTTATTTGCTGGTGATTTAAGGTCCCGATAAAATTGACGTTCGTTGTGTTTAAACTTTTTGTTTTGTACTTTTCTATCAGTGCATGTATTGTAACGTTTTAGTCTGGTTGCAGCTACTGTTAGTTTTTGTTTAAGTGTGTCAAGAAAGTGATCTATTTCGGTGTTTTGTGTTTCATGTAATGTGTGTTGTTTGTAGTGTTGTTGCACTTCTAGAAAACTTCTAACAATTTTATGAGTTCGATTACCTTGTTTGTATAGTGTAACGTGGGCTATTTTGGTACGTAAGTTAGCAATTTTTCTCTCTAAACGATCTTGCCATTTAGGTTTAAAAACTTGGCGTGGTTCAACTATAATTTCTGCTGGGGGTATAGTAAGTTTGCTGCCGTTCAATTTTGCTGCAGTCCATGCAGCACAATAAACTAACGTTTGAAGGGTGTCAAAGTTTGTTTCTATATTAGCTGTTTCCGGAAGTGTGGTTTTGTTAAGATAGGCAACTATTCTTGCAAGATTTTTGCTGCATTTTTGTTTTGGAACATAGGGTCTATTAGTAGGTTCTGTTGTACTAAAATATTCCAAAGCCATCATGAACGTTGAATCTATTTGTTCATCTCTATCATTCTGTAATTGTGATCTCTGCATTGGGCTTGGGTTTGGCTCTGTGGTTGGATAGTTTGTATCTGTTGTGTTGTCTTCTTTCTTTCTATCATCTGTTGTTTTGAGGTGGGGCTCCAAGTTTAATTCAGTCTGTACATTTATTTTTTCACTGATCTTTAACTGTTCAGCTACTT
Organism: Bedellia somnulentella; assembly: GCA_963576735.1. Lineage (NCBI taxonomy): Eukaryota > Metazoa > Arthropoda > Insecta > Lepidoptera > Bedelliidae > Bedellia > Bedellia somnulentella. Next base: position 1,040,285 of record OY755183.1, read on the forward strand.
CTCCTTTAATTTTGTCTAATGTTTCCTTTCTGATATATTTATTGTGGATTATTGCTCTTCTTTGGTCTGCTATTCGTTGTTCTGAGAGATTGGATAATTTTGGATATTTGGTTATAAACATTTCATGAAGTGTCTTTCTGAATGCTGTCTTGTTTGTCTCTATTTCAGTTATTAATAATAATAATAATAATAATAAACACTTTATTGCATACAAAAACACAACACACAAACAGTATTTAAAAAATTACAGAACAGTAAATGTACACAAAGGCGGACTTATCGCCTTAACGCGATTTCTTCCAGTCAACCTTTATGGTGAGGAACAAATGAACAACTCTTTAATTTAAATATAAATACAGTCAAATATAAATGCAATTTAAACGGAACTTAATTAAACACAACTTATTTACAACCTTTATATTAATTTATATACCTAATAATAATTATATCAAATATAACATTCAATATCTTAATACATACTTATATAATAAAATAAATACAAATATATACATATACCTAACTATATAAAATCTACCAACCTAAGGTTTTAAAAAAATGGGATTTAAGTTTATTTTTAAATATATTTAATGATGATGACATACGTATGTCATCTGGTAGTGAGTTCCACAAATTAACTGCTCTGGCTGCAAAGGAATCACTATATGTAGCACTGTCATGAGGAGGTACACTCAACATCTTATTCTCCCGCGATCGCAAGGCAAGGCCGTGGGAGCACAAGTATGTGAACTTAGAACGAAGATAGTGGGGGGCAGCAGGATTATTCAGGACATTATATAAAATACAGAGGATATGAGTATTCCTCCGAAGTCGAATTGGGAGCCACTTTAGTTGAGCGCGGTACTCAGAAATATGATCGTATTTACGTAATCCAAAAATAAATCGGATACATAAATTCTGGAGACGTTCGAGTTTGTTTAGTAGCTCCTCTGTGAGGTCAAGATAGCTTACGTCTGCGTAATCGAGAATCGGAAGCAGTAGAGACTGTGCCAGCGTAATCTTAGTGTGGTGAGGCAGGAAAAATTGCAAGCGCTTAAGTGAGTGACAGGATGCAAAGACTTTCTTACTCACGGCTTCCACTTGGGGCACCCACGAAAATGTACTGTCCATAATAATTCCCAAATTCTTGACAGAATTGACGAAGCGAATATCGGTGCCATTATATGTCAACTTCTTATTAAGAGCAATATTTGCCTTATTCAGCAATCTCGAACTGCCAAAAATAATTGCCTGTGACTTATCAGGATTTAGCAGTAGTCCAAACTTCTTCACCCATTTCGATATTATCTCCAGGTTGTTATTTATGAGATCAACTGCCGAGTTTATATCTTCCGGAACAGCACTTGTGTAGATTTGAAGGTCGTCTGCATAAAGGTGATAGAGAGAAGTAAGTTCTTTAGCCAAGATATTAATAAAAAGTGAAAAAAGTAAAGGAGAAAGAACGCCGCCTTGCGGGACGCCAGCTAGTACCGGGCACCAAGCAGAGCTCTCTGCGTCGGTGCGCACGCACTGCTGACGACCTTTAAGGTATGATTCAAACCAATTGGTGACTGTCGGAGATACGTTAAGAGTTCTTAAAATGCCAAGTAGTATATCAAGGTCCACAGTGTTAAATGCGTTGCTGAAATCTAAAAGTGTAAGCACTGTAACTTTGTGATTGTCCATATTTAACCGAATATCATCAGTGACCTTGATGAGAGCAGTAACAGTGCTATGACCTGTTCGGAACCCAGACTGGAAATCGTTGAGTAAGTTGTGAGTGGAAAGGAAGTTGGAAAATTGTTCAAATACGAGGCGTTCAAGAACTTTTGATAGGAATGGTAGGATGGATATTGGGCGAAATTGGGATAAGGTGGTTGGGTTAGAAACTTTAGGAATAGGGACAATGAAGGCATTCTTCCACATACTAGGGAATGAACAAGAGAGTAGGGATAAGTTCATTAAATTTGTTATGTGTGGCAAAATTATTTCCAGAATAGGATTAATCATTAAAGTACTAACGTTGTCAGTACCTGTTGCTTTGCTGGTTATATTAGAAACACATCTTTTAACGTCACGACCAGAGACCAATTTGAAAGTGAATTGTGGGCAATCAGGGATAGGTGTAGAAACAAGATTAATCAGAGCCTCAGCTTTACATTGATCACTAATGGTCAAAGGAGGAGAGGAGAAATGCTTATTAAGTGCATTGAGGTCTGTATCTATAGGAGAATTTGCCCGAGATTTTCCTATGCCCAATGTTTTAAGGAATGACCATAACTGTGAGGTGTCACAATCGTCAATGGAAGTATAGATATATCGGCGTTTTGCATCTCTACACACTCTATTACAGCGATTCCTCAGCTCCTTGTATTGTTGCAAGTGCTCATCCGTCGGTTGCTTTTTATAGCAATATCGAGCATGATCCCGTTTACTCATTAGATTTTTAATTTTGTCAGTAAGCCATGGCGCAGGTAACTGTTTCACGCGGACTGAACGAAGGGGAGCGTGTTTGTCATAAAGGTCGGTCACGAGAGTATTAAACCGTTCAACCCTTTCATCAATCTCGTCAATGCTGTCTAGTTGTGCCCAATCAACAGCTTTTGCATCTTCACATAGCTGCTGCAAGTCCATTCTCTTAAAATTACGCTGGAGAATAGTACGCTTTTTCGGTTTGGGAGTACGGATTTTATAAGAGAGATAAAGAAGATCATGGTAGGAGAAACAGTCAGCAGTTAGTTGCCCATGATTGAGGACGAGGTCAGGAGAAGAAACAGTTATTAGATCTAAAAGTGTAGGATTGGAGTGAGGTGGATGGTGAGTAGCATCAAGAGGCAAAATGTGGAGATTTTTTGCTGTTGTGATGGAGCATAACGCTTTTGAGCGGTGATCGTTTTTTAAAAGACATGTATTAAAGTCACCCATGACTATGGTGTTATCAAAATTAGGAGTATAATCATCGAGAAGTTTTTCATATGTATCAAAGTAATTGACCGTCATACAAGGGCTATAGTAGACTCCAAGGAGAACCCTGCTGAAGTTGAGACGCACTTCTAAGAAGAGATGCTCAGCCTTCCCATTATATTCACTCGGAGATCTACTAACAATGGTGTAAGGAATGTGGGCCCGTAGGTATATGGCAACTCCACCGCCACCTTTATTCGTGCGATCGTTACGCACTAATTTAAACCCGGGTAATGGGTATATAGAGGAGTCAAGAGAGGGTTTTAACCAGGATTCAGAAACTAGAATGGCATGTATATTGCTATTATCAAATGACGTAAGCATATCGGAATGGTGTGAAGGAATACTCTGAGCATTAATATGGACCACGTTGAATGCTTTGCGATACTTGGAGAATTCGGTATTGAGGGTAGATGACAGTGGGATATACGACATATCAAGAGAGGTGGAACTTATTGAAGAACATGATAGAAAGCTATCATCATCACTGCCGGCAGAATCATAAATACTCATATATAATATAATAAATATTAATAAATACTAATTTAAATATTTACAACTAAGCTACTTTACTTACTAATTTACCTATCTATTGTATATTATATATTTGAGAATAAATATATCAATCTGCACAGCCCCAAAGAAAAGAAAAATAAATATAAATTATACAAAGAAAACGGGGCAAGGCTATCTTTATTCAAAGTGTTTTATAAATTTCTGAACGCAGCTTAATTTGTCTATGGCTGCTCCGTGTGAAGTGAAACGTCAAAGTCAAAAATGTCACTGTCAGAAACTTGAGTGTTAATGTTAACAACTTTACCCACTTAAACAAAAATTGAATTGAATAACAACTTTACAGTGAACATGATCAAAACAATAACGAAAATCTACTAGCTAAATAAAAGAAACTACCACAAAGTAGGGTAGGATACACAGGCAGCGTTGGTTAAAATAGAAATAACATAAAAAACAAAGGAGAAAGCCTATGATCACCTATTATGCCCGCCTATCCTTTGATGTTGCGCCGGTCTTGCTCCTGGTGGCAGGCACAGCCGCAGCAGCGGCGGAACTCGGCTTGTTGGGCTTGGCCGCGGGCTTATCGGTGAGTGTTCGGGCAGCGGCTGATGTCTTCGGGGTTGCCGCAGGATGCTTCTTGCACAACTCATCCAGCTGGGCAGCTGTCGCCACCTTCACGTTGGTGCCGTCAGCGAGCTTGAGGAACACGGATCCGTTCCCTGTCCAGCACGCGTTCATCCCGAAGTGTCGACGGGCGCGCGCATAGATGTCCTGCCGGCTCTTAGTCAGAAACTCACTGACTACCGTGCCACTCGATTTAAGCTCCTTCTTGCGGGCCCACACTGATGCCTTTATGGAGATGCTGGCTAGGCGAACAAGAATTGGGCGCGGCCTCTTGGGGTTCTTCACACCTATCCGTACACAATGCTGGATTGCAGATTGGTCGAAGCCGGTTACTCCCATCCTGCTCACAATGCCGGAGACCGTGGTCGCTGGGTCCTCTCCATCCTGCTCCTGCACACCACTAAACAGCAGGGCGTTACGTCGACTCTGGCAGTCCATCTCATCGACTTGATGGGCCAGGCTGGCCACTTGGTCCTGCAGGAGGCGCAGCACACACAGAACCATGTCCTTAAATGCAGTAAAGTCCGAGGCAAGGGCATCAAGATCCGACTTCTTTTCTGTGGAGCTTATATAGTATTGTGTAGTAAAATCGCATAATGGATTCATTTAACTCGTTACTCCACTTCATTCTACCTCCTTCAGTTTTTATGCATAAATCTACGGTCGATTGTAATTTTCCCTTAAGAGTTTCTGCTACTTCTGTCCTGATTAAGTTTAGGATGTCTGTTGAAAGTAATTTGTTTTGACATATTGCTCTGCGCTGTCCACCCAGTCGCTGTTTCGGAATGTTTAGGTTTGGGTATTTTTGGTGAAATTGATGATGTAATGAATCTAAGTAGCTTTTAGTGTCGGTTTCTAGCTTGGTTATAGTAAGGTAAGTGCGCCATATGAACATATTCTCTTCGTCACTCCATTTTTTGCGCGAGTGCTTTGCATCTAAAGTGGGTGCAGAATAGTCAGCCGTAGCTCTCTGTACAACATCTTTAGATGAACGAGACTGATGAGAAGATATGGATGATAAGGATGATGGTGATGTTG
>OY755183.1:1045623-1090302 GCA_963576735.1 Bedellia somnulentella
AGAATGATAGAACCCTTGAATGTGTCTGGCTATTAAAGAAACATCATTTAATAGTTCCCCAATTAACATATATAAAATTCAGCTTTTAAAACATAACGTAAGTAAAATTACAAAATATTATAGTTTAGGGGTGTCTGGCAAGGGGTTGGAACCGTATAAAGCGTCTGGTAATGCGTGACGTAAGTTCTGATATTGTTATAAGTAAAATATATAAAAAATAAGTTTTATAAATTAATAAATTTAAGATAAAATTGTATACACCTTTATTACCTGTTACCTGCCAAAGCCACCACTAGCCAGGTATCACGGGTAGGGATCGTTCTTACCTTTACTATAGGCACACATAGAAAAACTTTTAGCTTTTATTATTACAGGAAGGTCTGGCCGTCGCGGGCTCTTGCTCTATAATCAGAGTTCTAAATTCTAAAAATTTAGAACTTTAAAATGAACATTTTTAGAAATTTAGCTGGGAAAGACTGTTACATAAAGATTTACGGGTAATGGGTTTCCAGCCACATCACCCAACAACCACTTAAAAATTTCAAAACCTACAAGTCCTGCGGGATAAAATGGGTAAATCCTATTCTATTCTATGCGTCTGCATAGTATGACGGAGTGGTGTCCACCACAGATCGTATGCAAAAGTAAAACATTTCAATTGTTAATTCCGAACCTAAATTGTTGGAATGATTGTGTGACTTCGTAATACCAATTACTCAGGTTGGCGAGTCGCTCAATCGAACAAATGATTCGGACAGTATGCGCCCCTATAATGAAAACATTCCAATGATGTAGCGAATGTTGCGTCAAATGTATTTTAGTATTTAAATAAGGCTTTATTGTACATAATCGTTGGATTGGTTCTATTTTTTAAATTGTTCAACTTTGTTAATTGATCACTTTGTACGATCTTGACAAATCTCTCTTGCTTCCCTTACATTAATTTATTCTTCTCATACATGCTCATAAGAAACAACATACATAAAACATTTATAAATGCAATTTTAAACAGTGAATTGGTGAAAGAGATTGGTGATTTCCTATGCGATCATAGGCCTCTTTCCGGAACTTTAAGTACGTAGGTACCTAATTAGTTTGTGTCCCGTTTGAAGATAATGTATACTCATTTCTGTTCATTTTTAATCACTGGTTGAATCACGTTTACATTATTTTGCTTTAATCTGTCACTTCATGCTTCAAGCATGCTTCATGTAAACACATCAAAACACGTACATTTTTCTTTTTGAAAGTAATTTAATATATGATCATTTTGGCCATAAATTATGAGCTTTATCTTGTAAGAAGTTACCTTAATAATGACGTAAATACTGTCTAAATTAATTTCGTGCATATTTTTCTCTTTAAATAAAAGTAGAAAGTGATCATGGCCCCTAAAAAAGTAAAAGGCGGGAAACAAAAAGAGCCTCCAAAACCATTAAAAGGGCTCAAAGGTAAAGAACCACCAAAAAAGATTCCTCCACCCCCTGCTTGTTTTACAAAAGACGAACTGATGGAGTTAAAAGCATTTTTTAAGGCGCACGATAAAGAAGGTACTGAGAAAGTGAGTACCTATTTAGAAACTTATACGTGCAATTGACAAAGTTGCAGTAAAGCACACTACACAACACATGCACCAGGCCGCCGACATTGCCCGGTGACACTACCCGGCGGCCTGTGCATAAAGAGTTATGTCTAAACTGTGCTATATGGCTGTGTAGTGCCGGCTTAGAGCTGTGTAGTGCCGGCTTGGAGCTGGGTAGTGCCGGCTTGGAGCTGTGTAGTGCCGGCTTGGAGCTGTGTAGTGCCGGCTTAGAATAGCACTACCCCATTTCTTCCGGTGGGTGTACGTAAGAGGCGACTAACGGTATTGGGGTTATAAGGGATTTTTGGGCGATGGTTACCACGTGAGTATGTGCGAAATCATGAATTTATTAATGAACTTTTATTTAAACAAAAACATAATTATCTTAATTCACAAAATTTCTTGTACATAGTTCTGGAATCAATTTAATAAGAATATTACGTTTTTTGTAGATTCCTATTACTCTGATTCCGTTTATGCTACGGAAATTTGGATTCAACCCAAAAGGAAGCGAAATCGCAGAATTTTTCCAAATATTTCTAGAAGATGAATTCGTAGATGTGGTAGAACTACACGAATGGTACAAAATGGTCGAAGCTAAAATAAATTTGCCAGATGATGTAGAAGCGGTTGTGATAAAAGCAATAAAATTCCTAACAGCAGATGAAGAAAACACTAAAGTATGTCAACTTGCAATATTAAAAGACGCGCTGTTTAATTGGGGTGAACCATTGAATGAGACCGAATTCGTTGATTTCGAAAGATTGGCTAGGAAAGAAAAGGCATACGATGAAATAACTGGCGAATTTCTTTACGAAAAATTTGTAGATGCCCTGAATAAAAAAGATGGTCCAGATAGATACTTCAAAGAACCTATTAATTTCTTCAAATTGGATCAAAAAGAGTTGGCAGCAATGATGATTGCGAAATTTGAAGCAGGCGCTCGCAATCCCGCAGGTAGTGGTGGCGCAAATAAATGAAGTTTGAATTATATTTATATCTGAAAAGATGTTCGAAGTTGATCAGTTATACTAGAATGCTCTTTGTTTCATCCGTTTATCGTTTTTTTAATGAAATTACCATGTATTTCATTTAATCTGTTTATTTTTATTTCCGTCACATTTAACGATGAGGTAATCTATACTTATAATAAATCTGTAGAGAGGTCAATTCTGTACATGAAATATATTTTCAAAATAACCATCAGGTGGTGATTAGGGATCGATACTGATGCCAAAAATGCAATCAGTAAAATTTTTGTCTGTCTGTCTGTCTGTCGGTTTGTATGTTCCTTATGGAAACAAAAACTACTCGACGGATTTTAACGAAACTTGGTACAATTATTCTACATACACCTGCGCAGGTTTATGCATACTTTCCAGCAGAGTAGTAAAGGGGAATTTTGGGAAATTTTGGGAAAATGGGGAAATTACTCCATTTTTTAAGCTTCCGTCGCGTGTGCAGCCTCAGTGGTTAAACTTACATATACATCATGTATGACGGAAATATTCTGACACTGACATAAATATAATGACACTGCCATGTCAATATATTTATGAAAATATTATGTATGTAAGAAAGAATCAGGCCTCTTTTGTGAAAAATTGTGACAGACATATTCGAAACCTGAGAGACAACAATAAAATATCAGTACCAAAATACAGATTGTCAAAAGTAAATACATCTTTCATGGGGTTATGCGTAAAAATGTATAATAAAATACCTGAGGACATTTTAAATTTAACAGAAACAAAATTCAAAGCAGCAGTTAAAAGAAATCTTAGTTCGAAAGCCTATTACAATGTCAATGATTACATTAATGATGAAGTGGCTTGGTGTCATCAGGGCTCTGTGCAGGATGTTTCCGGGCTAACACCAAAATTGTAATGGACGTTAAAAAAAGATGTGTGTTGACGAGTTTCTTACGGGTTCTTCTCTCAACAAAACACCTTCCGAATCCGAAGTAAACTTAGTATTAAGTTAAAATTTGACGTTCAAAAAACAAAGATTTATCTTTTTATTTTGAAATAAATGATTATTTTATTTATTTTATTTTATTTTTTATTTATTTTCTTCATAAAATTATCTAAAAAAAAAACATCAACAGTTTATGTCTATCTTTTACGGTTGACTCACAATAACACGTGTAATTCCTGATAGCTTAGCAGTTCGGAACATTCTGATTTTATTTGTTTACTCTTACGTTTGTAAACCTCTCACTCATCCCTAATTTAAAAAAGATAACATTATTACCTATTCAATAAAAAAAGAATCATAGAAATCGGTAAACAAACACCGAAATTATACATAAAATAAGCCATCGCGCCCGTGATCAAAACCAAATCTTTACTAATTTACATATAACAAACTAGATGGCGCCAGTAGTTGCATCCTACATAACGTAATGATTTATTTTTTAGATGTTATAAATACTTCATAGCGTTTTATTCCAAAATTTGCTATTAAACGGAAATACAGAACCGTTCATCAAAGCGCATTTAAAATCATAAAACTACACTGTTTAGGGAGTGCTATAAATTTAATAAATTGAAAACATTGCGCTGAATTTCACAATGCTTGAGCAGTGACTGAAGAAAGAAACCTCAGATATTTAAAAAAACAACGCTACCCGTGCGAAGCTGGGACGATCCACTAGTTTTAAATAAAAAAGCTGTTAGCACAACTGGCGGTTGATAGTCTCTGCCTACCCCAATGGAAGCAATGAGCCTTTTAGTATGAATACTGTTAGTAATATAACCTTGGTACATTGTGTTTTATACCTATAAATTTACACTTAGACATCCCAGTTAGATATTGTGTTTGTTTGTTCGCTCACAACCAATAAATCATTGAACTACTTTGAGAATCCGCAGCATTATATTTACATCGTATGTACAAGATGTATAACATGAAATGAACGTGATCAAGTTATTTGTACACTTAAAGCACACATAACCAAAAGGAAAACAATAATTTGCAGTCGGATAATCCGTTCTAAGGGATATTAAAACGAAGATATCTATACTTATAATAAATCTGTAGAGAGGTCAATTCTGTACATTAAATATATTTTCAAAATAACTATCAGGGGGTGATAAGGGATCGATACTGATGCCAAAAATGCAATCAGTAAAATTTTTGTCTGTCTGTCTGTCTGTCGGTTTGTATATTCCTTATGGAAACAAAAACTACTCGACGGATTTTTACGAAACTTGGCACAATTATTCTTCATACTCCTGGGCAGGTTAAAGTATACTTTTCAGCAGAGTAGTAAAGGGGAAATTTGGGAAATTTTGGGAAAACGGGAGAAGGTACTCCATTTTTTAAGCTTCCGTCGCGTGTGCAGCCTTAATGGTTAAAGTTACATAGAAATCACGTATGACGGAAATACTCTACATAAAATTATCTAAAATATATCCTTGAACAGTATATGTCTATCTTTTATGGTTGACTCACAACAACACGTGTAACTCCTGATAGCTTATCATTTCGGAGCATTCTGATTATATTTGTTTTCTCTTACGTTTATAATACACTCAATAACCCTTATTTAAAAAGTTAACATTGTTACCTACTCAATAAAAAAAGAATCATAGAAATCGGTATAGAAACACCAAAATTATACATGAAACATAATAGTCGCACGCGAACAAAACCAAATCCTTACTAATTTACATATTACGTACTAGATGGCGCCAGTAGTTGCATTAATTAAAACCTAAAAATTAGCTTAATTTCAGAGATACTGATCAGAACCGTTCATAAAAGCGCTTTCAAAATCACAAAGTTACACTATATTCAGACATGAGTGCTGTAAGTTGTAATAAAGGCGCTAATTTCATAACGCTTGAGCAGTGATTGAAGACACCTCCGATATTTTTAAAACTACGCTACCCGTGCGAAGCGGGGCCGACCCACTAGTATTTAATAATTTAAAGTGATAAATGATAAGCGAGACTTAAAAACACCTCCATATTCTTTAATACACTGATCGTCCGTAGCGAGGATCGATCCCGCAACTTCCAGAACGCTGTTTATGTTACTTTTTGTTAGTATTATCCCGATCGCTCAGGCATTAAGTTGTATTCAGATAACACAGCACAATGCTCGCATACACTTAAACTAACTTAACCCGCGAGTTCCATTCATATCATGTGTATTTAACTGAATATACGTATTAAATGAGTAAACATACTGGATACTGGACGCGCTAAATACATAAAACAAGTTCAGAAGCAAACGCCAAGCACAGTTTATAGTTCAGTTTGCTCACTGCTGATTAAAATGGTAACAGCATAAACTAGAATGTGCATTATTCAGGACCTAAATGGAATTAAGAAACTATTTCACGCAAAACAACCCTAGTTTGAATGGTACTGAATAATTAAATGTTCTCTGCGATATATGGAGGTAATAAGTCAGCAGTAAGGGCTCTGACACGTGGTATGTTTGTATTTTAGTTTAGGAGACTTTAGCGGCTATTACATTAGACGGTAAAAAGATAATAATAAATGAATATGTTGTTTTATGAAGAAACTAAGTGAAAGTTAGTTTATCACACTCCACGTTCACTTTTAAGTGTAGTCTTTGTACCATATCGTGTAATAAACACATTTAACAAGAATATTTCAGGAAATAAACATACTTACGGTCATAAATCCCAATATAAACTCCTCAGCCACATTTGGAAGTTGATCGGGACAAGATGGTAGAAATAAAGCATCGTTGGTGACCGGTCTCTAACTACATCGCCCAAAAACCACTTAAAATAGCCCCATACCGTCAGACGCCTTCTTCCCTTCTGCTGTGTAGTGTCGGCTTAGAATAGCACTACCCCATTTCTTCCGGTGGGTGTACGTAAGAGGCGACTAACGGTATTGGGGCTTTTAAGGGATTTTTGGGCGATGCGGTTGGAGACCCATCACCAACAGCCTTTATTTTACCATCTTTTTCCTTTCCTTTCTTTGGAAAATTGGGTGGGGAAAAGATGGTTAAATAAAGGTGTTGGTGAAGGGTCTCCAACCGCATCGCCCAAAAATCCCTTAAAAGCCCCAATATCGTTAGTCGCCTCTTACGTACACCGAGCGGAAGAAATAGGGTAGTGCTATTCTAAGCCGACACTACACAGCAACTCTAATATCCATTTAACATTAATCGCATAAAATAGGAGAAGAAAGTCAGTATTTCAAAACGACCAATATAAATAAGTAATTGGTGCTAATGGCAGGAGTTTCAGTGACAAAGTTTTAGCAAACGCTTTAGTGTTAATGAAACTAAACGGCAACTTCGAATTGGATTTTATAATTAACTTAGCATTTGCCATTCCCAGTGCACTAGTTAAAATCAGTTAAATACGGTTCATTGTGTTTCGGAATTCTCCAATACGATATATCTAGCTTTATTTATTACAGTGATGTAGGTGATTTTGTAGACTTTTTTAAGATTTGCTTCGCGGTTTTACCGCGATTTAAGTGACTTACCCAGTGTTTAGCAGAAATGTATGCAATTATTGAGAATGACAATGTGGATTTAGTGTATCTATTGGGTGATTTTAATGCACACCCAAATATGCCTTTCTTTAACGAACTCATGTGCTTCTGTAAGGATCAACAACTGTTTGTAGTGGACACCGAGCTGCTGCCAAAGGACTCTCATACCTATGTGAGTGACAGTCACGGTTGTAGGAGGTGGCTAGATCACTGTATAACTACTGAAATGGCAAGGCAAACGGTTGTTGATGCTAAGATCTTATATGATGTGTGTTGGTCTGATCATAGCTATAGCTATTGTGTGTAACTTAGATAAGAGCATACCTAAGAGGTCTGTGAACAGGGAGAGGAACGAAATATTGTTGAGGGTAGTTATATGGGAAGAAAGAGAAGAGTCACAAATAAATAAATATAGTGACATATGTAATGTAAACTTAAAACACGTTGATTTTCCTAATGAACTTGAGTTGTGCTGTGATAACATTTGTCAAGTAATAGACCATAGAAATACAATAGATAGGATGTATAATACCATTGTTACTATACTAAAGGAAGCAGCTGTAGCAAGCTCTGATACTGTAGGGCGTAGAAGGGGTGGCTATGTCACGGGCTGGAACAAACATGTTAGCGAGGCACATCAAAAGGCGAGGCTATGCTTTCAGAATTGGTGTCTATGGGGTAAGCCTAAGTCTGGTCTGGTTTATGAAGAAATGTGCTCTTCGAGAAAAGTTTTTAAAGCTAAATTAAAATATTGTCAAAATCACAAGGACCAAATAAAGATGGATATCATTGTGGAACATCATAATTCTAAGAATTTCGGTCAATTCTGGAAAGCAACTGGTAAGCTCAGCCCTAAGTTAAGTTTGCCAGTTAGTGTAGGGGGTGTTGGTGAGCCCAGTGACATAGCCAACCTTTTTATGCGGCATTTTGCTGTAGAACCCATTCCAGGAGACCCGTGTGTGCAGATGTGCGATGCTGATAGTTGTGTAAGCGACAAGCCTATCAGAATAGCATCACCAGACATAGCCAAGGTCATCCGACAAATGGCTAGAGGTAAGTCGCCCGGTCATGATGGACTAAGCATCGAGCATCTGCAATATGCGGGTATCCATCTCCCTAGAGTTCTCTCCATGTTTTATACATAATAATAATAATAATTGATAATAATTGACGATGACGGATGATAGTATTCGGGGAGAGGTGGTCGCTAGTGATAAAGGACTGACTCCCTTATCGTTGGCCTCACAGGATTGGCGAACCCCGGAGGTACTTAGCACCTCTGATCGGGAGTCCGTATGGAAAGAGAAGGAGCTGCACGGGAGGTTTTACAAGGTACTTCACGAACCTTTCGTGGACCGTAAAGCCTCCCTGCATTGGCTGCGTTTCGGGGACCTCTTTGGGGAAACCGAAGGTTTTGTCTGTGCAATACAAGACCAGGTTATCAAGACGCGGAACTATCGGAAATACATCCTAAAGGACGGTACCACAGACATCTGTCGAGCATGTGGCCGTCCCGGAGAGTCACTTAGGCATGTTATTTCCGGTTGTTCGGCTCTTGCTAACACTGAGTACTTGCACAGACACAACCAAGCAGCCAAAATCCTACATCAAGAGCACGCTCTGAAATACGGACTCTTGCAGCAGAGGCTGCCGTATTACAAGTATCTGCCGGAGCCAATCCTAGAAAACGACCGTGCCAAAATCTATTGGGACCGATCCGTTATCACGGACAGGACTATTCTAGCGAATAAGCCTGATATCGTGGTATGGGATCGGTCGCAGTCGAGGGTATTTCTAGTGGATGTCACTATCCCACATGACGAGGGTCTCGTGAAAGCCGACACCGAGAAGCGTCGGAAGTATCTCGATCTGGCTCACGAGATCACCGACATGTGGGGTGTGACCTCGACTGAAATTATCCCAATTGTTTTGTCCGCGAACGGGTTAATTCCAACCAGCCTCGCGACCAACTTGAGGCGATTGGATTTCTGTGGCGTGTCGGTTCCAGCACAAATGCAGAAAGCGGTGCTGCTTGATACGGCTCGGATCGTCCGTCGGTTCTTGAACCTGACTCCCTGACCCCGGCCGACTGTGCTCTTGTCGGGGAGTACCGCCTTTCCCATTAAAATTTTATATTTTCTTTTTCGGCCATGGGAGAGGCGAGAATCTAAAAAGATACCAAATAATAATAATAATCGTTTATTTTCCTAAGTAACTGTACATATGGTTCTTGACAATACATTTTCCCACGCACTAAGCTGAGCCTGTATCGCGTGGGTCAATTTTAGTAGAAATGTTTAACGTTAGATTTATACAGTTCCAAATTATTTTTATATGAAACAGGGAATAAAACGTTAAATAACAATAAAGGATAATAGATATTAGAATAACGTTAAAAATAATAAATCAGAATATCTAACTTACAGAAAAAAAATATTTGGATAGAAGCAACATTTGGATGTCCTAAGACGAGTATTTGTGTGTGTATGTGTGTGTGTGTGTTTGTGTGTGTGTAAAGAAATTAGCATTTCTTTCATTAATTTTTAATAAATACTTTTTGCAGTTAGAAGTCTATGACTTATGATGTCATTCGATATGGTGGATGACATTGACATGTTACGAAAAATAATAATAAACTATTTTATTTTCATGTTCATTTAATTTATTTTAAAAATGTTTTATTTTTTTTGTTTTGTATACACCCCTTTCATTAAAACTTTATGTCATTTCATCAAGGTCCATAATATAAAATTATAATGCATTCTTTTTGTTCATATTGATAATTTTGTAGTAATTATTTTGTTAGTAATATTTATTTTATTTTTCAACCGTGAATGATCAATGAGTGTATGTAAATCAGTTTCAAATTTTTTAACTTTTCAAAATGTGTTTTCTTTTCACTGGACGTTGGCAAAGTTACTGTGTTAAAACACGGTCAAAGGCCATTGAAGAAAAATTTAATTGAATAATTTATTTTAAAAATGTTTTATTTTAATTATATAAAAAGTAAATGGTGAAAGAATAAACTTTAAATGTCGTTTCTTTATTTACAGGTGATAATTCTGTATTTTATTATTTATGTTTTTTTTGTAATTTGATGCTTGTGACTAAACTAAAAAAAATAAATTCTTTATTTACAGAGCAACACATACGTTTATTATTTCATCTTATAAAACGACATTCTTGTTTAAAACTGAGCCATGGAGAAACTCCGGTTCCAATTTTCAATACTGCCTGAAAGAGATGAAAAATCGAATGTTTGCTGTATAACGACAATATCAACAAGTGACAACACCGTTTATAGAGTTCCAGAGGAGCTACAACCAGTGAGTAATCACAAAGAAATAATTAGAACTAGCGCATACAGCAAAATCAAGAATAGTCTGACAAAGAGGTACCAAACTAGAAGAGTTTGGATAACCTTGGATGATGAACTACGTAAAATCTATATGGATGATGACAACAATATACAGTTTGGAGAACAATATCTGGAAGAGTTGGGTCAACAACAAGTTTACACTGCTGTACAGGAAAAAGAAGCAGGTGTGTCAGAGAGTTTCTTGGAGAAAATAATGAATAATAGACCACAAAACCTGAAGCAAATAACAGACAGATTTGTAATTGAAACGTTTACTAGCAAGAACACAAATGCTGATCAGTGGATTGATATGTTTGAAAAAGAATGTGATCGTTTTGAGGTGTTGGCAGATGAGACAAAGATTGAAATACTGCGACTGTTCCTAGATAAATTTTGCAAAGACTGGTACAGCTCTATGCTTATTAAATTGACATTGAAATCAGAATGGGCAGTATGGAAGAAGAAATTTTGCGAAACTTTTGCAAGGAAGGGTTGGAATCCTGTGACACACGCACTGTCATATAGATACATAGAAGGGTCAATACTAGATTATGCTATAAGAAAAGAAAAACTTCTACTGGAAATGAGACGAAAGATTGATACAGGAACATTAGTTCTGATAGCAGCTGGTTTACCAGAGTTTATAATCAATAAGATTGACAGAGAATCATTGGATGAAACGATAGATTTGTTCAACGAAATCAATAAATACGAACATATGGTAAATAAAAAAGCGTTTATACCTAAGAAAAGATATGAATTCTCAAGCAGAACATATACAAATACATACAAAAAGGAAGAAAAAAAACCATGCAAGACCTGTGAAAATTTGAATAAAGGCACGCGATACCATCCTGAAGACACATGTTGGTTTAAAAAGGAAAAAGAAAACAGAGAAAAGAATAATATTAAACACGTTAACAACATGAAAATTGAAGCAGAATTAAATGAAACCGATCAAAAAAACTAGAAGTAACACCATTAATAAAAGTCAAACTAAAAATAAACGATACTTTAGAAATAGAAGGAATTTATGATTCAGGTTCAAATGTTTCGCTGATTAACTCTAATTTGTTGAAATTAAAAGAAGTCAGAAATGGCTACAATGAAGCTAATTTAATAACAATTAATGGTGTTAAAAAAACAAACGGTTTGACTAATTTAAAGATAAAGATACTTGAATTAGAAGAAAATGTGGATATTTATATAATTGATAATAAAAACTTCAAATACGATTTTTTAATAGGACTAGACTTAATAAAAAAATACAAGCTTATACAAACAGAGGATTTGAAAATAAGTCAGAAAATAGAAAAACAAAATATTGAAATTAAAAAAGAAAAAGATATATGTATAAATAATAATACAGATGAAAAGCACAAAGACGGAAAACAAATACAAGAATACTTAATTAATTTTAATGAACATTTAAAAGAAGAGGATATTGAAATGAAAACAGAACATTTAAATAAATATGAGAAAAAAGAAATAAATAAACTAATAAATAAATATGATACAGTTTTTGCAAGAAACAAGTATGACATCGGTACAGTCAAAGGCTATGAAGCAAGAATAGATCTGCTTGTGGACACGTACTGTAGCAAAAGACCGTACCGATGCACTATGGAAGATAAAAAAGAAATGGAGGAGCAAATAGGAAAACTTCTAGAAAATCAGCTTATAGAAGAGTCTTATAGTCCATTTGCCGCCCCAGTTACAATGGCATTTAGAAAAGAAGACAATAGAAAGTCTCGATTATGCATAGATTTCAGAAATTTAAATAAAATAGTAGTGCCACAAGCGCAACCATTTCCTTTGATCGATGACTTGATAGTGAAGACAAGAAATTGCACCATATTCACAACTGTTGACATAAATTCAGCTTTTTGGTCTATTCCGTTACGCATTGAAGATAGAAGAAAAACAGGATTTGTTACACAAGAAGGACACTACCAATGGACGGTCCTACCGTTTGGACTTAAAACTTCTCCAGCTATATTCCAAAGAGTTTTGAGCAATATACTAAGAAAGTACAAACTGACAGACTTTGCAGTTAATTTTATTGATGACATACTAATATTTTCAAAAAGTTTTGATGAGCATATAAAGCATTTAACACAATTGATGGAAGCAATAAAAACAGAAGGATTCAGACTGAAATTTACAAAGTGCAGTTTTGCATCAGATGAAGTCAAGTACCTTGGTCACATAATTCGAAACAACTGTGTATAAGACCTTTAAAGGATAATCTTATAGCAATAAAAGAGTTTCATACACCAAAAACTCAGAAAAATGTAAGACAATTTCTAGGAAAAATCAATTTTTATCATGAATACATACCAAAAAGTGCTATCATACTAGATCCATTACACAACTTACTCAGGAAAGATCAAAAATTCATATGGACTGATGAATGCCAGAGATCATTTGATTATGTAAAGAAGCTTCTGTGCTCACAACCGGTTTTAGAGATTTACGATAAAGACTTACCTATAAATATTTATACGGATGCATCTATAGAGGGAGTTGGAGCAATTTTAAAACAAACACAAGCAGATGGAAAAGAAAAAACGGTAGCATATTTTTCAAAAAAATTGAATACATGTCAAAAGAAGAAGAAAGCTATATATTTAGAATGTTTAGCCATAAAAGAAGCTGTTAAATACTGGCAATACTGGTTAATAGGTAAACAATTTACAGTATACTCAGACCACAAACCTCTTGAAAATATGAACATCAAATCAAGAACAGATGAAGAATTAGGAGATTTGACATATTACCTATCACAATTTGATTTCAATATAAAATATGCACCTGGAAAACAAAATGTAGAAGCAGATTGCTTAAGTAGGAATCCTGTGTTAGAGCCAGATGAAAACAAGGAAGAAATTTTGAAAGTTGTAAATTTAATAAATCTACAAGATATAATAAGAGATCAACAAGATAATAATGATATACAGCAAAATAAAAATAAACTAATTGAAAAACAAGGAATTTTCCACAAAATAGAGAAGAACAAGGAAAAAATTATACTATCAGAAGAAATGAGCATGAAATTAATAAAAAAAGTACATGAAAACTTATGCCACATAGGTATGGGGCAAATGCAAAAGACTATTGGATCCTTATATTCGGCAAAAAACTTAACAAATAACATAAGAAAAATATGCAGAAGGTGTGAAACGTGTATAAAGAATAAAACAAGAGGATTAAATAAATATGGATTTATGTCACATCTAGGTCCAGCCAAGAGACCATTTGAAATAGTATCTATAGAAACAATTGGAGGATTCGGAGGTTCTAGATCAACGAAGAGATATTTACATTTATTAGTAGATCACTTCACTAGATACGCATTTATCTTAACATCAAAAACGCAAAACGCTTCTGATTTTATAAGACTTATTTCGAAAATAACAGAAAAGGAAGATATTAAATTACTGCTAACAGACCAATATCCAGGTATAAATTCTAAGGAATTTAAAGAGAAGGGTTCACTACCTGATATGAGCCAACAACGACTTTTGTGATTTCATGTAAGAAATTCTTTACCGGTATTGTATTGTATAGACATGCTAACTTATTTGTAGAATGTCAAATAGTGGAAATAACAGATTTAATTTTATAAAAACAGGATTACTGCCAGTTTTTTTTAAATTTTTCCTCCAACCTTCTTTCGCTATCATTGAAAGTTTTGTCTTTGGAAACTTTTCTTAAAAATCATTTTATATAAAATATTGCCAACCCAAGAAATCATATGACCGGCACTGTCAAAAAGTAATCAGATCTCATGTAGAGCCAAGTTTCTAACTCTATAAGGCTTGCCTTCACCAACTCTACATACATACATATACTTACGGCTACAAATCCCTTAACGGGGTAGCCAGAGCTTTGGAATGAGAAATTCCTCAGCCACTTTTGGAAGTTGATTGGGGAAAAGATGGTAACAATAAAGGTTTTAGTGACGGGTCTCCAACCACATCGCCCAAAAACCACTTAAAAAGCCCCTATACCCTTAGTCGCCTCTTACGATCCCCATGGGTAGAAATGGGGTAGTGTTATTCTAAGCCGATACTACACGGCTATTTTTTTTTGTATATATTTATATTTGTCATTGTCTTTTGTTGATTACCAAATAAACATTATTTCTTTCTTTCGTTCTTTCAATTTCCTTCGCTAGTTGTAGTACTAGTCGAGTAGGGAGGGATTTGTGGATTTTTTAAGTTATTGAATGGTGACGTGGCTTTAGAAATTTGATTTTATAAATTTACCAAGTGTGACGCCGATTTCTGAATTGACTATTCAAGCTGAGAACGACTTAAGTATCGTTTTGTCTAATTCAGTTGTTAAGATTTCAATGCGATAGAACGATACTTAAGTTGTTCTCAGCTGGAATACTCAATTCCGAAATCGGGCGTTAGTCTGCTCGCCCGTTGAGGGTTTCGTAGTAACGTATATTTTTTGGATCTGTATAGCAAGCACGAGCGATATTTTATCGACACGATAACGGTTAGAATGAGATGGCAGTATACGATACTACGTAAGTGTGTAAGAGATGGCTGCTTTATCCCACGCGATAACTAGTTTAAACACGGCTCGTACTAGCCGGGCTGTAATCAAAACGCAAACTTACGAGTACCTTTGTGTTTAATTGTCTTTGTATGAATTGAAAGTAACATTTGCATTTTACAGAATGTGATATATCTCAAAAACCACTGAATATATTTAGTTACAACCATATTTTTTTTGTTTGTTTGTTTTAGCAACCGTGATAGCCCAGTGGGTAGAACACTCGGTTATCGTGCAAACGACTAGTGTTCGAATCCTGGGTCGGGCCTACACCAATTTGTCTTTTCTAAAGACATATGTGTGGTTAATTTATCATGGTTGTTAACGGTGAGGGAAAACATCGTGAGGAAACCCACATGGCTGAGTTGTACTTAGTCATGTGACAGTGTATTCGTACAAAACGGCGATAGGCCTGCCCCCTATCACGTGAGTACACTGTCCATGCAAAACGTGGGTACTCTGAACACCAGGTGACAAAGTCACGTGATGTTCAGAAGTATTAGTACCTCTGCCAACCCCTTCGGGGATATTCGGCGTGAACGTTTATGTTTTATGTTATGTTTTTATTGAGATCTACAACATATATTTTATTTACATTTTTCACTTGCTTTTATTTTGTTTTATTTATGAAGAGCCCACATTTTTAATTTTAGTTGATTAAATTTGGTTCCATTTGAAAGCGGTTCACAGTTTACATTCACCTATTTTCAACCACGTACACGTAGTCTTACAAGTGTTGGAAATGAATAGCTGTGTCATGGCTGTGGCACACGGACTATTACAATACTCGTACAGATCGTATTTGCCTTTGGATTTGAAACTCACTTAGTTCACAATATTATGCTATGTGAGCTAGTTGCTACGGTAAGGATTTATTGATTTTCGATTATTAACGTGAGAAGATATGTTTTTAGCTAATTGTGTTATAGCGTGATAGCTCAATGGGTAGAACACCGGTTAACGTGCAAGCGACTAGTGTTCAAATCCCCGGTCGGGCCTACACCAATTTGTCTTTTCTAAAGACACATGTGTGGTTAATTTATCATGGTTGTTAACGGTGAGGGAAAACATTGTGAGGAAACCCACATGACTGAGTTGTACTTAGTCTTGTGACAGTGTATTCGTACAAAACGGCAATAGGCCTGCCCCCTATCACGTGAGTACACTGTCCATGCAAAACGCGGGTACTCTGAACACCAGGTGAGAAAGTCACGTGATGTTCAGAAGTATTAGTACCTCTGCCGACCCTTTCGGGGATGTTCGGCGTGAACGTTTATGTTATTTTATGTTATGTGTTAGAAAGGATAGTAAGTGATTACAGCTCACTTTTCTTAACTTATTATTAGTAAAAGACTCTTGTACTAAAGTGGAAACGTGCCTTTCTGTCGACGTATAATGAATCTATGATTCACAATCTATAAACTGAGTCAACATCTCTATAAACTGAGTCAACATCTCTAGAACTGAGCTGACTGTCTCCGCATTTCACAATCCTGATACCTCATTAAGATAATTACTCGCAGGGAAGGTCTGACAGCTAGATCGACCGATAACACAGCGCTGAATTACTAAACTGGATTTACACCCACGTGTCATTTAACGGCTTCACATGGATGAGTTGGTCACGTGTTTTATCGCAAATAGAGGAAAAGTAACTCTGTTAAACACTAATTAACCAACGAAAACTGAACGTACATACATACATATACTCACGGCTATAAATCCCTAGAAGGGGTAGCCAGAGCTAAGGAATTACAAATTCCTCAGCCACTTTTGGAAATTGAGTGGGAAAAGATGGTTAAATAAAGGTGTTAGTGAAGGGTCTCCAACCGCATCGCCCAAAAATCCCTTAAAAGCCCCAATATCGTTAGTCGCCTCTTACGTACACCTACCGGAAGAAATGGGGTAGTGCTATTCTATGCCGACACTACACAGCAAACTGAAGGAGGTAACAAAACATTTTTTTTATTGTTGGCTCAAAAAAGCGGGCGTCCAAATATGAAGAATAAAAGGGCATGTGATACTGGTGAATGACACCGGCCAGAAAAAATGTCTTCAGCCACTTTTAGAACTTGAGCAGGGAAAAGTTTGTAAAGTAAAGCTTGTCGGGAATGGGTCCCCAACCGCATCGCTCAAACATTACTTCAAACACATGTTTTTAACATACATACATATACTCACGGCTATAAATCCTTAGAAGGGGTAGCCAGAGCTAAGGAATTCTAAATTCCTCAGCCACGTTTGGAAAGTTGCGTGGGGAAAAGATGGTAAAATAAAGGTTGTTGGTGATGGGTCTCCAACCGCATCGCCCAAAAATCCCTTAAAAGCCCCAATACCGTTAGTCGCCTCTTACGTACACCCACCGGAAGAAATGGGGTAGTGCTATTCTAAGTCGACACTACACAGCAGAGCATTTTTTTAAATATATATATATTTAATCACGCCATTAGTTCTTATTGGGAATGGATAGGAAGGGACGACCACTTGCCATAAACGCGCTTCGTTTACAAACATAAATATTTTAATGATTCCGTTTGTGTAGGTATGTAAGTGTAACACAGTTTATATAAACTATTATTATCTGCACTGCTATCGAACTTGATCTTATGTAAAATGTTACTTCTATCCTTTTTGTTTTAATTTTTTAAACTTTGAATACCCGTCTTTTTATTGGCTGCGTGTGTTCCTTCAATATTTAATTACATACATAATTACATAGAAGGGGTAGCCAGAGCTAAGGAATTAGAAATTCCTCAGCCACTTTTGGAAATGATAGTGGGGAAAAGATGGTGGTAAAAATAAAGGTTGTTGGTGATGGGTCTCCAACCGCATCGCCCAAAAATCCCTTAAAAGCCCCAATACCGTTAGTCGCCTCTTACGTACACAATAAACAATATTAATTTATTAATTTTATATAGTTAGTATTATTCACAGAAGTTCTAATTAAATTTCAGCGCCTGAGTATAAAATCGAGATGAAGAGAGAACTATAGTGTGAAGAATATTATTATATTGCCATGTAATATAGTATATATCAAAAATGACTCCTTTCTTAAAAAGTGAATTCTCGTACATTTGCGATACATTTATATAAATATATTAAAGTTATTTGCAGCCGACGAGACTTCGTTCACTTGCAGCGCCTTGTCACATTTTCTGATGTGGAATGATTGCGCATTTTAATATGATTAAATATGTTTCGTTTGCATATCACGAATATGCATTTCTTCAAAAACGTATGTATTTAGAAAGTTTTTCTGAGTTTACACATTATACTTAACTTATGAGGGCGTTAAATTCCTAGAAACGCAGTCACTTATGTCTTTCGATTTCTACTCTGATAGGCAAGGGCTTTTATTGGGTATAACTACTGCACAAACAACACAAAATTTCAAAAATGCATACATACATATACTCATGGCTATAAATCCCTAGATGGGGTAGCCAAAGCTAAGAAATTAGAAATTTTTCAGCCAGTTTTGGAAAGTTGAGAGGGGAAAAGATGGTTAAAATAAAGGTTGCTGGTGATGAAACAAAAATCCCTTAATTGCCCCCATACCGTTAGATGCCTCTTACGTACACCCACCGGAAGAAATGAGGTAGTGCTATTCTAAGCCTACACAGCTACATACATAAAATACATACATATAATAATGTATTTGCTTTGTTAACAATATCAAAAGTCGTTCAATCAAAAACAAAAGCACTCCAATCTGTCACTTAAATTTGTAACATACATACATACATATATATACTCACGGCCATAAATCCCTTAGTTAGGGGTAGCCAGAGCTAGGGAATCAGAAATTCCTCAGCCACTTTTGGAAGTTGCGTGGGGAAAAGATGGTGAAATGAAGGTTTTTGGTGATGGGTCTCCAACCGCATCGCCCAAAAATCCCTTAAAAGCCCCAATACCGTTAGTCGCCTTTTACGTACACCCACCGGAAGAAATGAGGTAGTGCTATTCTAAGCCGGCACTACACAGCAACTAAGCCGACACTACACAGCAACTAAGCCGGCACTACACAGCAACTAAGCCGGCACTACACAGCAACTAAGCCGGCACTACACAGCAACAAAGCCGGCACTACACAGCAACTAAGCCGGCACTACACAGCAAACATTTGTAACAATTAAGTAACAAACAACCAGGAAAAAATCAATCCACACTTGTACTAATCAAAGACTGGAGTAGGAAATCAATATCATAACCTTTACTTTTAAGTGAACATTTAATTTATATTACATAGGTAATCTATTCAAGTACAAAGGTGGGCAGTTACTCTAAACAGCATGCTTCAAGATCACATATATATACTGAAAACTCATTCAGCTGTCGTTATGAACTATAATTCAAATACTGTTTAGCTCAATACTGATTAATTATTTAATAAACTTTATATCAAGTGGCTAACTTAAGCCAGTGCGTACACTTACGCCCGATTTCTGAATTGAGTATTCAAGCTGAGAACGACTTAAATATCGTTTTGTGTCATTCAGTTGTTAAGAGTTCAATGCGACAGAACGATACTTAAGTTGTTCTCAGCTGGAATACTCAATTCAGAAATCGGGCGATAGACAATCTATTCAATCTTGTTCCAAACTTAGTTAAATTTATAGTATTTTACTAGAAAACTCCTAAGCGTTTTGACATACTCCGGATACAATGCCGCAAATTCCTGCATTTTTGGTTGCACTTATATTTTTAGGTCCATTCAATGTTACATACATACATATACTCACGGCTATAAATCCCTAAAAGGGGTAGCCAGAGCTGAAGAATTGAAAATGCCTCAGCCACTTTTGGAAGTTGAGAGGGGAAAACATGGTAAAATAAAGGTGTTTGGTGATGGGTCTCCAACCGCATCACCCAAAAATCCCTTAAAAAGCCCCATTACCCTTAGTCGCCTCTTACGTACACCCACCGGAAGAAATGGGGTACTGCTATTCTAAGCCGACACTACATAGCAGTGAAGTGAAGTGAATAAATGTTCTGTACAAAAATTCAATAGCAACTACCATCCATCAATCAGCTGTACGGCCAGCATGAGACTTCGACGGACGCGGATGAAATAATGATGTATAGTGATGTGCCGTTGGGAAAATACTCGTTCCCAGTAGTTTCCCATTTAGTAACTTACCAGTAAGTTTCCAATATTACCAGTAACATTCCCAAACACTGGGAATATTCAAATGTTGTTGGTTGCAATTTTGTTTTGCAGTATTTTTTGTACTAGGCTTAACAATATTGATCAAAACAAGACACAGTATTAAAATAAACAATTTAAAGTACAGAAAATGTTTGTAGGTACGTACAAATATAAATAATATTTGCATATATATTAATATGTTGAAACAAATTTAAATTTCGCTTTTTACTGACTAATTGACATCATAAAATATGCCTCAGGTACAATTTATGTTTTTTTGGTTGATTCTTGTGTATAAAAGAGCACTCTGTCCTATCGTTCTATCTCTGTTGCTCTTACAAGCGGTGGTTGCCTGCGTGCGCGCCTCGTAAAACCGTTAGTTTCCCTTGAGATACCGTGGGCGAACAACGTGTAAAAATGAAAACGAAAAATAAAGTGTACGACTATTTTATATCAAAAACTACTGTCAATGATAAAACCACTTTCACGTGTTCATTTTGTAAAACTGTTTATTATTTCAAAAATGCAACGAAATTTGTGACACATTTAAAGAAATGTACTTTGTGCCCCAGTGACGTCAAAGACTTATTTAAAAAAAATAATGATAAAACCGAGGCGCAGCCATCGGAACCACGACCGGGAACATCAACATCTTTAGTGGCTTTATCGAGTAGAATTTCAAACGAATTTGATGTGGTAAGTCTCTCTTTATAATATTTGCAAACATCGCTTGACTAAGTAAACGGTTATTGTAACATTTCATTTAATGATGTGCAATTGTGCACATTGAATATTCCATTACTTTTTTATTTAATATTAGATACGCAAATTAAGTGCATAAAAATAGCTCAAACTTAACTCTAAAGTCAAACTGGTTGCCGCCACTGTCCAACGCTGTCCGCCATTTTGAATAACGGAAGCGTCTTTTAAAATAATCACCAGCGCACTCTATATTATGAAGGAATCAATCCAACGCAGTCCACACTGAATGCACACAATTTGGTTGTATTTTAATTGTCTCTGGCTAAAAACAGTTTTAATTTTAATAATGTATTGATTAACTTATTGCAAATAATCTGCAATTTAAACATATTACTACAATGAGGAGTTATTTAAAAAAAAACAACTGTCAAATATTTGTATGAAAAAAGTCGAAAGGTACCATTTGAAATTTAGCAGACTAGGCTTTGACAGATTTTTTTTTTTTTTTTTATTTATTTAAAGACTCACAGACAGAGGACTTGCAACAAAAGTAACAATAGTAAATCCTGCACGTTGCAGTCTCTATAAAAAGTGAGTACAGCTTGCATACAAAATTATTATAAAGCTATAAATATGATTTTAACAACAAAAAAAATATATGTATATATAAGACAAACATAAAATAACAGTAAAATAAAATAAGATTAGTAACAATTTCAAAAATTACTGTCCATGTTAAAAGACTTAACAAAACTAATAGGGGCATGAAAAATATCGAAGCTTTCTTGGTGACGGTTGTAGGTGTTCTGAATACGCGTCATAGGAGCCTGCGTACCTATGTTCGTACGGAAAGGTAAGGAATTAAATGACTTGCGATTCGACAATCTTGAAGCCTGGCGTGGTACGCGCAAAAAGATTCTACCTAACAACGTTTCCGAGTCGATCTTACCATTAACAAGCTTAGAAAGAAAAATAAGATCGTTTCTAGTTCTCCGATTTTTGAGTGTTTCAAGGCGGTAGTGTTCAAGTCGAGCAGCGTACGAAACCAAAGACTTACTCTTACAGTCGGCATAGGCGAGGTGGTAGCAGAAACGTTTCTGAACACGCTCGATGCGGTTCTCATGCACCGCGTACCTAGGGTTCCAGACTGTGCTACAGTATTCCAGTGCACTACGCACGTAAGCATTATACAGAATAATCAGCACGTGTGGGGAGCGGAAGACCTTCGCCTTCCGAATCACAAAACCCAGCGATTTCCTGCCTTTCTTTACTACAGTATCAATATGGTGACGGAAACTGACGGCGCTATCGAAGTGAACACCTAGGTCTTTAATTACGTGTACCTGCTCCAGCTCAACGCCATTTATTTTATATAAGGGACATGACGGTGTGTGCTTTCTAGTGAAATTTATCGAGAAGCACTTAGAGGTATTAACAGACATACCATTCATGTCACACCACGAGGAAATTCTGTTAAGGTCTTCCTGAAGTAGTTTGCCATCGACATCACTCACTATCTCTTTATACATCTTAAGATCGTCTGCGTAAAGGAGAACCTTAGAATTCTTCACCGATTCCTGCAAGTCATTCACAAATATGACGAAGAATAGCGGCCCGAGATGGGAACCCTGGGGAACACCGGATGAAATCGTAAGCTTGTCCGACTTGTGACCACTGCATACTACCATTTGGCTACGGTTTCTTAAGTAGCTTTCGCACCACCGCAAAAGTGAACCATGGATACCCATGTGGGAAAGCTTTTTTACGAGGAGTCCGTGGTCAACAACATCAAAAGCCTTTGCGAAGTCTGTGTATACGGCGTGTACCTCTTTGTTAGCGTCAAGAGACAACATTAAATCGTCTGAGAAAACAGTAAGGTTGGTACTTGTTGACCTCTTTGTCAAGAAACCGTGTTGTTCATGAGACAGTAGATTTTTTACCTGCCAATATAACCGTTTTTGAACCAGTGATTCGAAGAGTTTCCCAAATGTAGACAGAATAGATATAGGGCGGTATTTTTCCACATCGCCTAAGTCATTTGTTTTCGGTATAGGCACAATTCGGGCTAACTTCCAATTGCAAGGAAATTGGCCAAGTTGCAAGGATTTGTTAAATATTATAGCCAGGGGAATCGCTAAGCTTTTGGCACATCTTTTCGCGAAAAGAGGCGGAATATCATCAGGGCCTGCTCCCTTAAGTTGGTCCAATCTGGCAAGGGCCGTTTGAATGTCATTGTCACTAAAAGTAATTGCAGATATAATATTGGTGGTCGAGAGTTCACTCTGAGGCAAATAAGTAGGGTTGGTAGGCACTTCTATTGAAGGCCTGTAAACACTGTTAAAAAACTTTGCAAACAAATTACAGATACTCTCCCCATCATAAGCTTTGTCTGGACCGTACCTGATACCTAACGGGATGCTAGAAGAATTCCGACGCGTGTTCTTCACAAATGTCCAAAAGGCCTTTGGGTTCTTCTTTATGTTTTCTGCCATCCTTGCTTTATAACTGTTGTAGCAAGAGATCGTCAGTTTTGAACAGCGTTCGCGTAATATATCGAAAGTAACTTTGTCTCTAGGGTTATTAAATCTTTTGTATTTTTGGTGGCACCTTTTCTTTTCTTTCAAAAGTTTTATTAGCGGCCTTGAGTACCAGACTGGAAAACGCGAAGGCTGGCGTGTTTGGATTGGGGTATGTTTGCTAATTATTATTTTCAGCTTTTCATAAAAAGAGTCTACAATGGAGTCTATATTATTCATACCATCAAATAAGGACCGCCACCCTATATCACATATATCTCCATTTATGAGGTCATAATTTGCTTTGTAAAAGTTTAGCGAAGTCGATTTACTTTAAACGAGAGTTTTCACATTCTTGAGCTTCAGAGAAAACTCTAGGGCTGGGTGGTACACATCCTCTTTGGTAAGCGGATTAAGAGAGTGGTGAGGGCTTGTCTCTAAGATATCTACATTATCTTGGAACATTACTAGATCGAGCGTTCTGTCAAGACTATTGGTTGTTCCGTTACATTGGAGTAAGTTATTATACATGATACAGTCAAGTAATTCAGAATGAGTGTTGAGAACTGGAGTACTGGGATTGTATACATTTTTTGTGCTCGATTGAAGCCAATGTATCTGGGACAAATTAAAATCACCAACAATAATATTGTGATTGTTATTTTTGCTTTGTTCTGTAAGTATTTTGTCTATATTTGAGCAAAGTGCTCTCACATAAGCCGGTTCCAAGGGCGGCGGCAGATACACAACACATATGTTTATTACAGACGTACTATTGCGTTTAGAAATTGTTATAGTTAGCCAAAGCAATTCGCAGTCACATTCCCACTCCACGCGTCGACGTGACTGAAACTTTTTGTTCAAAGCAATCAATACTCCACCACCTCCAACTTTAGAATTAATACTATTAGCAACTCTATCGCGTCTAAAGACGTTGTACCTGTCATCTAGAAATTCGTAGTCAAACACCGAGTCGTTTAGCCATGTTTCCGTGAGAATTATAGCGTCAAATTCAGAAGCCATTGCACTACATTTAAAGCTATCTAATTTTGTTTTCATGCCCCTGACGTTTTGATAATACATAGATAATGAAAAGTTCTGATTATGAGCCATTGAAAAAAGGAATTAGCGTATAATGCGCATGCAAAAGCTTAAGATAAAAACAAACAAAATTAAGAAGTAGCATCTTTTTCAGAATCCTTGCCCAGCTGCCCAAGTACTTCAATATCCTTGACCCAGATCACGCGCGACTTCTCATTCTTTCTAAGTAGGATGCGGCCGTTGCGGATCCACAAAAAATCGAAGCCATGTGATTTTTTGAATTTTCTGGCTACAGCTTGAAGAGCACGATTTGCTGGTGAAAGATGTTCATTCACAAAAACTGGCGTCTTATCTCCGGCTATACCCAGGTGCGAGCTGTTCAACTTCTCAGTCGGGTTTTTCCGGTTGAAGGTTTGGCAAGCAGCTATTACCTTGTCACGGATTAGAGGCGAAGATAGCTTAATTATTACTGCGCGAGGTCGCGGCGACTTCTGGTCCACTTTGGCAACTCGTACGCAAGATACGATTTGCGACTCTTGCAAGGGACATGATACGACCTTACAAAGTTGCGAGAACACGTTCGAAAGGTTTTCCGATGAATGCTCTGGCAAGCACTGAATTTCTAGGTTGCATTCCCGGGCCTGCTGCTCCATTTGCTGCACCTTTTGATTAAGCAGGTGGAGGTCTTCCCTAATTTTATTGTTCTCTGTTCGGAGAAGTTTAGTTTCGCCACGCAATGATGTAACTTCTTTGGTCAGGTCATCAAATTTATTCGACAGAAACTCCACGGTTTTAAGCAACTCTGGGATCATTTCCGTATTTTTCTGTATTGCTGAGATCTCTGACATGGGGCCCTTAAGCGAAGATTCAATCGTCGCCTCTAGTTTTTTTAGGAGGGAGGCCTCAAACGAGTTAGAAAATTCACCTATCTCAGCTTTGCTCGGCGAGCACTCGGAGCGATGAGGCTCGTTTTCCGAGGATCCAACAGGAACGTCGTTGCTAACCCTGGGTTTATGTGGCTTGCATTCCGGGCATTTCCATAATGACTTCGCTTTCACAGAGAGCTTTCCGAAATTTTCTTTGCTCATGTTCACACATATATAATGGTAGAAAAGAGTACAAGAGTGACATACCAGTTTCTCTGTCACACTAATAACCTTCTGACAGGCGTTGCAGGAACTCATAGTGATAGTTTCTTCCGGTAACCCACTCGCGCTTCTAGGACTACGAATCCCGTAGCAGGTCGGTCGTAGCCTCTACTGCGTAGCAGATTCACTGACGTCACCTTGCGTAGTCCTTACTTGGAGGTAGGTGTACCGAGATTTCGTCACGTCGTAGTCAAGCAGATTTGGCCTGACGGTTACTTGCTTGACTTTACACCCGACGACCCGCGGTTCAAATCTCAAGACTGCCGTTGATTTTTTACATACATACATACTCACGCCATTAGTTCCCATTGGGGTAGGCAGAGACTATTGATCGCCACTTCGCACGATCCTGACAAACCTCTCTAGCTTCGTTTACATCCATCAATCTTTTCATACATGCTCTTTTATTCTTCATACTTCGGACGCCAGCCTTTTTGATTTTTTCTTCTTTAATATCACAGACGGAACACTTTAACAGCCGTTTGTCTCACTCTAGCCCCGCCCACTGGGTGGAGTCAGTCCATTAAAACACTGTAGGTGCGACAGAGAATTGGAATTCACTACAAGCAACCAATCACGAATTTTCACGTTTGAATTTATAGCAACTAATATCGACACGTCTGCTCACAGCGATGAGCGGCGATGAATTTTGAACAGATTGATTTTTTAAATAACTCCTCATAACGGAATAATGTATAACGTAGCTGCATAGTATCTTACTTTATGATAAATTTGTCTAATTATAGCCTTTAACCCTTATGTAGTACAAGAATTACCTACATACCTAGACATTTTAGTATTTGTCGTTGAAATTTTAGTTTGATCTTTTTTCTCTTTTAGATGGATGTACATCGGGCCATCGCAAAAGCTATCTACGTAAGCGGTGCTCCACTGTGTCTGTTGGAGCATCCACTTTGGAAAGAGGCACTATATATGCTACAACCTACTTACAGTCCTCCATCACGTAAAGTTTTGGCTACGTCTTTGTTGGACAAGGAATACACTGAAATAAAAGATAATGTAACGGACAAACTGAAACAAGCAAGTGTGTTACATTTGGCAATTGACGGGTGGTCGAATCTGAGAAATGAATCAATTTTGAACGTTATCTTATAAGCACCAAAGCCATATTTTTATAAATTTATCGAGACTAAAAATATTAAACATACAGCTGAATACCTAACTGACGAGATTTCTAAAATTTTGGAAGAATTTGGAACAGCAAAGTTTCTGGCAATCATATCAGATAATGCATCCAACATGGTGAAATGTGGCAGATTATTAAAAGCAAAATATGAAAAGACAATGTGGATCGGATGTTTGGCACACTCTTTACATTTATTGATTGGAGATATGTTAAAGATACCAAAGATAAGAAACTTATTTGCACACATTGTAGATATAATAAAGTGTATTACCCAATCACATATTGTAAATGCGGTATATCGAAAGATTGCAGAAGACAAATGCATAAATATTTCTCTTCAGTTACCCGTCAAGACTAGGTGGGGAAGTTATATGCAATGTCTTAAAAGCTTCTTGAAATCAAAAGTTATATTGCAAATTTTAGTAATCCATGAAGATATACAACGTCTATCAAAATATAAAGTAAAACTTTTGGATGAAACCGTATGGTACGAATTAGAAAAACTTGAAAAAATAATAAAACCTATTGTTGATTGGATTACCAAACTAGAAGGTGATTATTGTGTTATTCATAAAGTACACAAGGCAGTAAGCGAAATTGAAGCACTACTTCATAACTCAGATTCAGAGGCCTTTTTGGGTGACGACAAAGAAAGCTTGACGACGAAATTCAAAAATAGAAAAGCGAATGCCCTTAAACCGATACATTTTGTGTGTTTTTAAAAGATGAGGAAAACATCGCAGGAATGGAAGTAATTATGAATATAGATGAGTCATATTCTAGTACGATTGTGGAAGAACTGTCCAATTATAAATGTCGTCGAAGCATATGGGAAAAAGAATTTGTGTGGAAGATGGCTAAAACAGTTGAACCCATGTTATGGTGGCAGTCACTGTTCCCGAAATCATCTTTGGCACAAGCAGCTTAGCGTAGATTTTATCAGTTCCGGCTACTTCAGCATCAGTAGAAAGATCATTTTCTACTTTCTCGAATGTGCATACAAAAAAGAGAAACAGATTAACAACAAACCGAGCGGGATAAATTTGTTTTGTATCCCACAATTGGAAATTAATGAATGGGCCGACGATAGCAAATAAATCTGTCGATAGTGCTGATACAGTGTCGTCAGCAGAATCAGTTTCAGAAGAAGACGAGTTTTCAGATGTTTTATCAAATAACTCATTAATCAATAACGAATTGTCAAATAATGCTGTGATTGACGTAGATTCATTCAACTCAGAACCCGAAATTGAAATTTCGGAGGTTGAAGATAAAGAAATGGACCAAAACCCTTTAAATAACGACGAATCTGACTGATTTGGAAGATATATTTCCCACTTGATTTATCCTCTAATTATCTGGGATTATGACTGAATTATTGTGATTTAAAATAGTTAATTACTCCAATAGTTACGTGCTAAAGAATTATTATTGTTATATTTATATAACAGGTTGATTGTTGAATAAATAATATGTATTTTTCGACTTTTTATTTTTACTCAGTAATTAACATAACATACTGACTGGGAAAATACCCGGTAACTTACTGGGAATATTCCGGGGGCACACAGGGGAACATTGGGAATATACTGTTTAGAATAAGAATATTAATATAATTTGATTAAAATGTGACGTAAAACCTCACGGTCGAAAAGTTATTACAATTAAAGTCATGATAAAACAGTTTATTCTTCAATGTTCCCCTATATTACCACTTATTGGGAATGTTACTGGGAACGCTACCGGGAAAATACTCGCTATGAGTAAGATACCGGGAACGGCACATTACTAGATGTAACATCGGTCGGAACAGATTAAAAATTAATCTGAAACATACAATATGCATACACGAGCATACTAACATAACATAACATAAACGTTCACGCCGTTTATCCCCGAAGGGGTTGGCAGAGGTACCAATACTTCTGAACTCACATGGCAAGCGCCATCTAGTGTCCAGAGAAGGTACCCACGTTTTGCTTAGACAGTGTACTCACGTGATAGGGAGCAGTATCGCCGTTTTGTACGAATACACTGTCACGCGCATACTATAGGTTTTAATCTCAAAAAGTTTCGGAGTCCACAATTCAATTTTTTTACTCTACACAAGTTTTTTATTAACTGTGTATTATTTAACTAGCATACCGGCTCAGTCTCAAACAAGTCTCAAAAGTTTATTTAATTCTATTCATTACTTATAACAAAACAACCATACAATTATTTTCTCTTTAGTCAACTAAGACTCAAACGTTTAAGTACCACCATGACGAGAAAGTGTCAAAGAGTAAAAAGTATTAAATAAATCAATAAGACGAAAATACTTCTACTACAAGCCGAAATTCCGAAAGCCGAGCTTCAGAAATTCGCAAAGTTTCTTGGTAAAAAGCAGGTTGTAATGTAATAACACGCGATTAAAATTAAATAAAATAAAAAACAAAATTGTAATGTAATGATAGCTAGGATCTATAATCTATCTATCTTCTATCTATACTATAATAAGACTGTAACGAGGTCAAAAATGTACATTGAAGAAAAAAGAAACCGGTGGAATATGTTTTATTTTCGCTACTGAAGCCACATTTGCTATTTTTGAAAAAAATGTCTGTCTGTCTGTATGTCCGTTCATCACGTTAATTCTACCTGACCGATCTTGATCAAATTTGGCATGAATGTAGGTTATACACCTGGGCAACATATAGGATATAATTTATCCCGGATTTCGCAAGGGTTCCCACAGGAGCATAAAAAAACGTAACTTTTATATGGTTCCCCATATTTACACGATTAATTTTTTCATCGACCGACTTTATCGGACTCTTCATTAATTGTCTTTCATCCATTTTCATCAAAATAATTGTCCATTTAATTGTTGATGTTAGATTGATCATTTTTGTATGAACGTTGGACCAAGTGCTGCCCAACATTGAATGATGGTACATAATGTTTCTTAGACTAATATCAGACTGTAACCCGAAGCGCTTTAGAATCTATCCGAGGAGTACTGAGAAAAAAATATTTTTCATAGGATTTACATTGCCGAAAAATCATAACCAACAGCTGTATTTTTTAAATAAAACACTGTATATTGTGAACAATGGATTACTAATTACTATTAAAACACTTGTTAAGCATAGTTCTTTAATAAATCAATCATTTATTCGTTACATGATCATGATGTAATCATTAATGATACCTAATCAATCATCCTCATCGTCATCTATGATTATTGAATCTTAAAATAAAGCAGACCGCCTCAAAACGTCTTCGTGCCTAGCTCACCCCAAAAACCAAACTAGGCAAACAACGTGAGCACAACTGCCGATCGTTCGCCGCCCAGTAAAACTCGAACAGCAATAATGATTAATTAAACGGAGCCCATGATTGTTCTCGTCAAGTAAAAAATTAAAAGCCGGGTGGATAAGTGATGCAGATACGATAGTCCAAAAGTAATGCCGGGTAGTAAGAAAATAAGGAGATAAGTGCACAGTACGATTCACGTCAAAGAGTGGTGATAGACTGCGATACAAACAAAAGGGCGCGTGCGCAATCAGGTACAGAGTACTAACAGGTTTACACACACATCTGAATCATTTCTTTAGTTTTTTTAACTATTTTAACTAATATTCTCATAGATATATAATGTTTTACTTACGCATAAATTAACATTCTGTTAAGGCCTCAGAATGCATAGTTTGTAAATAATAGTAAATATCTCAATGTTAATTCAGTAACGCCATCTGTTGACCGATGATTGCAATCTCTCACACATCACCAACAGTCAGTGTATGGGACAGCACCGGGTCGCCAAACTGCTTTCCATACTTACTAAAGATATTCTCATATTTGAACATATAAAACTTGGTACAAAATGGTTTGTTTCATGATTCGTATGAACAATTAAAAAGGTTTTTCGGAACTCATCCCCTAAGGGATTGAAATATAGTATACAGAATTTTGATCTATAAATATACTGTATTAGAAATTTGAAACTTGATCTGATTGACTGGTATAACCACTACAAAAAGGAATTTATAAAATTCATCCATCAATCAATCATGACTATATAATGTAAAGCGGATGCAAAAAAATGTAGTCCACGCGGACGAAGTCGCGGGCAAAAAGCTAGTAAGATATAAATGTGATGGACCGATTATAATAATGCAACATCTTCATTGTACCACATTTATGCAAATGAAAATGATTTTGATTCTTGACTTGATTTTAAAATATCCGAAAGTCAAAAGATGTTTTAATTATATTGTGCAATCTTGAAAGTCTTAGAAAATACTAAGTAGTTTTGCAGACCCTACGCCACAGAAGTGCGAGCACCGTACGAGCACCAGCGGTGACAGACAAATTACACAGAGCGATTGAAGCTGCGTGAATTTTTATTTGATTCCACTCGGATTGGGAATCTACCAAAACGGTTGTACAGTCCATTTCATTTCGATTTCAGATTCACTGGCCGGCAATAGTCAGCGAGAATTTAATATAGTAGAATAAATATTTGTTTGTTTTAATATTTCAGTCAAACTACCTAGTGGCGATCTATATAGACTATATATGCCTACTCCAACGAGAACAATGGGCGTGAGTCATAGAAATATGCGTGAGTATAAGTAATTAAGTACCTTTCAAAGTTTCGATCCGAATGTTAAAGTGACCATCATCAAAATAAAATCTAATATATTCGCCCAGAAGTCATATTTGTATGAGCACACTCTCACAAATTAATTTTGTTAGATAGCTAGATAGAATAGCTTAGTTAAGAAAGCACCTGATGACCCAAAAATTATGAATTTTTCTTGCTTGCTTTTGCATACAGCATAGTAGCCGAAACCAAAAGTACATATATACTCACGGCTATAAATCCCTAGAAGGGGTAGCCAGAGCTAAGGAATTCGAAATTTCTCAGGCACTTTAGGGATGTTGAGTGAGGAAAAGATGTAAAATAAAGGTGGGTCTCCAACCGCATCACCCAAAAATCCCTTAACAGCCCCAATACCGTTAGTCACCTTTGACGTACACCCACCGGAAGAAATAGGGTACTGCTATTCTAAGCCGATACTACACAGCAGCAGCTTCCGGCTACTATCACGGACCGTTTACTTCACAAGAACATGAGGGGGGTGTAATAATCCTTACCAGCTAATTATTTCTAAGAAAAACGTTGGAAATCTCATATCTTTACGACAAGGCCTTATGCGTGTTGGGTCAATAAACGATTTGAAGTTTGAAGTTAGAAGTTAATCAATGAGAGGTTTTCTTTTTGGGAAATAAAAAACAACATAGTTTCCTAGAGCTCTGTAGATGGTGTTGATGTACAGATCCACAATCTTTTCTTGGCCGGCGGCGACTACCTACCTACCTAGTCGCCGCCGGCCAAGAAAAGATTGTGGATCTGTAACTACGTTACTTACTTCAATTTTTTCTTCGTGGCCTCAATCGTGTTGCCACAATAATTTCGCCAATGTCAACTTTAAAGACATTTCTTTTTGGCGAGTATAAACAACAAAAAGAATGTTTAATATAAATGCCGTCTTTGTTTATTTAATTTTAAGCTATCTTGGCTTAAACTGATATTTATTCAGACTTTCAAATCAGAACGTTTTTATGTACGTTCCGTTTTACGATATCATTACATCCAAGTGTGAAAAACGATGTGACGTTCTGTTCCTACCAGTAACATAGCAAGTCTGGCGCCATCTATCCTGAGAACAGGGAAGAAGAAAAAAAGAAAAAAAGGAAAACCTCTCATTCCAAAATGTCTGTGAGTAATTTGTTTATGATGGATAAAAGCTTTCGGTAAATCTATAGGTTATCCTTTCAAAAAGTTAATTGAGTATGAAATATAACGAGCCTGTTAATTGGCTGCTTTTTGATGTTGAAATATCATTAAAAGTATATCCGTAGTGCTTCGCTAATGTGAAGCGCACGAGATACAATTTAATTGGCAAGAGTGCGACGCATATGAACAGGAGGAAAAGAGCGAACTAACTTTTTAACGGTTCCTTAGTTTATATTCCGCTGGAGCTCAGCAGTAGTTGGCCTTGAAGTTTGTAGTGGATATTTTGAGATGAACGATTAGTTTATGACATCTTATAAAAATCTTTAAAGCCACATTAACTGCTAGAATAAAACATGTGCGCGGTGTAAATTTTCATAAAACTTGGTAACTAGTTGGTTGAAAGAACTTGCGTTTGAAACAAGATGTGTATATGAGATGATAGTATTGAGCTCATACATTTTCACTCTATTCATACATATATAACATAACATAAACGTTCACGCCGAATATCCCCGAAGAGGTTGGCAGAGGTACTAATACTTCTAAACATCACGTGACTTTGTCACCTGGTGTTCAGAGTACCCACGTTTTGTATGGACAGTGTACTCACGTGATAGGGGGCAGGCCTATCGCCGTTTTGTACGAATACACTGTCACATGACTAAGTACAACTCAGTTTCTCATGTTTTCCCTCACCGTTAACAACCATGATAAATTAACCACACATATGTCTTTAGAAAAGACAAATTGGTGTAGGCCCGACCCGGGACTTGAACACTAGTCGCTTACACGTTAACCGGTGTTCTACCCATTGAGCTATCACGTCGTTTTTCTATCTCTCTATTCATACATACATACATATACTCACGGCGATATTTCCCTAGAAGGGGTAGCCAGAGCTAAGGAATTATAAATTCCTCAGCCACTTTTGGAAGTTGAGTGGGGGAAAGATGGTTAAAATAAAGGTTTTTGGTGATGGGTCTCCAACCGCATCGCCCAAAAATCCAATAAAAAGCCCCAATACCCTTAGTCGCCTCTTACGACACCCGTGGGTAGAAAGGGGTAGCGACATTCTAAGCCGGCACTACACGGCTTAGAATGTCGGCTACTCTCTATTCATATTACGCGTTTTAACCTATACCTAAAAGATTCATGCAGAAATGAGTTCTTTCCTAATGATACTTAATTATCATTCATTATGGACCCGAGTTCATACAACCAGGTAATATAATTTTATTTAATAATATAATACACATGTATGATATAGGCTCGATTTTATAGATACTGATAGAGTGTTTGCGTTTAAAATATGTAACCTTATTTTTTGATACATAATTTGCTTTCGTTAATCGATGAATACTGATGGATTCAATATTGACTTAAATAACCAAATAAACGGACTCTCTGTTATTAATTAATTTTCAGAAGAGCGTAGTATTGAATTTCCACAAAATATATAATTGACGAATTTGGTTTGTAAAGTCAAAATTAATTTAGTCCGTGATACCCAACAACCGTGATAGCCCAGTGGGTAGAACACTCGGTTATCGTGC
Organism: Bedellia somnulentella; assembly: GCA_963576735.1. Lineage (NCBI taxonomy): Eukaryota > Metazoa > Arthropoda > Insecta > Lepidoptera > Bedelliidae > Bedellia > Bedellia somnulentella. The sequence goes on from OY755183.1 coordinate 1,079,666, forward strand.
AACCGACTAGTGTTCGAATCCTGGGTCGGGCCTACACCAATTTGTCTTTTCTAAAGACATATGTGTGGTTAATTTATCATGGTTGTTAACGGTGAGGGAAAAACATCGTGAGGAAACCCACATAGCTGAGTTGTACTTAGTAATGTGACAGTGTATTCGTACCAAAAAAAAAATACGGCGATAGGCCTGCCCCCTATCACGTGAGTACACTGTCCATGCAAAACGTGGGTACTCTGTACACCAGGTGACAAAGTCACGTGATGTTCAGAAGTATTAGTACCTCTGCCAACCCTTTCGGGGATATTCGGCGTGAATGTTTATGTTTTTTTTTTATGTTTTAATTTTGTCCGCGTAATAAAATATTAATACCTAAAAAGATCTTATAAAAATTAAAACTATTGGTTGTAAAGTGTTTGTAAAGCGAAAAAGGAATAAAATACTCTTTACAAATTTATTAACAGAATTAGAGCTCATATCTCCTGCATTAGAAGCGGTCACAATACTGAGCTTTCATGCTGCATCGTTAGGTACTTTTGTCAATGGAAAGGTGAAATAAATGATTGCCACATCACTTTGACCAGGTTTAATTCTCTCGGCAGTTAAGACATTTGATGAATGTTATAAACTGCTACGGTGGCAGGTGAAATCAGCTGTATAAATATATAAACATAAATACATATACTCACGGTTATAAATCCCTAAAAAGGGTAACCAGAGCTTCGGAATAAAAAAATCCTTAGCCATTTTAAAAGTTGACTGGGGAAAAGATTGTAAAATTTAGGCGGGCTGGATCTCCAACCGCATCGCCCAAAAATAACTTAAAAAGCCCCTATACCATAAAATAAGTGCCCTATACCTTTAGTCACCTCTTACACTCACCCACATGAGGTAGTGCTGTTCAAAGCCGATACTACACAGCAAATAATAAATATAAAGTACAGCTGATTTGGTGTTATGCCCACGACAAACATAATTTAATAATTTGAAGGGTTTAAAATACGGGATTTTAAGGGATATAAGGCGTGAGCGATTGAGTTTTGAGTTGAGTTTGGAATGGTTATTTTAAAGGTACTATGCATAATTGCATATACTGACGGGCACATATCTCAAAAAAGGATAGTCGAAACGCCGGAATCCAATATTCCTCAGCCACTTGTCGAAGTCAAGTTGGAAAAACATAGTAAAATATAGTAAATTGGTGAAGGGTATTCCCACATTGCCCAAAAATCTCGTTTATAAACCACAATACCCAACACTTGTGGGAAGAAATAGGTTATGCTTTTCGAAAAGAACACTACGCAGCTGAGTGTTGGTCTAGAATAGCACTAGAGGGTCTGAAAGGTGTAGGCAGAATTAAACTATTTCTGAGAAGTACTAAACTCATAATACGAGGTAAATCAGACAACCCCTATGAGCTTGATACAATACATGCAGATATAATATTTGGGATTTTTATTGTACCTTAATTTTCGATACATAATTTGTTTCCATTTGTCGATGAATATTGATGAATTCAATATTGACTGAAATTACCAAATAAATGGAATCCCTGAAATTAACAAATTTTCGGACGAGTTATTGCTACAATAAAATGTTTTAATGGAATTATTATATTACTAGTGGATCGTCCCAGCTTCGCACGGGTAGCGTTGTTTTTTAAATATCTGAAGTTTCTTTCTTCAGTCACTGCTCAAGCATTGTGAAATTCAGCGCAATGTTTTCAATTTATTAAATTTATAGCATTCCTTAAACAGTGTAGTTTGGTGATTTTGAATGCGCTTTAATGAACGGTTCAGTTTTTCCGCTTAATAGCAAATTTTGGAATAAAACGCAATGAAGTATTTATAACAATCTAAATATATATATCTAAAAAATAAATCATTACGTAATTTAAATCTTTTTGTTCATGAAAACCTCATGTGGGGATTATCACTAATAAATAAAGAATAAATAAAGGAAAGAAAAATTTCGACACAGGCGGGGATCGAACCCGCGACCTCGGGTAAACGCCCCGGACGCTCTGCCAACTGAGCTACCGTGTCAGTTGGCTGCCAGTGCGAAATTCTTCTATCCTTTATTTCTTTTACACGTTAAAGTAGTGTTTGCGTTTCCTACCTCCAAATTTTTACTAATTCGGAAGGCCACTTGTCTGCCTTTTCAGATAGAATGCAAATGTTGAAAACGCCTAACTATCACATAATTTAAATCTTTTTGTTCATGAAAACCTCATGTGGGGATTATCACTAATAAATAAAGAATAAATAAAGGAAAGAAAAATTTTTCGACACAGGCGGGGATCGAACCCGCGACCTCGGGTAAACGCCCCGGACGCTCTGCCAACTGAGCTACCGTGTCAGTTGGCTGCCAGTGCGAAATTCTTCTATCCTTTATTTCTTTTACACGTTAAAGTAGTGTTTGCGTTTCCTACCTCCAAATTTTTACTAATTCGGAAGGCCACTTGTCTACCTTTTCAGATAGAATGCAAATGTTGAAAACGCCTAACTATCACATAATTTAAATCTTTTTGTTCATGAAAACCTCATGTGGGGATTATCACTAATAAATAAAGAATAAATAAAGGAAAGAAAAATTTCGACACAGGCGGGGATCGAACCCGCGACCTCGGGTAAACGCCCCGGACGCTCTGCCAACTGAGCTACCGCGTCAGTTGGCTGCCAGTGCGAAATTCTTCTATCCTTTATTTCTTTTACACGTTAAAGTAGTGTTTGCGTTTCCTACCTCCAAATTTTTACTAATTCGGAAGGCCACTTGTCTACCTTTTCAGATAGAATGCAAATGTTGAAAACGCCTAACTATCACATAATTTAAATCTTTTTGTTCATGAAAACCTCATGTGGGGATTATCACTAATAAATAAAGAATAAATAAAGGAAAGAAAAATTTTTCGACACAGGCGGGGATCGAACCCGCGACCTCGGGTAAACGCCCCGGACGCTCTGCCAACTGAGCTACCGTGTCAGTTGGCTGCCAGTGCGAAATTCTTCTATCCTTTATTTCTTTTACACGTTAAAGTAGTGTTTGCGTTTCCTACCTCCAAATTTTCACTAATTCGGAAGGCCACTTGTCTACCTTTTCAGATAGAATGCAAATGTTGAAAACGCCTAACTATCACATAATTTAAATCTTTTTGTTCATGAAAACCTCATGTGGGGATTATCACTAATAAATAAAGAATAAATAAAGGAAAGAAAAATTTCGACACAGGCGGGGATCGAACCCGCGACCTCGCGGGTAAACGCCCCGGACGCTCTGCCAACTGAGCTACCGTGTCAGTTGGCTGCCAGTGCGAAATTCTTCTATCCTTTATTTCTTTTACACGTTAAAGTAGTGTTTGCGTTTCCTACCTCCAAATTTTTACTAATTCGGAAGGCCACTTGTCTACCTTTTCAGATAGAATGCAAATGTTGAAAACGCCTAACTCTCACATAATTTAAATCTTTTTGTTCATGAAAACCTCATGTGGGGATTATCACTAATAAATAAAGAATAAATAAAGGAAAGAAAAATTTCGACACAGGCGGGGATCGAACCCGCGACCTCGGGTAAACGCCCCGGACGCTCTGCCAACTGAGCTACCGTGTCAGTTGGCTGCCAGTGCGAAATTCTTCTATCCTTTATTTCTTTTACACGTTAAAGTAGTGTTTGCGTTTCCTACCTCCAAATTTTTACTAATTCGGAAGGCCACTTGTCTACCTTTTCAGATAGAATGCAAATGTTGAAAACGCCTAACTATCACATAATTTAAATCTTTTTGTTCATGAAAACCTCATGTGGGGATTATCACTAATAAATAAAGAATAAATAAAGGAAAGAAAAATTTCGACACAGGCGGGGATCGAACCCGCGACCTCGGGTAAACGCCCCGGACGCTCTGCCAACTGAGCTACCGTGTCAGTTGGCTGCCAGTGCGAAATTCTTCTATCCTTTATTTCTTTTACACGTTAAAGTAGTGTTTGCGTTTCCTACCTCCAAATTTTTACTAATTCGGAAGGCCACTTGTCTACCTTTTCAGATAGAATGCAAATGTTGAAAACGCCTAACTATCACATAATTTAAACTTTTTTGTTCATGAAAACCTCATGTGGGGATTATCACTAATAAATAAAGAATAAATAAAGGAAAGAAAAATTTCGACACAGGCGGGGATCAAACCCGCGACCTCGGGTAAACGCCCCGGACGCTCTGCCAACTGAGCTACCGTGTCAGTTGGCTGCCAGTGCGAAATTCTTCTATCCTTTATTTCTTTTACACGTTAAAGTAGTGTTTGCGTTTCCTACCGCCAAATTTTTACTAATTCGGAAGGCCACTTGTCTACCTTTTCAGATAGAATGCAAATGTTGAAAACGCCTAACTATCACATAATTTAAATCTTTTTGTTCATGAAAACCTCATGTGGGGATTATCACTAATAAATAAAGAATAAATAAAGGAAAGAAAAATTTCGACACAGGCGGGGATCGAACCCGCGACCTCGGGTAAACGCCCCGGACGCTCTGCCAACTGAGCTACCGTGTCAGTTGGCTGCCAGTGCGAAATTCTTCTATCCTTTATTTCTTTTACACGTTAAAGTAGTGTTTGCGTTTCCTACCTCCAAATTTTCACTAATTCGGAAGGCCACTTGTCTACCTTTTCAGATAGAATGCAAATGTTGAAAACGCCTAACTATCACATAATTTAAATCTTTTTGTTCATGAAAACCTCATGTGGGGATTATCACTAATAAATAAAGAATAAATAAAGGAAAGAAAAATTTTTCGACACAGGCGGGGATCGAACCCGCGACCTCGGGTAAAATTCTTCTATCCTTTATTTCTTTTACACGTTAAAGTAGTGTTTGCGTTTCCTACCTCCAAATTTTCACTAATTCGGAAGGCCACTTGTCTACCTTTTCAGATAGAATGCAAATGTTGAAAACGCCTAACTATCACATAATTTAAATCTTTTTGTTCATGAAAACCTCATGTGGGGATTATCACTAATAAATAAAGAATAAATAAAGGAAAGAAAAATTTCGACACAGGCGGGGATCAAACCCGCGACCTCGGGTAAACGCCCCGGACGCTCTGCCAACTGAACTACCGTGTCAGTTGGCTGCCAGTGCGAAATTCTTCTATCCTTTATTTCTTTTACACGTTAAAGTAGTGTTTGCGTTTCCTACCTCCAAATTTTTACTAATTCGGAAGGCCACTTGTCTACCTTTTCAGATAGAATGCAAATGTTGAAAACGCCTAACTATCACATAATTTAAATCTTTTTGTTCATGAAAACCTCATGTGGGGATTATCACTAATAAATAAAGAATAAATAAAGGAAAGAAAAATTTCGACACAGGCGGGGATCGAACCCGCGACCTCGGGTAAACGCCCCGGACGCTCTGCCAACTGAGCTACCGTGTCAGTTGGCTGCCAGTGCGAAATTCTTCTATCCTTTATTTCTTTTACACGTTAAAGTAGTGTTTGCGTTTCCTACCTCCAAATTTTTACTAATTCGGAAGGCCACTTGTCTACCTTTTCAGATAGAATGCAAATGTTGAAAACGCCTAACTATCACATAATTTAAATCTTTTTGTTCATGAAAACCTCATGTGGGGATTATCACTAATAAATAAAGAATAAATAAAGGAAAGAAAAATTTCGACACAGGCGGGGATCGAACCCGCGACCTCGGGTAAACGCCCCGGACGCTCTGCCAACTGAGCTACCGTGTCAGTTGGCTGCCAGTGCGAAATTCTTCTATCCTTTATTTCTTTTACACGTTAAAGTAGTGTTTGCGTTTCCTACCTCCAAATTTTTACTAATTCGGAAGGCCACTTGTCTACCTTTTCAGATAGAATGCAAATGTTGAAAACGCCTAACTATCACATAATTTAAATCTTTTTGTTCATGAAAACCTCATGTGGGGATTATCACTAATAAATAAAGAATAAATAAAGGAAAGAAAAATTTCGACACAGGCGGGGATCGAACCCGCGACCTCGGGTAAACGCCCCGGACGCTCTGCCAACTGAGCTACCGTGTCAGTTGGCTGCCAGTGCGAAATTCTTCTATCCTTTATTTCTTTTACACGTTAAAGTAGTGTTTGCGTTTCCTACCTCCAAATTTTCACTAATTCGGAAGGCCACTTGTCTACCTTTTCAGATAGAATGCAAATGTTGAAAACGCCTAACTATCACATAATTTAAATCTTTTTGTTCATGAAAACCTCATGTGGGGATTATCACTAATAAATAAAGAATAAATAAAGGAAAGAAAAATTTTTCGACACAGGCGGGGATCGAACCCGCGACCTCGGGTAAAATTCTTCTATCCTTTATTTCTTTTACACGTTAAAGTAGTGTTTGCGTTTCCTACCTCCAAATTTTCACTAATTCGGAAGGCCACTTGTCTACCTTTTCAGATAGAATGCAAATGTTGAAAACGCCTAACTATCACATAATTTAAATCTTTTTGTTCATGAAAACCTCATGTGGGGATTATCACTAATAAATAAAGAATAAATAAAGGAAAGAAAAATTTCGACACAGGCGGGGATCAAACCCGCGACCTCGGGTAAACGCCCCGGACGCTCTGCCAACTGAACTACCGTGTCAGTTGGCTGCCAGTGCGAAATTCTTCTATCCTTTATTTCTTTTACACGTTAAAGTAGTGTTTGCGTTTCCTACCTCCAAATTTTTACTAATTCGGAAGGCCACTTGTCTACCTTTTCAGATAGAATGCAAATGTTGAAAACGCCTAACTATCACATAATTTAAATCTTTTTGTTCATGAAAACCTCATGTGGGGATTATCACTAATAAATAAAGAATAAATAAAGGAAAGAAAAATTTCGACACAGGCGGGGATCGAACCCGCGACCTCGGGTAAACGCCCCGGACGCTCTGCCAACTGAGCTACCGTGTCAGTTGGCTGCCAGTGCGAAATTCTTCTATCCTTTATTTCTTTTACACGTTAAAGTAGTGTTTGCGTTTCCTACCTCCAAATTTTTACTAATTCGGAAGGCCACTTGTCTACCTTTTCAGATAGAATGCAAATGTTGAAAACGCCTAACTATCACATAATTTAAATCTTTTTGTTCATGAAAACCTCATGTGGGGATTATCACTAATAAATAAAGAATAAATAAAGGAAAGAAAAATTTCGACACAGGCGGGGATCGAACCCGCGACCTCGGGTAAACGCCCCGGACGCTCTGCCAACTGAGCTACCGTGTCAGTTGGCTGCCAGTGCGAAATTCTTCTATCCTTTATTTCTTTTACACGTTAAAGTAGTGTTTGCGTTTCCTACCTCCAAATTTTTACTAATTCGGAAGGCCACTTGTCTACCTTTTCAGATAGAATGCAAATGTTGAAAACGCCTAACTATCACATAATTTAAATCTTTTTGTTCATGAAAACCTCATGTGGGGATTATCACTAATAAATAAAGAATAAATAAAGGAAAGAAAAATTTCGACACAGGCGGGGATCGAACCCGCGACCTCGGGTAAACGCCCCGGACGCTCTGCCAACTGAGCTACCGCGTCAGTTGGCTGCCAGTGCGAAATTCTTCTATCCTTTATTTCTTTTACACGTTAAAGTAGTGTTTGCGTTTCCTACCTCCAAATTTTTACTAATTCGGAAGGCCACTTGTCTACCTTTTCAGATAGAATGCAAATGTTGAAAACGCCTAACTATCACATAATTTAAATCTTTTTGTTCATGAAAACCTCATGTGGGGATTATCACTAATAAATAAAGAATAAATAAAGGAAAGAAAAATTTCGACACAGGCGGGGATCGAACCCGCGACCTCGGGTAAACGCCCCGGACGCTCTGCCAACTGAGCTACCGTGTCAGTTGGCTGCCAGTGCGAAATTCTTCTATCCTTTATTTCTTTTACACGTTAAAGTAGTGTTTGCGTTTCCTACCTCCAAATTTTCACTAATTCGGAAGGCCACTTGTCTACCTTTTCAGATAGAATGCAAATGTTGAAAACGCCTAACTATCACATAATTTAAATCTTTTTGTTCATGAAAACCTCATGTGGGGATTATCACTAATAAATAAAGAATAAATAAAGGAAAGAAAAATTTTTCGACACAGGCGGGGATCGAACCCGCGACCTCGGGTAAAATTCTTCTATCCTTTATTTCTTTTACACGTTAAAGTAGTGTTTGCGTTTCCTACCTCCAAATTTTCACTAATTCGGAAGGCCACTTGTCTACCTTTTCAGATAGAATGCAAATGTTGAAAACGCCTAACTATCACATAATTTAAATCTTTTTGTTCATGAAAACCTCATGTGGGGATTATCACTAATAAATAAAGAATAAATAAAGGAAAGAAAAATTTCGACACAGGCGGGGATCGAACCCGCGACCTCGCGGGTAAACGCCCCGGACGCTCTGCCAACTGAGCTACCGTGTCAGTTGGCTGCCAGTGCGAAATTCTTCTATCCTTTATTTCTTTTACACGTTAAAGTAGTGTTTGCGTTTCCTACCTCCAAATTTTTACTAATTCGGAAGGCCACTTATCCACCTTTTCAGATAGAATGCAAATGTTGAAAACGCCTAACTATCACATAATTTAAATCTTTTTGTTCATGAAAAACCTCATGTGGGGATTATCACTAATAAATAAAGAATAAATAAAGGAAAGAAAAATTTCGACACAGGCGGGGATCGAACCCGCGACCTCGGGTAAACGCCCCGGACGCTCTGCCAACTGAGCTACCGTGTCAGTTGGCTGCCAGTGCGAAATTCTTCTATCCTTTATTTCTTTTACACGTTAAAGTAGTGTTTGCGTTTCCTACCTCCAAATTTTTACTAATTCGGAAGGCCACTTGTCTACCTTTTCAGATAGAATGCAAATGTTGAAAACGCCTAACTATCACATAATTTAAATCTTTTTGTTCATGAAAACCTCATGTGGGGATTATCACTAATAAATAAAGAATAAATAAAGGAAAGAAAAATTTCGACACAGGCGGGGATCGAACCCGCGACCTCGGGTAAACGCCCCGGACGCTCTGCCAACTGAGCTACCGTGTCAGTTGGCTGCCAGTGCGAAATTCTTCTATCCTTTATTTCTTTTACACGTTAAAGTAGTGTTTGCGTTTCCTACCTCCAAATTTTTACTAATTCGGAAGGCCACTTGTCTACCTTTTCAGATAGAATGCAAATGTTGAAAACGCCTAACTATCACATAATTTAAATCTTTTTGTTCATGAAAACCTCATGTGGGGATTATCACTAATAAATAAAGAATAAATAAAGGAAAGAAAAATTTCGACACAGGCGGGGATCGAACCCGCGACCTCGGGTAAACGCCCCGGACGCTCTGCCAACTGAGCTACCGTGTCAGTTGGCTGCCAGTGCGAAATTCTTCTATCCTTTATTTCTTTTACACGTTGAAGTAGTGTTTGCGTTTCCTACCTCCAAATTTTTACTAATTCGGAAGGCCACTTGTCTACCTTTTCAGATAGAATGCAAATGTTGAAAACGCCTAACTATCACATAATTTAAATCTTTTTGTTCATAAAAACCTCATGTGGGGATTATCACTAATAAATAAAGAATAAATAAAGGAAAGAAAAATTTCGACACAGGCGGGGATCGAACCCGCGACCTCGGGTAAACGCCCCGGACGCTCTGCCAACTGAGCTACCGTGTCAGTTGGCTGCCAGTGCGAAATTCTTCTATCCTTTATTTCTTTAAAAAAAAAAAAAAGTCAAAAAGTTTATTCTTCAAAATTAAGTTAAAAACTAACATGTTTTGAACGTCAAATGTTTTTAAATTTATCATTAGTCCGTTGCTTCGGAAGGTGTTCGTAAAGAGAAGAAGCAACAAAGAAACTCTTTACATTCACATTTTTTCATTTTTTCAAAACATGGTTTGTACAATTTCAGTTTATTAACATGTTTTTACTTTATAAAAGATTTTCTATGCGACAAAACCAAACGCTTGTTTGACATAATAAAAATAAATTGTCCATCACAAAAAACCAATCACATAACGTGAGAAGAAAAATCCTCACCAGACAATTATTCCTGGGAATAACGAGGGAAGATTTATAGCTTTACGGACACGGTCATGTGCGCGTTGGGTCCTTGTCGTTTAAAAAATCTTGAACACTGTAGTAAGATTTCTTTAAAAGCATTGCTTTAATTGCCTTTTTAAAAGATGCCACAGGCAATTCCAATATGTCAGAATGAAGTTTGTTTGAACATTTGGAGGGATAGTCCCATAAAGGAGTTACTTACTTTATTAAGTCTCCACTTCGGTACGTTAAGTTTGTCCTTATTTCGAGTGTTAACAGTATGCCTATCACTAACTTTACTAAATTGACATATATTCTTTTTAGCATACATTAAATTCTCAAATATGTATTGGCAAGGGACAGTTAAAATGCCAATATCTTTAAATTTTTCGCGCAACGAATACCTCGACCTCAACATGTAAATAGATCGGATAGCTCGCTTTTGTAAGACGAAAACTTTATGAACATCAGCCGCTTTACCCCATAATAAAATACCGTACGACATAATACTATGAAAATAACTGAAATACACAATGCGAGCTGTTTCTACGTCTGCTATTTCTCTAATCTTACGCACGGCATACGCTGCTGAGCTCAGCCT